>RJVU01000976.1:597898-636530 GCA_003731715.1 Anabarilius grahami | reverse complement strand
AGCAGCTTCATAAACAGTCTTTTCAACCTCATAGTTTCATTATTTCTGTGATACAATAGTTCAAATTATCTTACAATTATTGGGGTAAAAGTTTATAGTTCAAATATAAACACTGATGTCTATGGTAGCGATCAAAATCACCTTTTGATTAAATAATGTTTCAAATAACGACTGTATCAGTTACATTGTTTCGACACTAGGTGGCGACAATAGACTGAAAATGTGTTTTTCATTGAATCTTGAATCGTTCAAGATAATGTAGTACTACAATCCTTCTGAAATAAAACTCAAAGATGTGATGCATTGTTTTTGTAAAGATGATGCATCTTATATATCATGTACAGTCTGTATAAGTGTATGATTCAAAAATTTAAATTTCCCATGGTTTAGTGTTGAGAAAAAAAGAAAAATTGCAATATTGAATCGCAAATCTAGTAGAATCGCAATTCTTAAAAAAAAATCACAATACATATCGAATCATGGTAGTATCGTCCCAGCCCTAATATATATGGTTATGAGAATGTGATATGACTTAGATATACTTTTGATGTAATTATATAAATATATATTCTGATGCGCTGCATGTTTCAGAGTAAAGCACAGCAGTGTGTTCATTTTCAGTTTCGATTCACAGTAAATGCTAATCTGTAATTGCTGTGTGTTTTGAGTTGCTTATTTCCATTTGTGAACACGTGCCAACCATCTTCCCAAATTCATCATGAGAATCGTTTATAAATATGTTGTTTTAAAACAAAGAGTTAAGGTCCTGCATTATTCTGACAAAATAAAAGCTCAGTGTTTTAAAGTTTGAAAACAAATAAATTAGGACAAGCATAATTGACCCTTTGCAAAGACCCGCCCCCCTTAGTTACTGTTGCTTTGTGCAGTGAAAAATACATCGCGGAGCAAAGAGGACACTGACAACACGTCGACAGACGAGACAGAGCAGGTTACTTATGACATTAAACAAAGTCCCAGCTTTCAAATTGTGTAAATCATTTTTTTTTTTAAAGAAATTCGAACAATAAAAACCGTTTTGTGAACCGATCGTCTCTTCCTACTAGTTCATTTATAGCTTCAAATAAACATGAATGAACATCAGAAGGAATGTTGTTTCAAACGCGGAAAGACGTCAATATACACAATTTTTCAAGTTCAAGTCCACCGAGGTGAATCTTCTAACTCCTGACTGCTTTGTCGGACAAAATGGCGGATTTGGCGTTATGATTGGTTAGATCGCTTGTCAATCAAACTCCAGGTGAAGGGTCAATTGTTCTGTAAAATAAAATAAAATAATGATTAATTATTATTAAGATTTTTGAGACTCAGGTACACAAGCATCTCTCAGTGAACAACCTATACGAACAATATCAATCAGGTTTTCGTTCCCAGCTAAATAAAATGTTTGTTTAATCATTGTTCGGTCCAAACTAAAGGGATGGTGGGATATACACTTTCAATGCTAGCAGGCTAAAGTTAGCATTTTCCCAGAACACCTACTGTACATTTAAATTAGGCCAGTTTAAATCCAAATCATCAAGTATAACTGCAGGTGTCCCACAGGGATCAGTCCTGGGTCCTTTGCTATTTATCATTTATTTATTGCCACTTGGAAACATTTTTATGAAATTTGGTAACCATTTTCACTGTTACGCCGACGACACCTATCTTTATCTTCAAAACCAACTTCTGAACTTCCTCTATCCTCTCTGTCTAACTGTTTGTCTGAAATTAAAGCTTGGTTTTCAAGTAATTTTCTTAAGCTTAAGAGTAGTAAAACAGAAATACTTGTTGTAGGTACAAAAAATAATCTGTCAAAGACCAGTGGTTTCTCTATGTGCATTGGGTGTTTTCCTCGACAATACTTTCGAAGCACATATTAACAAGATTACCCAGATGGCTTATTATCACACATGTAACATTAACCACCTCCGTCCAGCCCTCTCAATGAGGAGCACTGCTATTTTGGTTCATTCTCTTGTTACTCCACATATTGACTATTGCAATGCTTTTTTTTTTTTATGGTTTTCCCCTCAAACTCTTACACAAGTTACAGTTCATGCAGAACTCAGCTGCATGAATAATCACTAGAACTCCTAATATGAAACGCACATTTCCTGTTCTTCAACAACTGCACTGGCTTCCTGTTAAACAGCATATTGAATTTAAATTTTTGCAATAATCTCCTTCATATTTATCTGACCTACTTTCAACCTATACTCCCTCTTGAACTCCTAGATCATCATCTACATTTCCCTTAATTCTTCCTCGCATGCGTTTGGCTTCTATGGGATCTCGAGCTCTTTGTTTGTTTACTTCTTAGGAACAGCGAACTCAAGATCGAGCGTTTCAGTCCACGGTCGTTGTGGCCGATAAGAAGTACCGCTCTACGCTTTGGTGAGTTTGGTGTCTGATACACTCAGACTCTTTGATATTTCTGTCTCTGATTCCATGTTTCTTCTCTTCAGGGAGAAGTCGAAGAAGTTTGCGGAGCAGGCCGCTGCTATAGTGTGTTTACGCACTCTTGGGCTTCCAGAGGGTCGGATCGGAGAGGAGAACAGTGGACTGGTAAATAAACGCAAGAGGGACGACAACAAATGTGCAGCGCTAAATGACAATGAGTCAGCAGCTCGAAAGAGACACATAAGTGAAGTCCCACCAGAAGAGGAAGAGGAAATGAGATGCAGGACGAAAGTTGTGAATGGTGTCTGTGGTCAGACCACTAGTTAACATTGGCCACGCTATTTCATTCCTCTTTATTTCAAAGCAAAGTGCCGTTTTATCTGACAAATTACTTTTTGCTTTTAAGTTTGTTAAATCCAGTGTTATCAAGTGCCATTGCAGACTAGTAGTGTTTTCTATTAGAAAAACTGGTTTGTAATTTGTTGTATGCCACTGTTTTGCATGGACGATTTTTCTTAAATACTTCTATAATTATTTTGATGGATTTCCACTCTTCACCAGAAGGGCGCAGTGTAGCTCCAGTACAAGGAAGTCAGAACTGCTACCATACTGTCATGAAACTTTTTTTTTTTTCCCCTTTAGCATCATGAAATAAACCATTTTAACTATGCATTTGAACATTGTTTTCCCCCCATGTATTGAACAAGGTTTTGTTTCTCAAAACCTAGTACGCTGCATAACGACAGCATTTTATGTATTATAATCCACAAAGCTGTATGGGTAGGCAGCCATGATAACCAGTTTCAGCAAAGACAAAATAAAAGCGATTTCAAACAGGTTTTCTTTATAATAGACACTTTAAACTGGTTGGATTCTATCAAACCAAGTGTGATTTGAAACCTACAAATTGCTTGACTACCGTTAGTTACGTACAGTAGTCAACATTTGAAGTGGATCAAAACCTTTCATCAAAGTTATCCTAAGACCTTCTTCTTAGGACAACTTTAATGAACTTTTTTAATCCTCTTCAAATGTCGACTACTATATATCTGCATATAAGCTGGAAAAAGGACTAACATTGAAGAAAATGAACACTTAACCTGTAAATAAAAATGTAACAGCCATAATAACAGGTAACACTTTGTTTTAGTGTCCTTAAAACATGTTACATGTACTTACTGTAGTGAATTATTCATAATTATAACCCTTCAGTGAGTGTTATTGATATTACTCAGTACTTAAATGTATAATTACACTGTAAAAAGGACACCTTAAATGGTTAAATTGTAAATTAAGTCGATTATATAAGGCTCGTACACTGTTACCATATAATTATTAGTATTTTTTTGGGCAATTTTGCAGTATTAGCAACAGCTGCAGTATCCATTATTTAAGCGGAAACAGTGGTTACCATGGTATTTTTTTTTTTATGTAAGTGCGCTTACTATGTTTTGAGAGACAACCATATTCTGACCTTGCAAACTAAGTGTGTATTACCTGATTTATCTGCGCGCACTTTGATTATGTGATAAAAGTATACAGCTCTCTGCCCTACTGCAGCTGAATTGTTCTCGCACACTTGTTACATTGTTGCTGTTTGCAAATGTGGGCGCGCGCGCGCGTGCGTGTGTTTCCTTTTCGAGCGTTTGTAGTCTGTCAAATGTCGTGACGTCACGTCTGGAGTCGCAGTGTAAAATGTAAAACTTTACTATATCCATCTACATGTGCGCAAGACTTTAGACCAACACAAAACCCAGCATGGGATTATTAAACACAGCAGGAAGTCAACAATGTCCGGGACGAAACAACATCAAAGGCACCATCTAACCAACTTCTGAGGGAAACAAAAAAAGGACATTTTGGACCGTGTGTTCCGGGTTTTCGCGCTGACACCATCTCTGTTTTGTCAACCAAAGTGACGCTTGTAGAAAGTTGGAGAGAGGCGTTTGCGCGCGCATGGACTTGTTTGTTTATGTAATTTAATTGAAGAAAGTAGAGCTGAGGTCTCTAATGCAATGACTACTAACTACAGTGAGGAACTGGACTTCAGGCTGATATTTGGGGAGAGCAGTTACACACATCAGTCGTCGCTGGGCCACACAGGTTTGTTCATTACTTTCAGGGCACGCGACGCGACGATTTCAACGCTCCGATAATAATCAATGAAGTGCGTGCAAGCGCGCGCGGCTATAATGGGAGCGATGTATTTGTGTCCCGTCTCTCTTTGCGGCCAAAATGCTTTACAGAAGTGGCCATGTTTGGATCTGTGTGTCACGAATTTGTGAAACTGTTTGAAAATACCATAAGTCACTTCCTTATCTTTCTAACATCAAGTGTAGTAGTTCGTGAAGTTGACGCGCTGAAAGAGGAAGGTCAAAGCCTAATCATGCGAAACATCTTTTAAAAACATGCAAGCATGCATTTACTGTAATAAATTAGCTGTTTTTGTGCCAATCGTCATGGATTGTTCGCAAATAATGAGAATAGTACGAATAATAACTTATTGTTATTATTGATAAACAAATTTAATAATAATATTTGTTAATAATATTGTCACTGTGAGCATGTTACTGTACTTCCCTATATGCTACTGTTGTAGTTAAGTTATACTGTCCACTGTAATTCATCTTTCTCTATCCTTAGGTAAACCTTGCTGATAACATGGTTAAATTCACAGCAAATCACCTTTCAATTTTTATTGCTGAACATTTGACTATTGAAGCTTGATTATTGAAGGAATGAGGGTGTATACCTACATTATGGAAGACAGATAGTCTTATCAGTGTGACAGCATCTCTAGCTCGTGGATCAGAGAGTGTGTGTGTGATATTTATGGTTAGCTACTGTTGCACTTCTGACAGCTTGCTTGTGTGTCTGAATGAGCCATAAGAGCATCTCTCAAAATGCATTTGCTCAAGTGCCAAATATGTAACCTACGTGGCCTGTTGAACTAAAATTAAAATTGCTTCACACTCGATGACATTTCTTTGGGTGGGTTTTTCTGAGGGATCGTTTATAAAATTAACACATTTTGCTGCAGGACATCACTGACTTAAAACCTAATAAAGTTACTGGATTGTATTTATCCTTCCTAAGGAAACCGATAAACAATACTGACCTTAAATATTGTACACAATTCATGAGGGCACATTATAATAAAACAGTTTGTTTCATAATATTTAATCAAAATTGAACTGCAACTTCATATGTCACATAGTCCGAGTGGGCTACTGAATTATGTTAACCAATAGTGCCTAAAATTAATGCAGTGATGGGCCTTAATATATGTAGACAACATTGACTTTGGTGCAAAGGAAAACGGCACTGAGTAGTGAGTTGGATGGTTCAGTCTTATTTCCTGTACAGTCTGATCACTGTGGCGTATGTCCTAAAGTAATAAGCCATTTTAGTCCAATCAAAATACAAACGATTCCCAATGGACAAAATCATGTCCCACCATATTTTTTTCTTGTTCTGTATCTAGTTTCTCTCAAAAATAAAAATCACTTTATGTAAAGGCTAAAATACACTACATGACAACTGATTTTAAAACACTAGGCAAGTACAGGCATCATACACTTGCCAGCTTTGAAAATGGTTACTGGAATTCATAAACTGACTAAACGGCCGAGGATCACACACTACCAGACTTTCAAGTCATTCCAAACACATCAAACTCACACAGAAGAAACATGTGCCTCATTGCTAGGAGATGCATAACAAATGAAAACAATGTGCGTTCTAAAATGGGATCAAAATGTCAAACATGACTAATGAAAAATTGGAGTCATCATACATTGACTTTCGTCATCTATACATCATGATGTCGAGACGGCAAATCATTGTTGTAACAATGTTTAAAGTTCAGGGAAAAAGGAGGTGGGAACTGGCGAATGTTCAACATAATTGTATTGACCAAAATAAACAAACAACAAAATGGAAGTAAAGCGGCAGCCCCTTAGAGACGACTGCCACATAAAAACATAATAAAATGCCAACATAAATAGTCCAGGCCTGGTTCTCTCTCATTCTTAACTGTCGTCACTCCTCCTTTAATCCTCCCGGAGCTCCTCCTTGAGACTCAATCACGCCACCGCCTCGCTCTGTTCCCGCGGCTCTCAGCCCCACCCTGCTTGCCACAGTTGTGTAGTGTATTCCAGCATTAAAGGGTTAGTTCAGCCAAAAATGAAAATTCTGCAATTTATTACATTTATGCATTTGGCAGACGCTTTTATCCAAACCGACTTACATTGCATTATACTATACATTTGTATCTGAGTATGTGCAATCCCTGGGATCGAACCCATGACCTTGGCATTGGTAGTGCCATGCTCTAACCACTGAGCTACAGGAAAGCTTTTACTCACCCTTGTCTCATTCCACATCCATTAGACCTTCTGTCCCTCCATAGAGACCCAACGCAACTACCACTTTCAAGGTCAAGAAAGGTAGTAAAGACATCATTAAAGTATTCCATGTGACTCCAGTGGTTTAACCTCAATTTTATGAAGCGACGCGAGTGCTTTTTGCGTAAAAAAAAACATTAAAAGTGGTAGTTGCGTTGGATCTCCATGGAGGGACAGAAACCTCTCAGACTTGTGAACAAAGCTCTTACGGATGTGGAACGACACAAGGGTGAGTAATTAATGACAGAATGTTCATTTTTGGGTGAACTAACCCTTTAATTAAATTGGCATAAACCAGGATACGTTATATGAAGGGGTCTTGTGTTTTTCTTGTTACTCTAGAATCTGGATTGGATGATGACACCAACTCCTACCCTCTCTTTCCTTCTGGCCCCCACCATCCCACAGAACAGCAGGACAGCTATACAAACCAGCCTTATGAGAACCCTCACCCTGGTTCCATCCAACCCATGGAGTCTCCCAGCAGGGTATTTGACTGTCCTAGCATCCAAATCACCTCTATCCCAGCCAACTGCCACCAGGACCTGGGCACCCACCAGTTGGACCAAGCAGGTGCTTGTGGGGAAGGAGGTGCTGGGTCTCTATCAAGGGACCAGCTCTTCCTGCCATTGGAGGCATCCTATAGGGACACGTCCGCCCTGTGTCCCAGCCCCTGCAGCAGTTTGTCGTCCCGCAGTTGGTTGTCTGATGCCTCGTCCTGTGAATCCTTCTCGCACATCTACGATGATGTGGAGGCAGAGCTGAATGAGGCGGCCGCTCGGGTTCGGCTTGCATCTCCTCTAGTGTCACCATTGACATCTCCTCTGCCGTCCCCCCTTACCTCTCCCCAGGCGTCTCCTCAAGTGTCTCCGCTCGTGTCCCCCTTCGGTTCTCCTGGATGCATGGCCGCATATGGAGATGACTCTTGGTATCGTTACCAACAACATCATCAGCAACATCTGCAATATCAATGCGCCCAATCGCTGTCGCCGTATCAGTCGCCCCGCACCAGCATCACTGAGGAAACGTGGCTCAGTCCCCGTCCACCCTCACGGCCCTCCTCTCGGCCAACCTCGCCATGTGGGAAAAGGCGACATTCCAGTGCAGAGGTCATTCCTGGTTTGGCGTCCCCTCACTATTCCCCCAACGTAACACCATCTCACTCTCCTCGGGGGAGTGTCACTGAGGAGACGTGGATGGGCGGTGCCACATTTGCCCCCTACCAGACCCTTCCACTGGAGGTAGACATCCCATCCAAAACAAGAAGAACGTATCAGACTAACCACAACCAGGATCAAGTGTCTATGTTGCCTGGACAAGAGGACTCTTCTTCAAGTCTTCTTCAAGACCAAGGCCTTTCAAATCCATCTCTAAACTCAGGCATAGCTGTGTCCCTGCCCAGTTTAAGGAAAGAGGATATAGTGGAACATTTCTTAGCCGTTCCAACACACTTCCCTTGGGCTAAACCCAAACAAGTCAATACCACTCCTTTATACAGGTAAATAGCATGTATGTATAGAACCAAACTATGGTTTTGAACAAGTGCCAGTTACATAATAGATTTTTAGCCTTGTTGTTCCATCATTTATGAACCTGTTAGGGTTATAACAATGGGTGTTCAGTTTCATTGGCCAGTTCCCAAAAACAACAGCTATGTTTGTTACAGCCACTACTGTTCTTTATTTCTTGCTCAGGTCCACATCTTTACCTCCACTGGATTGTCCTCTGCCCAGTCAGTGTGGCCAATGTGAGTTAAAGATCGAGATCCAACCTAAACCTCACCACAGAGCCCATTATGAGACGGAGGGCAGTCGAGGGGCCATTAAATCAGACTGCGGAAGACACCCTGTTGTAAAGGTCAGATTTCACACCAGATCTCAGATTAAAGGGTTAGTCCACCCAAAAATGGTCATTAATTACTCACCCTCATGTCGTTCCACAGCTGTAAGACCTTCGTTCATCTTCGGAAAACAAATTAAGATATGTTTGATGAAATCCGAGAGGTATATGACTCGTCCATAGACAGCAATTTAATCAACTCTTTCAAGGTCCAGATAAGTACTAGACATCGTTTAAATAGTCAACGTGACTGCAGTGGTTCAACCTTAATTTTATGAAGTGACGAGAATACTTTTCACGCGCAAAAACAAAACAAAAATAATGTCTCATTCTCATACGTTGTTTAAGTCCAGCACTTCCAGGTTCTACGCCAGAACGCAACTCATTATTGGCCGGCTCCTGCGTCAGCATCACACGCATTAGTCCTGCCGCTCACGTGAGCATTGGCCAATACTGAGCCGGCATGCGGACGTAAACACGGAAGCCTTCACTGTGCTTTCTGTGGCATCTGTGTAAGGATAATGACAGGGAAGAGAACAGATTGTTGAATAAAGTCGTTATTTTTGTTTTGTTTTTGCACACAAAAAGTATTTTTGTTGCTTCATAAAATTAAAGTTGAACCATTGTGAACCACTATGTCTTTAGTACCTTTCTGGACCTTGAAAGTGTTGATTATAACGGTGTCTATGGATGAGTCATAAATATCTTTATTTGTGTTCTGAAGATGAACGAAGGTCTTACGGATGTGTGGAACATCATGAGGGTGAGTAATTAATGACAGAATTTTCATTTATGGGTGAACTAACCCTTTAACATTTTATAAATTCCTCCATAGTTGAAGGTTTCGAACATTTGTTTGTGTCTGTGGCCTGGTCGCCAACAAATGCCAGATGGGAGAAAAAAACCTGTTTGGAAACAATCATTTTTGCAATTCCATTTGGTGCCATTATGTGATTATTGATTATGGTTAATTATTGATTGATTATTGAGTATTTCATCCATCATTGACTACTTGTTCTGTGTTGTTTTTGTTCATCACAGAAACTGTATTGTGCACAATTTGAACAGTCCACTGAACATGCAACTTGCAGTTGTTTTCATTATTCTGCTAAATTGAGAATGGGTTCCATACCTCGAGGCTGGCTACTCATCTGACACCTGCTCTAGTAAAAATAAAAGACAAAAGACAAAAATACCAGATTATTGTTTGGATGTATTTAATTATTTATAATACTATTATTATAAATTTTTTGTTAAACCAGTATTAGTTTAGACATAATATTGGATAAATTATCTAATTTAATGATTGAATTTACCTATAATAGAAGTTAAGATAAATGTGATTCATATGATGAGTATCAGTCAGTCTTATGGACAGAACTTTTGATCCAGTCAGCTTGTGGTATTTTTAACAGGGTACAAGCTAATGTTACATGTGCTGGTCTGTTTGTTTACCCTAGCTACCTATGACACAAACGGACAACCATTCATGCCATTAGAGGAACAGATGTTTAGCTTTGAAAATTAGAAAATGAAAGTTAGTCAACGCAAACTTTGAATGTTGGCTTGAAATGTCGGCCTGATAAAGGCTACTTTGAATACTTTAAGAGCGTTAAAGCTTTGATGGATGATGGATAGTCACATACCATTTATTTGGGATAACCAGTTGCATGTTTACTCAAATTGTTTGTTCTCGCATCTGTAGCTAATAGGGTATAATGAAAAACCCGTCAGCCTGCAGATGTTCATCGGGACGGCAGATGAGCGTTACATCAGGCCACACCCGTTCTATCAAGTGCACAGGATTACTGGCAAAACTGTAGCGATGCCGAGTCAAGAGACAGTGATATCCTGCACCAAAGTTCTCGAAATTCCTCTCCTTCCTGAAAGCAATATGTGTGCCAGGTACCTGTCAAACAAACCTCTGATTTACATTCACCCTGCCCTGCACGCATTGTAGAGAGAGATTTTTTGCATAAATGATATATTGACATGGCTGACAGTTTAGTCTTTAGATCAGGAAGATGGCAGCTCTGAATGGAAAATATGTGAAATTCAGAACAGAGCAGCACTCTTCCTTCTTTGTTCAGTTTTACCCCTCAGGGAATGAATAGTATTTTTAATAAAATATGTTTAAAATGATTTACACTCAAACGAGGTGAAGACTCTAGTTAAACCAGGACCCTAATTAAAGCTGGAGTGGATTACCTCATGGGAGATGACTTGTTGAGATCACATGACAGTATAGAATAAATCTTTTTATCTTATTATCTGACAGTTTTGCTAACAGAAACAAATGAATCATGGCTGACTATGAATGGAGAATTTCTGCAGTGAACCCACTACCAAATTGGCTGGGCTTTTAATAGAAACCTTTCCATATTGTGATGATATTGAGTAAATGCAGGTCTCATGAATGCCTATGACAAAATTAAATGACTTAAATGTGATTTATAGTTAATAATGAGTTGCTCTGAGCCACTGTCAGCAAATAGCACCATTTATGTCACTCTTTGGCTTCATTTCACTAGCTAACTTGCAATTTTATTAAATAAACAGAATTTAACTGACTGTAATCTTTAATGGTTGCCTTCTATAATCTTTCTTTGAAAGCATTGACTGTGCTGGGATCCTGAAGCTACGGAATTCAGACATCGAGTTGCGCAAGGGAGAGACTGATATCGGGCGCAAGAACACACGTGTGCGAGCTGTGTTCCGTGTTCATATCCCACAACACAATGGGAAAGTGCTGTCACTGCAGGTGGCGTCCGTACCAATAGAATGCTGTAAGTTGTTAAACATTATATTATGCTAGTTATTGCCTGCATAACCCCTCCTGTTCAAACCGCCCACTCTAAGCGGGACTCGAACCCAGGTCCGCTGGCATGGGAGTCGGGTGCTCTAACAACAAGGCTAAAGACCGAAGACTCTAGCGTCAGTCACTAGAGCACCTCTTGAGATCAGGGGAGTGAGGTTTACACGCACACCTCTTACCGGCCTACGTCCGTAACATTCACCCCCCTAAACCTCACTCCCATCCGGGTCACGGCACCAATGTAACCCCTCCTGTTCGAACCTCTCTCTCTAAGTGGGACTTTAACCCGGGTCCGCCGGCATGGGAGTCGGGTGCTCTAACAACGAGGCTAAAGACCGCAGTCTCTAGCATCAGTCGCTAGAGTGCCTCTTAAGATCAGGGAAGTGAGGTTTACACGCACACGGTGCCTACATCCATTACACAGGTCTGAGTCAACTGATATTGGCGGAATTCATCAAAATTTTTGGTCCAATTTCCTCATAAGAGAAATATTGTAAATTTTAAATAATGTAAAATAACTTTATACATTTAAAATAGTTTGAATTCAGCTAAAAATCACCTTGTCAACTTTTACACACACTATACAGATGGCCACAAAGAGAACAGACATTAACTAAAAACCACAAAAATCTAATTTATCAGCACCAAACTGTATTGATAAACACTTCCTTGTCTTTCTCTGTTGACTAGCTCAACGTTTAGCTCAGGAACTTCCTCAAGTCGAGAGCTTTAGTCCCGCCTGTGGTTCTGTGACTGGAGGAGAAGAGATGCTTATAACAGGCCAGAACATCAATCCAGAATCAATAGTTGTCTTTCTAGAAAAGGGCTCTGGTAAGTGAAATCATCTATTACAATTACAATTCTCAACTTTAGTCTCTCTGCTCTAATTAGGAGCTGTTTTTAGATCAGTAGTCTTGCAATAAATTTTGGATGATGGTTTATGCAATAACAAAACAGCCTTTGTATTGTCTTTTTTTTTCCATTCCAGATGGTAAAACACAATGGGAGGTCGATGTGAGGGCTTTACAAGAGAAGAGTCAGAATGTAAGCGCAATAAGTTATTGATTTTGTTATAAAACACTGACATTCCTCAATTTATTTTAACAACATAGCATATGTGCATTTTTAAATGCACTTCCCATTGAGATCTGTAATTACAGGTGTCTCTGAAGCTCTTGTGTGTTCCCATTCCTGTTTAGACAAGCATAGTGGTAAAGATTCCTCCGTACTACAAGAAAACCACGGCTTCCTCCACCCAGGTGCAGTTCTATGTCAGCAATGGCAAAAGGAAGAGAAGTGTCTCACAGTTCTTCACCTATCTTTCAGGTAAGAGTCCTTCTGACGAGTAGAACTATCAGAAAGTCTGGTCCAATTTGGTGCCAGTTAGAAAGTTAGACAGTCCGACTAAAATATCAAAGACCAATCACAGGTCAATCTAAAATAGATGGTGTAACAATAACCCACCGATTCCGCAAGGTAGTAGCTTATTCATGTAATGAACATAGGAACATTTGAGTATATGTGCAAAAGACGTCTAAAACATTTTGTGATCTAATCACTGAAACCACATACAGAGGTAGTCAAAAGCGCATGTGACCACATCCCATTTGTAGTAGAATCGCTCTGTCCTTAGTTCATCCCGGACTGCAGTGAAGCACTGCCTACTCGTCGCCCTCTCACCTTACATGTGTTGTGAGAGAGCACACTAAAACAAGTGATTCAAACTTCACTGTTGTACAAAAACACACCATTTGCAATGGGATATCACAGCTGACCTCCTTATCATTTTCATTTACTTGCATTTCGTTCACTTCCTTTCCGTTTACTTCTGCAAATTCTGAAAACTGCTGGTCACAAAACAAGCATTTGAACTGCATGTTATTACCACGTGTTTCAGCTGATGACTTGTGATCGAATCACCAAAAACACATCTTAATAGCAGGCAGAAACACGGTCTAAGTTTCTCAAACAAAACTCTGAACAGATTATAGTAGATGTTCTGAAGTGTTCATTGTAGCAGCCTGGTAACTGGTAAAAATGACCATTTCTTGGCAGAGTGATAAAAAAATTACGTCACAATGACTTTCAGAATGCAGGGATAAGTACAGAGCTACAGCTGAGCTACAGCTTTCCTGTAGCTCAGTGGTTAGAGCATGGCACTAGCAATGCCAAGGTCATGGGTTCGATCCCAGGGATTGCACATACTCAGATACAAATGTATAGTNNNNCACAGGTGACGATCATTAACACTCGCGTCACCGGCCTCGCGCCGTTCCCTCACGGCTCTCGCCCGCCCTGCTCGTCACATATAGTATAATGCAATGTAAGTCGCTTTGGATAAAAGCGTCTGCCAAATGCATAAATGTAAATGTAAATGTAAAGTACAGGGATAGCCAACCCTGCTCCTGGAAGGCTACCATCCTGCAGAGTTTAGTTCATCCCTAATCAAACATACTAAGGTGTTCAGACATGATTACTCATAAATAACAGGCAGGTATGTTGGAGCAGGGTTAGAAGTGAAGGTCTGCAGGGTTGGCAACACCTGGTGTAGAGGCTAACCAATCAAATTTGAGATTGTATGTTTGGAGATTGAAAACTTTCTGTGTATAATACACCAAGTTGTATTGACTGATGCCCTGTTAGACGGGGTCTAAAACGTTTTGAGCTTGTCCACTTTCGACCACTTCCAGAGGTAGTCGAAAACAAATGCGACTGGAATGCTTTCATAGTGTAAACGCTCATGTGGTCGAATGTGTTCGAACAGCCACAAAAGACCATCTATTCTCTGCTTACTGACCTAATGCGTAAACATTATGGGATGTTTACGCAACATCTCCGGTCGCGTTCATATGTAAATTGCGTGAGCTTATTTTGTCCGTTAGATCAAAAGATCTGAAAAAGCCCATAGATTTATGCACCCATAGACCCTCCCCTAGAAGAAATCAGGACAGAAGTGGTTGAAAGTGGACGAAAGAGACGGATCAAAACACTCGGTATAAACGGAATGTGTCTCCCTCATCTACCTGTGATCCGATCGACCAAAACACATCTTATTACCAGGTGTGAACAGGGCCTGGGATTATTATAGAACTGGTTTGAATTTAGATCTCAATTGGACAAGATAGTATAGCAATTTTCAAATTTTTTGAGGAATGAAGAAATGTTCACAAAGCTAATCTGTATGTGTTGAACACCCTCCTTCCAGCAGTGCAGGTGAAGCAGGAGTTTGCCATGGACCTTAACACCAACGGGCAGCATCCTACCACCTCCCCAACAGGTCTCATCACCATTGGGGAATCAACTGCTTCAGATCAGGTCCAGCCTCTTGAGCAGTGGCTGCTTAGTGAGGGGTCAGTCTGCGCTCCATCTTCAACCCATCTCTGTTATTCACCTCAGGATCCTTTGCGTCTGAGCCGCTCTCATCCGGCAGACAGAAGCCTTAATGCGGTAGCAGACTTCCACCCTATGTTCCACCCCTCACTGGTGGATTTCAACAACTCTTTCTACCAAAAACCTCAACAGGATCTGTCTTACAAAGGACAACCTAGTCTTCCAATGGTTGGGGGCTCACTGCAAAGCGGCAAGTCATCCCAGATCTCTGCAGAGCAACCAAGGTCTCAACTAGGTAAAGGATACCAAGGCATACCTTCAGAACACAGTCATAATCTCCACAACCGTGGCTCTATCTCAGTGTCCAGTACATCTGATCTAACTAGCCCAAATGTGGATACATCTGGTCGGCATGCTGTGGATCCGGTGCAATTCCCACAGTCCTCCTCTTCCCATGTGCTTCCTCCTTCCCACCAGCCTACTCTTGCTAAAGTGCCTTCTAACTCACCGTCTACCAGAGAGAGCTTGATGGACCCTCAACCTTCAGGCACATCTCTTCAGGAGTCCAGAAAAAGTTATAGTTTGCCACAAGGCGGAGAAAGTCTTGACGTTAAACAGGAACCAGAGGAAGAGAAAGAGCTAGCCTTTCAGTCCATAGGCCTACAGGATATCACTCTCGATGATGGTAAGACTCCATTTTAAATCAATGAAGTTACGTGAACAATGTCGATTACCACAGAAATTAATTTTAACCTGTTTCTCAGTTTGTTAAAAACAAGCTAAATTCGTCACTGGGGCAAGGGATTCCCAAAAACAGTTTCAAAGGTATAGCCACAAGATTTAACAGTAAGTTTTCTTGGAGAAGATTTAGACAGTTTTACTGCCCAAGCAACAAACATACAAGTTTCACATTTATGCTTTTAAACTCTCCTTTTCCTATAGATTCCAATTGTAAGTCAAGTCAAGTCAAGTCACCTTTATTTATGTAGCGCTTTTTACAATGCAGATTGTGTCAAAGCAGCTTTACATTGATAACTGGTACATAATTTTGGCTGCACAGCAGCTCTTAAAGAATAGTGTCAATGCAGGCAGATCAGAACCACTGTTGATTAAATGTCAAGAATACTGTTGAATATCAAATGTCAAGTCAAATGTCAAGTGTCCCCAACTAAGCAAGCCAAAGGCTCTCAAGGAAAACTAGCAGCTGCCACCCCTAGTGTCTGGAAGCCTGTTTAGTTTGGGCCTAATTATAGTGCATTACTGTAAATTTGATTTTGTTTGTACAAACTGAGGATCGGGTCAAAATTATTTTCAGCGGTTCTCAAGATTATGCCAAATATTTTGGCTATAAAGCTGAATTTATTTTGTACATGAAACATTCCTTTACACACTTAATATTTGTAAGGTTGTTTAGGATTTCATTACGCTATAAGAAACCAAGAGTCCTTTAGTGACCCAGAAATAAGTCCATAAACATTTCCACATCATCACCAAGTATTACTGTGTGACTGTGCCTGTTTATTCCAAACCATATTATCTGTTTACATGTAATACACACCTTTGACCGTGTCTCACGCTGAGTCAATAACACCCCAAGCTACATTAACAAAATATGCACTAACTTTGTGGCATATGCTAGCTGAGCTTTTTGTTTACTCTCAAGGAAAACTAGCAGCTGCCACCCCTAGTGTCTGGAAGCCTGTTTAGTTTGGGCCTAATTATAGTCTGCAGTCCCGCAGTGCAGTGGGAAAGAGGATACTGGCATTGCATGGAGTCGCTGAAAGAGCTAAATATACCGTGAAGGCTAATCCACCGCTAGTTTTGCGCAGCTGTATTGTGACAGTCTTGCATACTTTGCATAAGATGTTGCTGCCATTAGCCTGGAAGAAGACCATGATTGAACTTGACCTTTGTTAATGAAGGTATTCATAACTTATGCTGTTTTTTTTTTTTTCTGTGGATAGTATAGAGTAGAATATATTTATTTATTAAAGGGATAGTTCACCCAAAAATATAAATCCTTTCATCATTTACTCACCCTCAAGTTGTTCCAAACTTGTATGAATTCCTTTCTTATGCTGAACACGAAAGAAGATACGTTGAAGTATGTCAGTGAAGATATCTTGCAATGGCAATGATATGCTTTCTGTTGCTTAATCTTAACATCAGTCGGTAACCAAACGGCTCCATTGACTTCCATAGTATTTGGGATGACAGAATTTCATTTTTGTCTGAACTGTCCCTGCTTTTGCATCCAGTTGTTTTAGCAGAATGAGATGGTATAAATATATTTGGGTCATTCCGTGTCAACTCAACCAGAGGTCCCCGGCTCAAATTTTTGATTTTGTTAATGTTTTTTCTGGAGAAAGACAAACATAAATAGTGATGAAAGCCAAAATATTAAATTTCACAGATGTATATTTACTGAGTAATCCACTATTTTGTAGAAGGGAGTAAAAATGGCAATTTTTAACTGAGATTTGGAGCCAATTTACAGGGGTGTAAAAATGACTTTAGAAGATATTAAAGATATATAGAAGATATATAGATATTGGTTGGTGTATTAGTAAATCTGTTGACTTTAGTAATATTTGTTTCATTATATGCCAACGGTGACAGTTCAGAAATGGGGAAAAAGCATTTCTTGTGTTTTTTGCCTCAAGTTTGCATGCCTGTAATTCAAGAAGTGTTGAAGATATTTTTATAACCTTTTAGATTCTGGTTCTTAACAAAATTTCCTTTTGATATCTTCATTTTAAAGGCCCTTGATGGTTCAGTCCCAGAGATATGGAGATCTTAATGCGGCTCCATGAGTAAATTGGTCAAATGTACACATTTTCAGTGGTCAAAAACCAAATGTGAGTCACTTTGCATACAGCTTATACTTTTTTTTTCTTTTAAAGAGGAATATCTAAATAACAAATAATGTTAAAACTAGAAATGTATTTCGTTTTGTTCTATCAACTCAATTTCATAGAACATACCTGCTGTCTGAGTGCCATAAATATTCCTTTTCCAAAGTTTGCATACTTATAACTCTAAAAGTATTCAAGATATCTTAATTTTCTTCTAGATTCTCATGCTTAGTAAACTTTTCTTTTGTAATCTTCCTTTTTAAGGCCTTATATGATTTAGTCCCATATAAATGGTGATCTCAATGCAGCTCCATGTTCAGATTGTTGAATTTTACCCATTTTCAGTGGTTGAAAAATAAAATAATGATGCTGCAATCTTTCTAAAGTCATTTTTACACCCCTCTAATTTGGCTCCAATTCTCAGGTGAAAATTGTCATTTTGACCCCCTCTACAAAACTACTCAGTAAATATACATCTGTGACATAAAAAATGTTGGCTTTCATCACTATTTATGTTTGTCCTTATACAAAAAAAAAAAAATATGAACAGAATCAAAAATTTGAGCCAGGGAAGTTTCCGAAATTTGGTTGATTTGACACACGGAATGATCCATTCAGATTTTATAGATGAAATTTTATTTAAAGGTGCAATATGTAATATTTTCTGTCCACTAGAGGTCGCTAGAGGCCTATTCAAAACAAAGGCGTATGACGCTAAGTTTGAGAGCGGAATCTTGGGACATGTGGTCTTCACCTCACAGCCGGTGGAAAATAATCGGGATAGGACTCGGGAAGAAATCATGTTCATGGAAGCGATTATTAACATTACTGTAGTATGAAGCAGAGCAGGACCGAGTGTTGTGGGAGCTGAACGAGGAGCTGGAGTGATTGCGCAACACACGCCTCATGAGAAGCGGAACTTTTATTATGACACAGTCGCCGGCGCCGCTTCCGCTTTTCCGGTCATGAGTATGAGGTAACGCAGCTCTGAAAATGCTGTATTACTGTTACTAAAAATAAAGCTGCATCTGATTATGTTATGTTAGCTACTTGACAAAATAGTGTTTTTCTCTGAGGCATGGTAAAGCATGGTACTCGCAAAAAATCAAGAACATTAGATTTAAACAATAAGACTAAATATGTTGAGCTACATAACAATAATTAGTTTTCTGTCTATAAATGTATCAAAACAGTTGTTCTCTAAAACGTGTAATATATTAAAGGTGGTACAGAGGATCTTTTCATCGACTGATTTTTTTAAATGAGCGCATGCGTAAGAACAACCCCCCTCCTTCACAGCTCTTTTCGAGGGAACGCCTCCCAAAACTCGTGGACGAGTATTGGAACACGAGTGTTTACGACCGGCATTCGCTGTGTTATTAAGCCGGGCACACATTTAACGACTAGCTAAAACATTAGACTATGCTCAACATAAAGCGATTGTTTCCTGCTCCTGAAGCAGATTTATATACTTTCACATGGAATTTGAACACCGACTGTAATCGCAGACTGAACGCAACTGGCTCTGACTGGACGCGTTTGAGCGCGATCAGTCATAAGTATCAATTTACATTCATAATCGGCCTTACAATCGTTAAGTGTGTGCGCGACTTAAAGCCGCGCACACACTTAGTGGATTCATTATGTCGGACTCACCGCAGGTAACTCATAATCTGCAGTTGTTACTCCTGTCTCCTGACAAAAACATTGCATGCGGCGCCTGTGGAGTGTGGAAAGTTACTGGAGCGCGCAGCCGCGCACGTCTCTCACAAGGAACGTCATGGCAGGGATTGACAAGCAAGAGGGCCAATCGTTTACGCGATTGGCTGATGTTTTTAAGGCCCTACCTCGTGCACAGATGATGTATATTAATATTATTCCTTTCAGTGCACCTAATAAATAGTCTTTTATCAGTTAGTAAAGACAGTTTCAAGTAATATTGCAAAAATGTATAAAACAAAACATCCTATTTAGCACCTTTAAAGCGTCTTTGGTGTTTCCATGGTTTCTACAAAATAAAACCGGAAACCGAGGGTAACGCGGGTATGACGACATTGACAGGCAACTCCTCACACGTCCCGGAGCCTTGGTTAAAATTGCCATTTTCTCACGATTTACAAATAGCTGCAAACATTTGGTATATTGTAAGTACTCAAGTGAACAAAATATTTAACACTGGCCTAGTGGTTTTTGGATATTTTACTGCAAAATTCTTACATATTGCACCTTTAATATTTATTTAAAATTAAAAATATATGTATTTAAAAACATACAATAAAATAAAAACAAAAATAAATTAATGCATAAATGAATTGTTTCATTTTTAAATAAAATAAATGTAAAACCAGGGTTTAGATTAATTATTAAATTACATATCGTAAATATTGAATTGTATAATTAAACAAACACAAGGAACCTGTGTAGTATTTTTTTGTTGCGTCACCTCTTTCACCTGGCCCACCATTACCGTCTCTCAGCACTTATCCGTGTTGGAGAGGACAGGTGCAGTGGACTGGAATACCCCTGTTGAGTGAGTGCTGTTGTCCGGCATCATGATCCCTTCATTGCCAGGGTGTGTGTGCGTGTGTGTGTGCATGTGTGTGTTTTGTTGTCTTTCCTCTTCGCTCAAACACATTCTCATCCAAATGAACACATCTACCTTTTCTGGCTTAGATATATTTATAGCTCACACTGTATACTCAGTTTCCTATTCCATATGCGCAATGAATGTCATGTTGTAAATAGCTTTCTGTGTGTTTAAAGTGTATTCATAGATTCGTTTGGGTATTGGAAAGGCTTTTGGTCAAAGAAACCAGCTGTATTTCAGAAACTAGTCGAGACTCGGAACCTCAACAGTAAAACAGACTGTAGTAACTGTAACTCAGTTTCAGCCTCTGGGGTTTTCAACATCTGTGCCATAGCTCAAGCTTTATATTAGACCTGCAACAAAATACTAGTGGTCTTTAGATACACAACACTGCCCTCAGATGGATTTAATGTAGATGGACAATGACATGATGGTCATTCATTGTAATATGTTTTTGTGTACTTTACACACAAATTATTCAGATGATTATCTAAACATCTTTTCCCCCCCTTTGCAGTAAGTGAAATCATCGTGAGAGACTTGTTCGAGACTCCAGATTCAGGGAATGCCGACAGCACGCCGTGACTCGAAGGGTCCCGCAGAAGATCGATGGAAATGGTTCATCTTGCGTAGGACTTCAGCACAGCTACTAAACTGATGATCAGACACTTGAACATCTCATTGTAACCGCTTGGACAGATTTGGTCTCAGTGTCTTGCAGTTACTGCACATGTAGAAAAGATTTTCTATGAGAAATACCCTGTACATAAAAAAGGTTTTTAGCTTAATAATGGATGCTTAAGGATTTGAACCGAGCATATCAAATGTGAATGTAAAATGATGACCAGTCATAGTTTTTTGATTCAGTATGTGCCTTATCTTGATTATCTGATTGAAATGTTGATATGTTTTCAATTTTATCCTTTTGATTGTAAATGTAAAATCTATTCTTGGAATATATGACGATCATAAAATGCTTAGGATGAGACAAAATATGCAGCATTTTGTGTATAAAGCACAATCTCATGTTTTAATATGTTGAGTGATGACTTTAAAGAACTGTTACCTGTTTGACATTTCAGATATTTTCCCATAACTTTCCCATTGCTTGATAATCTTCTTTTGAAATGTCTTTGTATTTATGAATTTTTACTGAACATAAAAGAGCTTTTGTGACAATCTTCATGAACTCCAAGAAATGTGCTTGAATTGAAACTGTAAATAATATTAACTGGTAGCCTATAAAATTACCTTTTTTTAAGGTTTAAAAATACTTAAAATGAAAGTAAAATACATTCATTTTTTAAATACAATTAATAAATTCCAAATTTAAATGAAATATAAAGATTAATTCAGCCCTATAGCGAGTTTCAGTAGTTTGTGTGAGGTACTAAACAAGTGATATTTTAGAACCAATAACTGATTATAATAACAATAATAAGCTATTTTTAGCTGAATCTGTGGTTATCATGGTAATATTTTGTTGGCTTTTAGTCATAGCCGGGCACTATTTAAATATTTCATATTTGTTTACATGGGAAAGCCCCGCCTATCCTCACATAATCACCGGAAGTCCACAGGGTGACGTCAAAGGCAGCGGAAACAGGTATGAGGCATAGAAACTGCCAGAAACAGCCAGACAAACAGATCTAAACATGACATTTCACAGTTATATTTAAAGCTAACAGATGTCAGACAGATCGTCGAGCCTCATGGGTCCGATTTAAAGACCGTCTAATGAGTTTATTAAACTGTTTGTCTTGTTTGAATCATTACGTAGCTGAAGCAGATTAGCTTTCATGCTAATGTTGTAAAATAATCAACTGTTCTGTAAATATAAACATTTTTTTGCGAATTATAAACATTTGCCATTTTATTCGCCGGAACGGGGTTTAGATATAATATATATAACGATATATTCTCTTTAAAAAAATAAGTTTAGAGTCTCGTGCATGTTGTGTGTACGTGTCCTATCTGTCTGCAAGAGTTGACACACTAGAGCAGTGGCTGTATTCATATAAACACTACATTTAAACAGTTCTAAATCATTATAATTACTTGTATTCAAGAGGAGTTTAAATTTGATTGTGAAGGACTTGTTGTCATCTGTAAAAGGACATTGGTTTCTTCTGGACTCCTAAGAAGCAGACTGGGATTGGTAGAACAGATTCAGAAGAGGAAAGCTGTTTTCATTGGGACACATAACCCTGCAGTCAGGATGCCTCTGCTGTTTCTGGAGCGTTTCCCCTGGCCCAGTTTACAGACGTACACAGCCCTGAGCACAGTTCTGCTGGCTGGGACCATATTGAGTGCCTACACCACAGTCAGAGACTCTGAGTACTCGTCTGCACTGACAGAAGACTCCCACAGCGGACCCGATGAGGAAATCAAGTTGGACCAGCTGGAGAACTTTGGGAACATGGCCACCAGCGTGCTCCTGTATCTCATCACGGACACTCTCTTTGTCTGGGTATGTGAGACTCGGAGTGTTCAAAACCCACATGTGTTGACTGATGATTTTGTTTTTGAAAGAAGCTCTCGTTTCCCCACAGGTGATGGTGAACACAGCCTGCTGCATCCTCATGTTAATAGCTAAAGTGATCCAGTGCATTGTGTTCGGACCGCTGAGAGTCAGTGAGAAACAGGTAAGAACATGAAACCATAATCCATCCAACTGTATTGGGCAATAAAAATACAGTCAGTCTTTGCTGCAACATGTTTATATGAGAAAAGACTTAAAGGGTTAGTTCACACATTAATGAAATTTCTGTCATTTATTACTCACCCTCTTGTCGTTCCACACCCGTAAGACCTTCGTTTATCTTCAGAACACAAATTAAGATATTTTTGATCAAATCTGATGGCTCAGTGAGGCCTGCATCGCCAGCAATAACACTCCCTTTTTCAATGCACAGAAAGCTACTAAAGACATATTTAAAACGGTTCATGTGACTACAGTGGTTCAACCTTAAAGGTGCCCTAGATTCCCTTTTCAAAAGATGTAATATAAGTCTAAGGTGTCCCCTGAACGTGTCTGTGAAGTTTCAGCACAAAATACCCCATAGATTTTTTAAAATTTTTTTAACTGCCTATTTTGAGCCATTATTACATATGCACCGATTAAGCGCGCGGCCCCTTTAAATCTCCCGCTCCCCGCCCCCGCGAGCTCTCGACTGCCTTAAACAGCAAACACAAAGTTCGCACAGCTAATATAACCCTCAAAATGGATCTTTACAAAGTGTTCATCATGCATACATCGATTCCTGTGAGTATAGTATTTATTTTGGATGTTTACATCGATTCTGAATGAGTTTGAGGCTGTGCTCCGTGGCTAACGGGCTATTGCTACACTGTTGGAGAGATTTATAAAGAATGAAGTTGTGTTTATGAATTATACAGACTGCAAGTGTTTAAAAATGAAAATAGCGACGGCTCTTGTCTCCGTGAATACAGTAATAAACGATGGTAACTTTAACCACATTTAACAGTACATTAGCAACATGCTAACGAAACATTTAGAAAGACAATTTACAAATATCACTAAAAATATCATGATATCATGAATCATGTCAGTTATTATTGCTCCATCTGCCATTTTTTGCTATTGTCCTTGCTTGCTTACCTAGTCTGATGATTCAGCTGTGCACATCCAGACGTTCTGCCCTTGACTAATGCCTTTCATAATGTTGGGAACATGGGCTGGCATATGCAAATATTAGGGGGGTACATATTAATGATCCCAACTGTTACGTAACAGTCGGTGTTATGTTGAGATTCGCCTGTTCTTTAGAGGTCGTTTAAACAAATGAGATTTACATAAGAAGGAGGAAACAATGGTGTTTGAAACTCAATGTATGTCTTTTCCATGTACTGAACTCTTGTTATTTAATTATGCCGAGGTAAATTAAATTTTTGAATCTAGGGCACCTTTAATATTATAAAGCGACTAGGATACTTTTTGTACGCCAGAAATAACTAAATATTGACTTTATTCCACAATATCTAGTAAAGGGCGATTGCAAAACACTGCTTCATGAAGCTTCGAAGCTTTACGAATCTTTTGTTTCAAATCAGTGGTTCAGAGCGCCAAAATCACATGATTTCAGTAAACGAGGCTTCGTCATAAGTGTTTTGAAACGTGACTCTGGCAGTTTAATACACGCTCCAAACCACTGATTCGAAACAAAAGATTCGTAAAGATTCGAAGCATCATTGAAGCAGTGTTTTGAAATCACTCATCACTAGATATTGTTGAATAAAGTTGTTATTTTGTTATTTTTGGCAAGCAAAAAGTATTCTAGTCGCTTTATAATATTAAGGTTGAACACTGCAGTCACGTCGACTGTTTTAACGATGTCTTTACTACTTTTCTGGACACTGAATGTGGTAATTTCGTTGCTTTTTATGGAAGATAAAAACCTCTCGGATTTCATCAAAAATATCTTCATTTGTGTTCTGAAGATGAACGAAGGTCTTACGGGTGTGGAACGATATGAGTAATTAATGACAGAAATTTTATTTATGGGCGAACTAACCCTTTAAATTCTATTTTTAGTTCCATATAGATACATAATGCAGATTAAAAATATTGTCCTTTTGGTCATATCATGGTTCTGCTTTTTTTTTCTTTTCTTTTTTTTTCTTTTTTAAATATATACAGGCTGTTGTTGGATTTTGAAAACTGAAAAGAGGAAGATAATTCAAATCGGTGGCATAATAACTGGCAGATGACTATAATCTAATAAGCCAAAAAAAGAAATAAGTGACCGTTCAAAAAGTTGAGGTCAGACAGAAGAAGAAATTAATACTTTTATTCTTCAAGGTTACCTTAAATTGATCAAAAGTGACAGTAAAGACATTTATAATGTTACAAAACATATCTGTTTCATATAAATGCGGTTCTTTTGAACTTTCTATTCATCAGAAAATGTTTTCCATGAATTTCCACGAAAAAATATTAAGCAGCAACACTGATAATGATCATCAATGTTTCTCAAGCAGCAAATGATCATATTAGAATGATTTCTGAAGGATCATGTGACACTGAAGACTGGAGTAATGATGCTGAAATTCACTAGCATTTGAAAATATACAAAAATAGAAAAGTCATTTTAAATAATTTCATAATATTACTATTTTCACTGTGTTTTTGATCAAATAAACCCAGCCTCAGTGAGAATAAGAGACCTCAAAAACATAAAAAAAAACTTTCTGACGTATGTTTTAATAGGTTCCTGTAAATTTTAAAAGTGTGCGAATAATAGCGTGTGTATTACGTGCATTGCAGGTTTCAGTGTTGTGTTCCACTGGAACGGATATGATTATCTTCTGATTGTCTGTCTGTTTGTGTGCTCTTCTCTGTCTGAGCAGCATCTGAAAGATAAGTTCTGGAACTTCATCTTCTACAAGTTCATCTTCATCTTCGGCGTGCTGAATGTGCAGCGGGTGGAGGAGGTGGTGCTGTGGTGTTTGTGGTTCTCCCTGCTCATCTTCCTTCATCTGATGGTGCAGCTCTGCAAAGACCGCTTTGAATATGTGAGCAAAACGACTTCACCACATCAACAAACACTAATGCTCATATTTACTATTAGACTAGTTTATTCAGAAAGCCGTTTATTCTTATGCAGTCGTTTACTTTACATCATTTGATCAGTTCCTCTTTTGAAAAACATTTGCTTTAACCGCCAGTATAATCCAAAAGATGTGTCACTCTGAAATTGTGAGATGCTTGTTGGAGAATCTGAGTATGGTTAAGACATTTATGTATATTTTTATTGGATGTAAATATTAATTGGGTTAATTACCTACCTACCTTTTTCCTTGCTGGATTCCTTTCTTACTTCCTTGTTTCCTTTCCTCCTTCCTTTTATATATATTTTTTATATTATTTATATTATATTCTTTTATATTCATATTTACTCCCTACTTTCCTTACTTTCTTTCTTATTTCCCTTCCTTCTTTCCTCCACTCTTATTTACTTCCTTGCTTCATTCTTTTCCTTCCTTCCTTCTACATTCTTATGTTCCCTAGCTTCTTTATTTTCTTCCTTAATTTCCTTCTTCTCTTCCTTCCTTCCTTCTTATTTACTTCCTTCTTTCCTTCCCTCCTTCCTCTGCTCTTATCTACTTCCTTCCTTCCTTTTCTTTCTTTCTTTCACCTACCTTCCATATTCCCCTTTTCCTTCCTTCCTGCCTTCTTTCCTTCCTTCCTTCTATCCTTCCTCTGTTCTTATTTACTTCCTTCCTTCTCTTCTTCCTCTGCTCTTATTTACATCCTGTCTTGCTTTCTTTGTTTTCTTCCTTCCTTACTTTCTTCGTTATTTCACTTATTTTTTCCTCCCTTCCTTCTTTCCTTCCATCATTCCTTCATGTTCCTTCCTTTTACATTCGTATTTACTCCCTACCTACATTCTTTACTTTCTTCATTATTTCCTTATATATATTTCCTTGCTTCCTTACTTCCTTACTTTTTACATAATTATTCATTCCCTTGTTCCTTATTTCCTTTCTTTTCCTTCCTTCCTTGCTTACTTACTTACTACATAATTATTATTTTCCTTACTTCCTTATTTCCCTTCTTTTTTCCTTCCTTCCTTTCTTCCTTCCTTCCTTTTTAACAGAATTATTTACTCCCTTACTTCCTTCCTTCTTTACGTAATTATTTACCTTTACTTCCTTATTTTCCTTCTTTTCTTTCCACTGCTCTTATTTACATTCCAATTTACTCACCACCTTCCTTACTTTCTTCCTTATTTCCCTTCTTTTTCTTGTTTTGTTACCTCTCCCCTTCCTCCACTCTTCCTTTCATTCTTTTTCCCTTTCCTTTCCTTATTTACTTCCTTGCTTCCCTACTTCCTTCCCTCCACCCTTATTTCCTTTCTACTGTTTGTACTTGCTTCTCTCCATCATTTTCTCATTCCCTACTTCCTTCACTTCTTTTTTATTTCTAACTAATGTATATATTGTGTTATTTCTTTCTGTCAGCTCTCATTTTCTCCCACTACTCCGATGAGCAGTCATGTGCGAGTCTTGGCTCTGCTGGTGTCTGTTTTGACATGCTGTGGTGGTCTAGCAGTGCTCTGCGGTCTAGTCGGACATCTTCATGGCATGCACACCGTCGCTTTCATGGCAGCTGAGGTAAGAATGCTTTAAAAACCTTTTGTAGCGACTGTGAAGAGCAAATTTCCTCTTTGTTGGTTGTCCCCTGATGTAACACATTACAAATATATTCTGAAATTCGGCATTAAACGGAAGACACGATAGTCTTGCCCCCCCTATTGCAACATATATTCGACTGAAATGGTTTTTCAAACAAGAAAAAAAGTGGGGCGAGACTTGATTTTGTTTTGATTTTGAATTGATTGGATGGGATTGGTAAACATCATGTCTGTCGATTTGATTAAAGATTACAAGGACACATGAGTTTAAAAAACAATAATAATGTGCACAGATAAATAATTTATAATGAACACTGCAATATGCCATAAAAAACAAGAATTGTCCATATTAATATTATGGTGACTTGAAGTAACCCCAAGCCTTGTCTCCTGTCTTGCAGTGTTTGCTGGTGACGGTACGCACAGGACACGTCATCATAAGGTGTGTGCTCTGTTAAGAAAGCCATCAGCTTTTCTCAATGTTAGGTAGCAGAAGCGTGATCCTGAACATTTTGATCTGTTATCTACAGGTACTCCATTCACCTGTGGGACCTGAACCACGAGGGTACCTGGGAGAACAAGAGCTCGTACATCTATTACACTGACTTCATCATGGAGTTAGCCATCCTCTGCCTGGACCTGATGCATCACATCCATATGCTGGTGAGACAGACACTACTGAATGGGCAAACAGGGTTACTGACTCATGTGAATACTCATTACTCATCGCTGTGTAACAGTCATGTGACTGGCTCATAGTGATTGATGAATGTGGTCTGATTGGACTCTTATTAGAGTCCTGAGACTGTATAATATAATGTTCTCTGATCAGTCAGAAACTGCTTGCAATTATGTCCTTGTTTTGACATGTTTTTGCGGCCTGTCAGATGTATGTCATTCGCAGACTTCCCCAAGTAAATACCAGTGGCGTTCATGGTTTATCTCTCTTCTCACGTCGGTGTTTGATCTTCAGATGAGAGATTTGAATAATTTAAAGTACCTTTATGATCATGTATTCTTGTTTTTCACTCCCTCGCAGCTCTTTGGAAACATCTGGTTGTCCATGGCTAGTCTTGTGATCTTTATGCAGCTGCGCTATCTCTTCCATGAGGTGCAGAGAAGAATTCGACGCCACAAAAACTACTTGCGTGTTATTGACAATATGGAATCCAGGTGAGGAGCCTCATGCTTTTCATAATTGCTAATTAAAAGATGCATTTCTACAGGCTTTGAAATATATTGCACAACATCTAAGTAAAGATGCTAAAGTAGATAACTTGTGGGCATTATGGGCAAAGCTATGGGCTGGTAACCAGAATGTTGCGTGAGCTATCACCATTGTGTCCTTCAATCGAGATTTTACCTTTAATGAGTTTGCTAAATAACTGCTTGATTACATTAATATTGTTTTTTTGTAAACGGAATTTCACAAAAACTGTAAAAAAGGAGAAAGAAAAAAGAATGAAATTAGATTTTGCATAAAAATAAAACAAAGCCTTTTTGAGGACCATTAAGATTATTTGAGTTGTAAAATGATTTTAATGACAGCTAACACAGAAACCACAGAAAGACGTCAATAAAACAGCTTGTGAACAATGTCAAATAATGTCACATTTACCTCAGGAATGTTTTCCAATGTTCACAGTTCCTTAGCTATATATATATATATATATATATATATATATATAATATCAAATAAATAAAAAAACACTAGAGAAAATATTATTTACTGTTCATTATGTTTGAATAAATTTACCATGAAGACAAGTGCTTATGAAAACTACCTTATGTGCTACTGAGTTGTATGCAGACATTTCATTTTCTTTTAGGTTTATTATTATATCTGAAAATAAATAGCAGCTGAATATAATACTCTGTTGTTAATTGTAACCTCTAATATTATAGTGTACCAAATGGGAGGGTTTCCTGTATAGTTTGCAGCATTCATTGGGAGAGATTTTGTTTAAAATTAAAATTTAAACTATCGGCATCGGCTGATATCATTCTGAATAATTGGCTTTCGGTATCGGCAGAGAAATTTAGCATTGGTGCATCTCTAATAAATAACCATTAAAAAAATATATTTTTTAATTGTTATTCTAATTGAATATATAATTATGTGTTAATAACAACAGCAATAATTAAATGTAATAAAAAAATCTAAAGTGTGGGATCGGTAATTTTTTTTTTGTTGTTGTTTTTTTGTTATTACTTTTATTCAGCAAGGACACATTAATTTGATCAAAAGTACCAATAAAAACCTTTACATTCTTACAATAAATATTTCAAATAATTTGTTATTATTAAAGGGATAGTTCACCCAAAAATGAAAATTTGATGTTTATCTGCTTACCCCCAGCGCATCCAAGATGTAGGTGACTTTGTTTCTTCAGAAGAACACAAATGATGATTTTTAACTCCAACCGTTGCGGTCTGTCAGTTGTATAATGCGAGTCAATGGTCACACAATCTATAAGAGTCAATAAACATGCACAGACGAATCCAAATTAAACCCTGCGGCTCGTGACGGCACATTGATGTCCTAAGACACGAAACGATCGGTTTGTGCGAGAAAACGAACAGTATTTAAATAATTTTTTACCTCTAATACACCACTATGTCCAACTGCGTTCAGCACTCGCTTGGTGAGGTCTGATCGCCCTCTGACAGCGGAAGTGATGTCTAGCACTCATTGAAGTATATGCGCGAGACATCACTTCTGTTGTCAGAGCGCGATCAGACCTCACCAAGCGAGTGCTGACTCGCATTATACAACTGACAGACATCAACGGTTGGAGTTAAAAATCATCATTTGTGTTCGACTGAAGAAACAAAGTCACCTACATCTTGGATGCCCTGGGGGTAAGCAGATAAACATCAAATTTTCATTTTTGGGTGAACTATCCCTTTAACTTTCTATTTCTCAAAGAATCCTAAGGGAAAAATTATATTGTTTCCACAAATAAAGTAATTGTCTTCAACATTAATAATAAGAAGGAATCAGCATATTGGAATGATTTCTGAAGGATCATCTGACACAGGATTAAGGATGCTGAAAATGTGGCTTCGATCACAGGAATAAATTACATTTTACTATACATTCACATAGAAAACCATTTTTATTTTGAAATATCACTCTTTTACTGTATTTTTCTATATTTTTACTGTACTTCCCTCACACCTTACCCCACCCTTAAACCTACCCATGCCACCAAACCTGTCCCTAAACTTACCCGAATCCACCTCAATAACAGCAGTAATGTTTTGCAATACAACATAAACACAGCAAATAGTGTGTATCATATTTGAATGTTATTCAGTGTGTATTATGAATCAGAAGTGGTCAGACTGCTGCGTTAGCTGATGAAAACCAGACCTTGTGTGTTGACATGAACACCTCTCCTTGAGTGCAGGTTTGCTGTGGCAACGCCTGAAGAGCTGATGGCTAATAACGATGATTGTGCCATCTGCTGGGATTCAATGACTACAGCACGCAAGCTGCCGTGTGGACATCTTTTCCATAAGTGAGCAATAACCAGGTGTTGTCAGCACTCTAGTGTTCTAACAGTCGAACCTTTGTTAATATGACTATTTATTGTTTATGTCCAGTTCCTGTCTGCGCTCTTGGCTGGAGCAGGACACTTCCTGTCCCACGTGCCGTATGTCACTGAACATCAATGAAGGCGGGAGAGAGCGAGAGGAGGGACAAAGGGAGCCGCTGGACGATAACATAGCTGCTGTGCCAGGAACAGAGGCCCGAGCACACCTAAACCAGCATAATCACTTCTTCCACTTTGATGGTGAGGCCTTTCTTTACATATTCATGCAGAATCCAGATCATTTATTGAAAGTAAGCTGTAGAAATGACTCATTCACCGCCATAAGCTTATCTATCATATTCCTATCATTAACTTGCGTAATGCCTATTCAGTATTGAGCAAGTTGATCCGCCCTGATAAACAACAATGAACAAAGGTTAGCCAATCACAGCAGAGGTGATTTACATACTCAAGTCTTATAAAAGAATTTTAAAAAAGCCTTTTTAAATGGATAGTTCACTGAAAAAAAAAATAAAAAATCAGTCTTCATTTCACTGATGAATAGGGCCTGTTTTTATCATATCATTGATGATTTGAAGAGACCTCTGAAACAAATACACTCTTAAGAAAAAATGGTTCTAAACGGTACCAAATTAGGGTTCTTTTGCTTGTAACAATTGCAGAACTGTTTTTGGTGCTAAATAGAACCCTTTTTATAAGGTTCCATGAAGTACCCTGCTTTAAAAGTGCTATATAGGACCTTAATGGTGTTATAAATAAATTTTTTATTAATAGTTTGTTTTTATTAATATTACTATATTAGTATCTTTACAGTTACAGTGTGTCTCTTCTATTTGTTTTTGTAAAATAATTGTTTATGAAGGCAAAACAATGTTAAAAGGAAAAGGTGATATAAAGTAGGGCTGCACAATTAATCGAATTTCTAATCGCGATTACGATTACAGATGCCACGATTTCGTAATTGTTCAAAAAAAAATTCAAAAATGTCCACTTACATTATTCTGCGTGTTTAAGAGGTGTGTTATGAGCATGTCACGTTGTGAGAAGCAAATCACGACTACTTCAGAATGTAAAAGGTCTAACCCAGCATAAAAGGTAATGGCGGTGTACTCTGATATGTCAAACGCACACGAAACAAAAGCACCCACCATTTTTAAAAAGCCATGTACACAGCCTATATATTTGATAGATGGACCTCTGAACCGTACGCTAAGGAGAAAATCCAGTGTTCTCAGCGCTACAAAAAGCGCAGTTTACGTCACTTCAGGCCTTAGGGCAGGGGTGTCCGAATTTGGTCCTGGAGGGCCGCTGTCCTGCAGAGTTTAGCTCCAACCAGCTCCAAACACCTGCAGAAAGTTTCTAGTGTGCATAATTTAACCTTGATTAGCTGGTTCAGGTGTGTTTAATTGGGGTTGGAGCTAAACTCTGCAGGACAGTGGCTCTTCAGGACAGAGTTTGGACACCCCTGCCCTAGGGGAACACTAGTTCTCGGGGAACCACACTGGTGGCAAAAGCCCCTATTATTATTATTATTATTATTATTATTATTATTATTATTATACCATGCATATGTTGACTTTTTTTTATTATTATTTAAAGAAGATACCAAACCAATATATAGTTGACATTTGAGGTTTAATGCTAAAGAAAAACAATAAAAAATAGTGTTTTCAGATTATTGTTTTTTTAATATTATTATTATTTTTATACAAAAATATGGCATGCAGTTGCTTCAAACAATGGTATAAAGCTATTCAATATATCATCAATGTAAATTGTGATAATCATAATTAATAATCGCAACTACAATTTCAAGGGAATAATCGACAATTATAATTTTTGTCATAATCGTGCAGCCCTAATATAAAGTCATAGGATAGCTTTAAAGGATTAGTCCACTTTTAAAAAAACTTTTCCTGATAATTACTTACCCCCATGTCATCCAAGATGTCCGTGTCTTTCTTTATTCAGTCGAAAAGAAATTAAAGTTTTTGATGAAAACATTCCAGGATTTTTTTCCATATAGTAGACTTGAATGGGCACCAAACAGTTGAAGGTCAGAATTAGTTTCACTGCAGCTTCACAGCGTTCTACACGATCCCAGATGAGAAATAAGGGTCTTATCTAGAGAAACCATCGCTCATTTTCTGTGAAGTTTTAACCATAAATGCTCATCTTGAACTAGCTCTCTTCTTCTTTATTAGAATTCCGGCAGTGTAGACACTGCTAAGTGTATTACTGCCTTCCACAGGTCAAAGTTTGAACTAATTGTTATATACTTGCATATTGCATATAAAAATTAGTTCAACACTTTGACCTGTGGAGGGCAGTAATACACTTAGCAGTGTCTACACTGCTGGAATTCTAATAAAGAAGAAGAAAAGAGCTAGTTCAAGATGAGCATTTATGGTTAAAACTTATATAATTTTCAATTTTTTTCAGAAAATGAGCGATGGTTTCACTAGATAAGACCCTTATTTCTCATCTGGGATCGTGTTGAACAATTTGAAGCTGCAGTGAAACTAATTTTGACCTTCAACTGTTTGGTGCCCATTGAAGTCTACTATATGGAAAAAAATCCTGGAATGTTTTCATCAAAAACTTTAATTTCTTTTGAATGAAGAAAGAAAGACATGAACATCTTGGATGACATGGGGGTAAGTAATTATCAGGAAAAGTTTATTTAAAAGTGAACTAATCCTTTTAATGTTGGTTTTTTTTTTTTATAATTTGACTGGGTATGTTTATTCATAAAGTAATAATGGCATTTTGTCATTTTTGTGTGTAGGCTGTTTGATCATTTAGACGTGTATGCGAAGCCCACAGTATACTTTTCTTATGTGCGTTCCGCCCTGTCTTGGCAGTGGCACAATAATCATTTTACATCGATTATCTTGTTTTCATAATCATTGGAAGTCAAAATTGAAATCGAAAATCAATTCCTATTAATCGCACAGCCCTAATCTCCGCTCATTCACCCTCAGGGTCCCGCATTGCCAGCTGGCTGCCAAGTTTCTCTGTGGAAGTCATGCACACCACCAACATCCTGGGTATCGCACATGCCAACAACTCTCAGCTCAATGCCATGGTGAGTCCTTCAGGTGGCATCCAACATGTTTACAAACAGTCTGTTTTCCACAAGTTTCCATGTTATAAACCTGGTTTTACTTGGATTTTGCAGGCCCATCAGATCCAGGAAATGTTTCCACAGGTCCCCTATCATCTGATCCTGCAGGATTTGCAGCTCACACGTTCTGTAGAGGTCACCACTGATAACATCCTGGAGGGCAGGATACAGGTGCCTTTCCCAACACAGGTGAGGGTAACACCTCTACCTAACGGTGTATATTAGTGGCTGAAATTATATGTTGTTCGCATTTTCATACTGGGTCGCTGAAATCTCACTGGCCCAAAATCTTGCTCCACATTGCTGAAGGTAAAGCGAGTAATTTCTGCACCACTCGCATCACCAAACTGAATTGAAAAAACAATGACTTTTTCAAAATTGTTAAATGACAAAAAATAAATAAATCCTCCAGAATCACAAACTCTTTGTGAACCTCAGATTTGATACTTAAAGTTATAGTTAGTTAAATGTTTGTTAATGATTTTGAGACATACTTTTTTCAGATTCTGAGTAATTTTCACATTTAGCTTAATGGCTGGTGAATTAATTTTGTTATTATACATTATTATGGTAAATAGTGTTATCAAAAGCAGTGTCATCTGTTTACCTAAAAGAACATAAAACATTTGGATGTTTTACACATTACACTTTTNTTATATGCACCATTTACACATGGTAGGGAGCAGGTGTAAAAAAATCATACCAACTAACAAATTACGATCACTTTCATGAATCTCACAATTCACATCAGAACAGCTTTATGCAAAATGTACACATTCATTCTGCTCGTGTTTCATGACTAGGGCTGTCGCGGTGAAGGAATTTCCCTTGCGGCAATTTTGAGTGGCTCAATAGCACGATATGCGGTATTATCGCCATATATATATATATATATATATATATATAATCTGTGTGTGTTATGATGTAACAAGGTCATATTCAGTAACCAATGAAACAAAACTAAATAGAGCATTGAAACAGGAAGTGAAGTTAACAGAAGAGAATGTCAAAATATGGGTCCACATAACAACATAAACCTGCCAATCAGATCGTAGTGCTATTGTTATATGTATAACAGTTAGTTCTGAGCCTCGAATCTGACTGGACAAGATACTTTCTGCTGACATTTCACCAGTATAAGCAGAACTACTCATCTCTGCACGTTCTAGATGGGCTGCCAATCAGTGCAGTTACATTGTTATGCCACAAGGTGGCAGCAAGGTTTAGTGTCAATCACCATCTAACTCAGCCAGTTAAGATCTACATTTAGCTTTAGATGTTATATGAATATGGTCCCTGGAACATAAGTTTCATCAGTTGGCAAGTTTCAATGCACATTAAAAGTGCAAGTTGCAACTATTATTAACAATAACGGAAAGATAAGGCTTATCAGTATGTCACAATATCACCCTGTTTGGACTCTGTTTTCTGTTTTGCACCATTTCCTGCCAGTCTGTCATCATAGTTATGCATTCCGATTCACATGCTTGCAATTCAATTCAGCATGAGTTATTTTGGATATACTGTATATCAGGTACAGTACATGGTGAATTTTCTCAAGAAAAAAAAATCTCTCAACTAATGCAGTAAAATATACATGAGAATCAGTGGGTACTACATTAATATTGAAGGTATAAATGATCTGATTTGTATACAAACTTAAATTACACTAATAATAGTTATAAAAGACCTATTAACTTAAATATTTCTACTCCAATTTGTTTTTTGAACTATAAACATTTAAATGGTCATTTGACGGATTTATTCAAACGTGCATTATATAAGCTATTGAAGAAGAACATTAAAAATTGTAATATGGTGAATATATTTAGCTAAATGCTAACTCTCTAGAGTTCATTTTTCTAGCTGACTAATGGGTCTATAGTCAGTGAATATTTGTTCTCCTGAGGTAAATGTGATGTTACGTGACATTGTTTACAAGCTGTTTTTAATGTCTTTCCACGGTTGAAACACTGATTGAGTGATTGCATGAGACATACAGATTTGTGTAAGTTGTACTGTTTCTTTTAACATACCTTCAGATGTTCATTCATGTTTATTTTGTGCTGTAACTGGTATTAAAGCAGAGGAAGGGATCAGTTCACGTGCGATCCGCGCTGCCGCTTCTCTTGAACTGAGCCGCTACAGCGATCTGTCACGCCACATAAAAAAAGCGCCAAAACTGTATTTTTGTTTGTTTGTTTCGTTGTAAAATGGGCAGAATTTGAAATATGAGACTTTGTTTCATGTCAAAAGCAACAAAGCACAAAGCTTATTGCGATTTGTTGAATGGTTACGTATCCTTGCACTTAAATTCGGTATACGCAAATCCTTGACCTTTCCTAGTGGGATTACGGCGTATACCTGCGTATGAAGTAGACTACACCACTGGATGTAATAAAACAAGCTGTTGAAATCATTTTAATTTTGAGCGCCACTTTAGAAGGCTCAGCTGACCAGCAATACGATGATGCTAAGACAGAGATTTCGCTATCCTTGGACATGACAACCTTTTTTTCACAAATATATATGTCTCAGCCTGAAGGACAGACTCAGGTAATCGCACGCGCTCAGTCGACCTCTCTCACATTCACTGTCCGGTTTAGGCGTGTTAAGTGCAAATCTAAGGAGCCTCTGTACAAATCACCATGGTACACATTATGTTATCATTACTAACTTATTTAATATTCAGTACACATGAACGAAGTGTAAAACGATAAGGGCATAACCTTACGAAAAAAGAAAACACGCAAATATCGTGGTTGCTGCGGTTCTTGCGTTTCTCTGCGGTTGGCTCCTCGATAGCACGGTATTACATTCATACTAGGACTGGGCGATATATCGCATGCGATTGTCACGCGCATTTCGTCAGTAAAGCCGGTTCCCTGATTACCGCGAAATCGCCATCACCTGCTTTCAAATGGAACGGCATTTAATAGACAGAACCGTAGATCACTGACAAGCTACGCAATATCGCGTTCATATCGCAGATGAATCGCCTTCGATAATGAACGCGATATTGCGTAGCTTGTCAGTGAACTACGGCTCTGTCTATTAAATGGCGCTCCATTTGAAAGCAGGTGATGGCGATTTAGCGGTAATCAGGGAACCGGCTTTACTGACGAAATGCGCGTGACAATCGCATGAGATATATCGCCCAGCCCTAATTCATACTATTCATAACTCAGACCCAATGTGTTGGAGCTGTTTTGCATCATGTCCTGGTCCATTCCCCTTCCATTTTCCTGTTGTTCTAGGCTGGCCTGTGTAGTAAAAGTTAAAGTGTCAGTAAAACATTTTATATATAGAAAAAACAAACAAAGCACTACTATTTTAAAAGCATGTTTCTGTCTTACCCTGTATCTCCTCTAGTCTGTGGAGCGTACGCCTATACAGGGAAACACTGCTGCGGAGGAGTCAGCGGGTGCAGGCAGCAGTTCAGAGGTCACCGCCCTAGAAGACTTTGAGGTTCGGGGGAGCCGCTTTTCCAAGTCTGCAGATGAAAGACAGAGGATGCTCATGCAGAGGAAGGAGGAACTACTCCAAAGAGCTCGCAGGTGAGCCTCTCTATTTCTTCTCCATAAGTCTGAGCTGAACTGCTTATACTGCTTTGCTCTAATTTGTATGACACCGTTACGCCGCGTTTCACTTTCTCTGACATTTAACATACAATTTTTGCATTTCGCCCTCCTAGTGACTATCAAATTGATCATGAAGCAGCTGTTACCTTCTGTGAATTCCGCATGATAACGTAAATGAATAATGAATGTATGAACTAGGGCTGCCCCCTAAGGGTCGACTAACCGTTAGTCTATAAGAAGAGGCTTGGTCGACCAAGATTTTATTAGTCGGTTAATCGCAGAAAAAAGAAACTCCACAGGAAGTGGCGAAGTCACGCAGTCTTTTCATTAACGGTGAAATCCAAACATTTGCCTATCATTCATCGACCTCAAATATAGCAGCTACAGGTCCGCTCACTCTAATGTTAGCCTAGTCCTAGATAAATGTTGCGCTATTATTAGGCTTGTGTGGGGAGTGAACTTATGCACGTAACAAAAATGAACCGAAACTCAGCGTAGGCTATACTTGCCTCACAGACACGAGAAATGTATCTATAGAAATGTCTACATTAAAACGGACCAATTAAAATGGAAAATAAATATTCTCAGATTATGTAATACGTGCATATATGCGCATCCACTACTGCGGAGATAACAAGTCAGCATCGTCCACTTAATCTCTGCAGCCGAAAACACAGAAAACATTATCAATAAATGATTAAAATGTTAAGACAGTCTCCTTCTTTTTTTTTCTTTTTTTTTTTCACGACACATTCATAATCATTATTGCCGGTGCACTGTGGCAAGCTTTATGCGTGCGCTTGAGCGCTGATTAGGCTATATATTATATATAGGCAATTAAAGTCTCATTATGATTTATGGCTAACTAATATATTAGTACGATTAGTCGACTAATCGCTTAAATGAACGACTACTAGTCGATAGGGCAAAAAAATTAAAACTCTTTTTTTTTTTTTTTTTTTCAGAACTATT
>RJVU01000976.1:509356-597860 GCA_003731715.1 Anabarilius grahami | reverse complement strand
TTTTTTTTTTTTACTGTTTAACTAGTCAACTTAAATTAAAAACAATCAAAAAAGTTCCATTCCAAGTGCACCACACATGAAGCGATCAACATGGTGTAAATGTAAAACAATTTGTTCAATATATTTGCAGAAAATATGCCTGAAATATGAAGGCAAATGTTGTAAAACACATTACAAACTTATCTTAAACATCCTATATACTCAGAAATAATATAAAATAAGAAAATGCTAAATATTTCTTAGCCAAAAAGTAATAGCAATAAATAACACCAGCCTATTATAATAGGCTATTATTAACAGCAAATGCTTTGTAAAAACAGAAAACAACAGCAGCTTTCAGCCTGTCACCATCATGCAAACATGAAATATGAAACGGGTTTACAGGTTTTTACATTCCATTGCACTATTTGTCCTATTGTTTTTATGTTTGGGGGACGTGTTTGGCTGTTGCACTCGTGTCTCGTGTCTTTTGCAGCGTCTCACACATGAAACAAGGCGGTCAAGTTAAAAAAAGTTCCTTGTGTTTAATAACTTTGCCTTTTTTCCTCATTCCACTGCCTGCGTCTCATTTTTATAACGCAATAATGCATTACTGAATGAACAGCCGCTTAAGACTAGTGATGTGTTCTACATTCATAGAGCGTCACATGAGAGCGGTTAATCAGGCGCGCCGGCGCCATCATGAGGTCGGATAATTTTCTTCTCCTAACGGTTATCATTGTGTATTGTCAACATATCTAATTTTAACATTTTTATTCAAAATCGCGATTTCTCGATTTAAAAAAATTATAAAATCGATACAAAACATTCAATTCGAATTAATCGGAAAAATCGCCCAGCCCTACTAGTCGACCAGAAAAATCTTTAGTCGAGGGCATCCCTAGTGTGCGCACATCCCTGCAAAACAAATGTCCGACAGTATATTTGAAAGAAAAGCATTCAGGTTTTCTAGGACTAATGAGGCTAAATAATTGTGTAATAATTATAAAATGACTCTTTTGGACATAATTATTCTTTTTTTTTTTGTGGGAAAATATTGGTAATTCTCACCTGGTTAGAATACATCATATCCGGTCGGGGTGATCACATACAGTCTAACCGCAAAAAAAGTTAATTATATTGACGTGACTGATGCTCAGTTTGGATCATATGGTCAGAACTCCATACAGCTCCCATATCACTCTCCATCTGGTCAGTCGTTTGTCAGAGATAGTGAAAACTTGGCTTTACAGTATGCAAACTTACAAAAATGATAAACGGGAATGCCCCAAGGGTTTGTCTTTGGTCAAATTAAGTTTTATTCTGACACTACAATCTCTCTTTGTTAGACGTTATCTTCACAAAAAACCAGATGAAGGAGATTTGTTTTTTTCTGCTGCCGCTGATAATGATGATGCCATGCCCGCCATGGAGGACGAAGACTCCGATTCAGTGACCCTGCGGCGCAGAAGGCTTGCGGCCGCAGCTGAGAGACGCATGCAGAGGCAGGAGCCTTCCCCATTTTGAGCCGAGCAAATAAAAGCATGATGTGTCCGTGAGACCGCCATGCCATCATAGAATTTTGGGCTGATCAATGCACATTTGTGCTAGATGCAACTATGTATGTACCCATCAAACATTTCAATCAGTTGTCCATTGAAATAATATAAGGTGCCATTGCCGCACCAGTGAATTACAGTAAAATTTTGGCAAGTGTCAAGTAAAGTAAAAGGCACATGCATCTTTTATTCATGTGTCTTGCCATAGACAAAATCATTTTAAATATATATAAAAAAATAAAAAAAAAAGAGCGTGGCTTGGACAGCTGCCCCATAAAATAAAATAATACTTTTGGAATGCTGCATTTCTTAAACATCTTTGTACGGATCTGATGATTTTAACAAAAATTATGTTGCATACTAACAGGTCGACTCAGTCTAGAGCTTAAGCGTCAAACAGCATGCTAGGGTTGTGAATTTCGAGTTTCTTTCTTCGGCCAGCAATGATCCTCACAATTTTGCTGCTGGTTAGCGCTTGAATCTGCCTTTAAGTCGATTTGGGACAATCTAGTTTAAGCTGTCTCGTATGCTTACAAAACCATCCTGGCATTTAGAGTCTCCGTAGACGGAAAATGGCATAGATCCTAGTGTCTGTTCTTGCATTGTTGTGACAACAAATCGATCTGTGCGTCATAAGAGGCGTTTGTTTAGTCACATGATCTTGTTTCTCTTCACATAGTGTTGTCCTTCAAAACAGACATGCTTTATATTTAATTTATATCACATTCTGAACTTGTTCTGGTGATTATATAGTGAGGAAATGTTTCCTTTCCTACTGTTTTGTGCTACAGTAAAGGAGAATCTGGTATGGCCTTCAGTTAGGCTAGATGGCGTATTTAATTGAGGGAAAGACTGTTCAACATGTTGTCCTGTTTTCATTTTCATAAAACTTTCGTTTTCTTTCGATTTAAGGTTAAATGGAGCGTCTACCCTGACTAAGGTCCATTTGATTGGGTTATTCAAACAAGACGCACACAATTATGGTCAATAGGTCAGTTTTGTAGCTTTTTGTTGTCAGCGTTTCATTTGAATGGTTTTAAAGACCTTTATTATTCAGCGTGCTAATGCCTATTAATGCTTGTCTTTTACGGGCCCATGGCATTCATAATGAATTTTCACATGATAATTTGGCATGGATAATGCAAAGCAATTCAGAATCTTGCATGTTGAGTTTGAAGTGAACAAGCTTTTCATGTAATGGCACGTGACTTTTAATAAACATTTGCCTTCTGTTAAATTACCGTCTCAAATAACACGACCATACATTTGATTTAATATATAAATCCCTTTTGTCAACCTCAAAAAAGAAGTATGTCTTCAGAATTGTTTCTGATGTTTTACACTGTGAATCTACTGTCAGATATTTTTAGCGTCAAATGGACGTTTGTATCTTTCACGTGAAAGTCTTTTTCTATGCATGAAATCACTGACCGTTTGTGTTCTTATTGGTTTCCTGATCGACTTTCCCAAAGACTCTCCTGCTGTTTTACTCTACTGAAGCTGGTTTTGTGATCGTAATGACCGCAGGTCCATATAGAATATGTGTTTTGGTTGCACAGATGCACCTTTCAACAGTATTTCTGTTAGCTTAAAAATGTATTAATATCCACTGGACTGATTCAGATAATAATACATAATTTGGTTGAAGTTTGTGGTGTTCTTGGGAACCAGAGGGAAGCATTGGATTGCTTTATGTACACAATTCATTCATTTGTGCCTCAAATCTACAGTGGAATAATAATAGTCTGATTTGTGTAAATACTTTTGTAATAAAGACTGTAAAATACATCTGAAATGACCCTGTACAAAATAAAAGTCACAGCTGCTTTAGAAGCTTTTACCCACATTTCCTGGTGTGTTTTCTGTTGAGTATGAATAAAACTTTATAAAAGCATAAATGTATCTTTATTTGTGGAAAAACTAATTTCAAGCATTAACTTTTAGATTGTGGAAGTGTGTCCACTCTTTTGGCAGGTGGTGTATTTAAATAGATTTTAAATTATATTTATTTTATTTAGTAATATGTATTTAATTTGCAACTTCAATTTCTCAAAAAATGTGTGTAAGAGCCGTGTGTTTGGCACTAGAGGGCGCCACAGTTCCACCTGCGAACTGAATATTAACCAAATGTTTGCAGGCAGTATTTTACCAGGGGAGCCCCTCAAAAAAACGCGATTTTTACCCCCTAAAAAAATTTTTTTTTTTTTGTGTGAAAACCTGGCAACCCTGTTTGCAGGACACTTCAGATGGGCACAAAGACACCAGAATATAATTAAGCTTAAAAAATAAATAAATAAATAAAAAAATTTATTCTTGTTGAGATACTAATGTTTTTTTACTTCATTTGATAATCTGGAAGTAAATTCAGATGTAATGCCATGGCACACCTAATTGCAGTGATCAATTCATTTGTTTAAGAGTTGAGCTGTATTCATGTAGGTATCGACTAACCTCAGTCTCTAATGAAGAGTTCATTGATTAACGCTTTAGCAGCCATCAGCTCTGCTCATAAAGGAAAGGCTTTAGTTTGAGGGCAGTTACTGACGTCGGCTGAACCATCAGAGAACTAGCACGAGATCCCTAGACAGAGGCATATAGAAAGTCATATGGGTTTGGAACGACATGAGAGTGAGGAAATAATGATTTCATAAAGAATAGCGAGCTATATAATAGGCTAATCGCTTTAAGGCAGCTCGCCCCAGTACGAGTTGAGAGGTACAGCCTACCTACTTTTTATTTAGTTATAAACAAAAAATTAGTATTTACTCTACCACAGATAAACCTATACAATGTAGAGGCCTACTGTGCTGAGTTTCGCCTTTACCCAGTCCCTTAAGTGCCATTTCGTACACTTAAGGACTAGTCAAGGACAAAAATGCACTTAAGTCAAAGACAAAAATGCATTCATTTAGGGGTTAAGGGCTTTTTTCTAGTCTCATACATTGTGGTTGTGATTAATGTGTTTGATCATTTCCAGCGAAGATCTCAGTAGGATTTTAATTGTTGATCAATAGTCCTAGTCCATAATTTGTAGATGTTTTGTGTATTTGAATAGCTGAGATTAGCTATACATCTTTCAAATAGGGATCCAAAATGCTGCATTTGCACAAGTCATTAAATAGCCTAAATATTTGTTTTTAATGCGTTAACGGTTTAAAAAACTAAAATATGCTATTTAATGCCAGGTTCCATTTCAACAAATTCGAGGCATATTTTCAGATAAAATCAAGACTTAATCTTGCTAGTGGTCGTGTTTTATTTATTTATTTATTTTATTTAAGTTTTTTTTTTATTTTGCATGTTATAAGATTGGTTTATTCGTTTATTCTGCTATTCTGAACCAAATACTCATTGGCATATAAAAAGTTTTTTTTTTTAATTATGTTGGAATTATGTTCATAAAACAGTGCATATTTAAACTCTATTAATATTTTACTCTATTTAATTCTACTGTCGTGGTTTTTAGATCACATCGACTGCTAAAAAAAAAAAGGGAAAAAATCCTGTTTGTGTGACGTCAGACGCATCTGTCATAACGCTTAGAGATGTTTGAGCTCGTTGGCGGGTTGAAATGTTTCCCCTGAGTGCTTTTACACCGGCAGAAATCAATAGCGGCTCTGCTGTCACCCTCTCAGCTCGACGACTGCTCTTCAAGCCGGTTTGATGTGTCTCTTCGGCGCTTCTCACGGGGACTAGCGAGAGCCGTTACTAAATCATGTCAGGTTTTTCTCTCTGATTTTCGCGGCTTTTCTGTCACTTTTCCCGCGCAGTGCGGATGCGACGTGAATCAATAGCAACTTTGATTTCGCGCCATCTGAAGTACCAGCTTGCAACTTTGAATGCTTCCATTACCTCAATTTAACCTTTTTTGAGCTGAAAGAATAACTTTGAGAGGCTGCTTTTTTCTTCTTAGGTTTTCAAAGTTTTAAGTCAGTTAGTTTGTAGATCAAGTGACACATCAGAGTTCAGAAATGATTTACGTTGTTAGCCTATAAGGCAATATATTGTCAAACGTAAAAAATACATAATAAAATACAAAACAGCTTGTTCGCCCCCAAAAAAATGTCTTTCTAATGTGAAACATGATGTTTAAGCGTCTCTTTTTCATGCAACGAAAGTGTATGCTATGGAAGGCCCATGAGGTCAAAATGACTCGTTTCATTATTCTTGTCATTTTCATGCACAAAAATGGGTTTAACAAGACCACAGCAGTCTCGCAAGCAGGTACTAATCTGTCCTTGGTCTCACCAGCTTGCAGTTAAAAAAAAGTATGTTTGCAAACTTCGATCAACCTTTGTGACACAGGCTGGAGGGCGTAAAAGTAAAGAAATGAGGAAGCATCAATTAGCGTATTAAAAAAGCACCCCTGGTTTAACATCACTGTCAGCAAACACCACATGATCTTGAATGTCATGTGACCAGTCACAACAAGGCAAGTTTAAAAGCTACTAACTCAGAGCAAGTTATGACTTTACCAAACCTGGATATAGCACACAACAAGTCTTATGGACTCTCAAGATGCGTTTAATGTTTGTGAGTAAATGATGAATTGATTTAGAGGTGATGTAGTTGAATTCTTTGACAGATGATGTTGTTACTACTAGACAGGTAGGCTACTACTGAATTAAAGTGTCCTGAGAAATCACAGTTGTTTCTAGCTCTTTAAGCAGAGTAAAGGAGCAGCCAAAGCATGTTTAGCCAAGCAGAGAACTAGCCAATTACAAAAAAAAAGCTTTCTGACTGTCAGACATTTTGTGTGTTTTGGGTTTGACATGTCTTAGAGTTTTGGATAGAGGGCTTGTGGCTGTCACGAGCCGCAGGGTTAAATTTGGATTTGTCTATGCATGTTTTTTTGACTCTTATAGATTGTTACCATTAACAAGCTTTATACCGCTGACAGACAGCAACGGTTGGAGTTAAAAATCATCATTTGTGTTCTACTGAAGAAACAAAGTCAACTACATCTTGGATGCCCTGGGGGTAAGCAGATAAACATCAAATCTTCATTTTTGGGTGAACTATCCCTTTCATACTACAGTTATGTTAATAATCTCATCCATGAACATGATTTCTGCCTGGCTGAGTCTCGTCCCTTTACTTTTCCACTGTCTGTAGACATGAAGACAACACCTCCCATGATTTCGCGAAATCAAGGCGTCATCAAGCTACGCCTTTGTTTTGAATAAGTGACCTCTAGTGGTGTAAAACTACATATTGTGCCTTTAATTGTTCATATTTGACTTAATATGACTCATATTTGATATTTATTTGAATTCTTTTTTCTTGAATAGGAAGGAACAAAACCAGTAAAAGGGAATAAAATCATTATGTATGTAGACATGAGCTAACTAGTTCAATTCAATTCAATTCAATTTGGGTAAACTTGGCCGATTATCTATTTTCCCTCTACTGACTGCATGTGAGCATCTTCGCTAGGGGTCAAAGGTTAATAAAATCCTCCTTTTCCCATCCCGTTAAAATCTCCTGCTCTGACTGATAAACCCCCAGTCCAAACTAAGCCTCTAATCACAATATTATTAGAGAAACCCCATCTGATCAGTATATAAATCTCTCCATCCAATTACAAGATGTAATATTTCTGCACTCAAGCTGGTAATGAGCTCTAATGCCTGTGCTGCAGTTAATCCCCCTCGGATGCAGCACAGATCAGATGTTGCCTCTGTAATTAGACTGGCAGAAAATCATTATTTCATGTTTGAGGAAAGAAGGAAGTCAAAGGAGATGTAGTCCCTCTGCCGCTCCTTTCTGAAATGTAAATTGCAGTTTAATGTTTTAATCTAGAGTGTTGAGTGTTTGCTTAGCACGGTAGAATGATAGCCATAGACTAACAGTGAAATTCTTTAAATAAAAGTGATATGAATGTGAAAGAGAGGCTTTTTTAAAGCCTGGAATTGTACATTTTTGGTCACACACAAGTGCTCATCTCTTAAAGAGGACCTATTATGCTCTTTTACAAAGTCTTAATTTTGTTTTGGGGTCTACTGGAATAGGTTTTCATGATTGAATGTTAAAAAAACACATTATTTTTCCTCATATTTGCCATCGCTGCAGCTCCTCTCTTCCCAGTTTGTTTCTATGAAGCCCCTCCTTCCAAAATGCGCAATGTGTTCTGATTGGTCGGCTGGACCAGTGTGTTGTGATTGGTCTACAGCTTTGAGTGTGTTTTGGAAATGTAACTCCCAATACCATTACTGCATTTTATCCGGGGTTGGGGTGGAAAAACCAGCATCTCTTGGCCCCTGTTTACACCTGGTATTAAGATGTGTTTTGGTCAATCGGATCTCAAGTGGACGGCGCTAAATACAGGTGTAAACGGGCTAAAATGTTTTGAGTTGCCTACTTTCGACCACTTCCAGAGGTTGTCGAAAATGCATTCGACCAGATTACTTTCGTAGTGTAGACGCTCATGTGATCGAATCTTTTCGAAGAGCCGCTAAAGGCTGTCTACTCTCCACCTACTGACCTAATGCGTAAACATTATGGGAAGCGCGCTAGCCAGACGGGATTTAAACTTTGTCAGCTGAAGACACAAGTTTGGTTTGAAGACGAAAAATGTACCAAGCACAATGTTCTCTCACCATTCCTGATTTCTAACACACACTCACAGTGTTCGGCATGGTCTTGCGGCTGTCAGAGCAGAAACTAAATATTTGTTACCATTGTTGCCATTAACATCATGTCTGTTGCAGTAGTTAGAACATACTTTTAAATGAAACCATATTGGATTTTGCCGAAGCGATCGTATTGCTTCAGAAGACTTTAGAAGCCACTGGAGTTGTATGGATTGGAGCTTGAAACTTTTGGACTCTATTGACTATTACTGTATGGACAAAAAAAAGAAAAGAAAAAAACACTCAAAGATGATTCAAATCTCTTCTTTTGTGTTGCACAGAAGAAATATGATCGTGATTTTGTAAAGACATGTGGGTGAGTAAATGATGACAGAATGTTTGGGTGAACTATCCCTTTAAGGATGTACACAAGGTGATCTGAGCTAGAAGACTTCAATATGTTACCCATCAAACGCTCTGTAATTTGTACTGTCTTAGGAGACAGGTGCAGCATGCACTTTTGTGTTTGCATCCCAACTGAGGTCATGGGCCCCACTCATATGGAAGTGGGTTGCGAGACCAGGTTCAATGAGCATTCCAGCGGCTTTCTCCCCCTGCAGAGGACGTAACAGATGTGGATTTACATACACCCCCAGCATCCCACTCTCTGATGAGATTATCCAAGAGTGCCGAGAGCTACTCATACTAAATACACGCCTCGAGGAGGGCCAGGGGAGCCAGGCCCTCCGAGAGAGCAGGGGACAAAAGCAGAAGGGGAAAATGTCAAGCTTGCCAGACGGGAACAGGACAACAAACTGCTTTTGCTGCTGCTCAAGCTCTGTCCCTGACAAGAGGGTGGCTGGATTAGCATCTCATAAAGGCTGTGGCAATGCTGTTGGCAATTACTACAAGATGAACACTCTCCTATTCAAGAATTCTGTCTTGGTTTGGAACCGTTGTTGTGATCTTCTTCTTTTTGTGGGAAAAAACGTTTTTGATAGGGTTTTGTGTTGCAGTATGCTCAAATTAAGTTTGTAGCATTTTTGAGGTTAAAAGTGTCCAGGGCTGTGTTTCTCAAAAGCATCATGACCAATGGTTACAACGGCTTACGATGCTTTTGAAAAACGCAGCCCAGACCAGTAAACAGCTCTATTCTGTCATGCCATTGCTTGAGCCAGTGTTCTTATGGCTGGGCCTGTTAAGCCACACTGTATACCCGAATAAGTTGGCCAAACAACAAAACAAAAAAAACAAAGTTTAAGTAAGCAGAACTGGCAAATTTTTATTTTGTACACTTATTTTATTTTGTACACATACATTTTAATTACTCTTAACTTGAAATATTTGAGTAACCTAATTCATACATTTAACTTAAAATGATCATGTAATCTCAATTTAAGTATTTTAGTAGTGGAAACTTGGCTAGCTTTAACTAGCTAATTCAGTGAATGCTAACTTCCTAATTGGTAACATTAGAATAGCAATTGCTGAATGAGTACGGCAATATAGAACATTTCACATTTCACAAAAAAAAATTTAATTAGCATTTACCTATATATTAAACACTACTAAAATGCAAATACTAAATTTTGAGTGTCAGGGCAAAGCATGCTAGGAAATTTAAGTTCAAATGTCTAAGAGCCTGTCCACACGGAGGTGCATAAGGCAAAATTTTGTATTGTATAGGCGTTTCATCCAGACGGATCCGGCGTTTTCGGAGACTGAAACTGCTATTCTTTGAAACCGGGGCCCAGAGTGGATAAATCTGAAAACGACGCCCTTGCGTTTTCATGTGTACAGCCAATCCATATATTTTGTGAAACGATGATGTATCATCCCACGTGTCGACCGTAGTCAGACATCGCTACGTCACGTAACAGCAACAACAACAACAATAGAGGACTACATGCCGCAGAAGCTACTTTGCCTATTAGCTTTATTAAAATAAAGCTTTATTTCTAAGATTTACTAAGGTTTGTATACAGCGCGCAAGGTTTATGCGCATGCTTGTTTTTAGTGTATCTCTGTGGCAGAATTACAGCGCCACATATTGATCTGGCATGTATACTACATCGTTTTGAGTCGGTTTTTTAGTGGTTTCGTGTGTACGCAGATTTCAGATGTATGCAGATATTTCTTTAGACGAGGGAAAAAAAAAGATTGGATAGGGAAATCTCTGGCTTCTTGTGGATGCAGCCTATAGCCCCGTCCACATGGAGATGCGTTTTTGTGAATACCCACAAATTTTGTATCGGATAGCCGTTTCGTCCACACGGATCCGGCGTTTTCGAAAGGTTAAACCGCTATTTTTTGAAACCGGGCCGTCTTTGCGTTTTCGTGTGGACAGCCTATCAATTTCAAATTTTCTGAAACGATGATGTCATCACCCCACGTGTCGACCCTAGTCAGACGCCGCTAACAGCACAAAACAGCAACAACAACAACAGCAGACTCTAGATGCTTGTGTTCGGGCTGCAGAAGATACTGAGCCAAAATAAAGCGTTATTTCTAAGCTTTAAGTCATGTCAAGTCACCTTTATTTATATAGCGCTTTTTACAATGCAGATTGTGTCAAAGCAGCTTTACATTGATAACTGGTACATCATTTTGGCTGCACAGCAGCTCTTAAAGAATAGTTTCAATGCAGGCAGATCAAAGCACTGTTGAATATTAAATGTCAAGTGTCCCCAACTAAGCAAGCCAAAGGCGACAGCGGCAAGGAACCCAACAGGTGACATCAGGTGGCAAATAGGTGTTAAAATGGAGAGAAAAAAAAACTTGGGAGAAACCAGGCTTAGTCGGGGGCCAGTTCTCCTCTGGCGAACAGTGCTTTGTTACGATTCAGGTTGCTATCATAAGTCTGATAGGATCGCAACATTCAAAAGTATTTATTTCAGTTCCATCCAGTTGAGGATCGTATTCATCACGTCGGTATGGACGGTTTGTTGAGGAACTGTGCCACTGGTTGTCGTGTTGATGAGGCCTTCACGATGAATGATCTAATTGACTCGATCTTTGCTGATACTTCAGGGCCGCGTTGTGGTCGTGTCCAGTTGAGGATCGTATTCCTCACGCCGGTATGGGCGGTTTGTTGAGGAACTTTACTATAGTTTGTATACAACGCACAAGATTTATGCGCATGCTCCAAGTCTTATTCGCTGCTTTAAGTGCATCTCTGTGGCAGAATTACAGCGCCACATACTGGTCTGGCATGTTTACATTTACATTTATGCATTTGGCAGACGCTTTTATCCAAAGCGACTTACATTGCATTATCCTATACATTTGTATCTGAGTATGTGCAATCCCTGGGATTGAACCCATGACCTTGGCATTGCTAGTGCCATGCTCTAACCACTGAGCTACAGGAAAGCTACAGGAAAGCTGTTTACTCCATCATTTTGAGTCGTTTCAGTGGTTTCGTGTGGACGCAGATATTTTTTGAGATGAGGAAAAAAAAAAGATCGGTTAGGGTAAGCTCCGGCTTCATGTGGATGTAGCCTAAGTTAAAAGAAACAAGTTTCTAAAACTCAAAACAATGAAACAATATCGATTACTTAAAACGTGTCAGTTTTGTGAACTCAAATGAAAAAGAAAGTTCCAAATACTCGTAAAAGTTAAATTTATTCAACTAATTTGTTTAATTTAAGTTTACCCTACTCAAACCAATTAATTATTTTGAGCACTAGGGTTTACAGTGCACTCAAAAATACAGATTACAGTTCTGTTGGGTGCTGATGGCAATATAAAAATGATACAGTTTACCTTTAAGGAAGTCCTGTATAAATGGACTGGTTGAGGGTCATGTCCACCACACACTGATCAGATTTACATTCTAAAATGGCAAAAACGTGATTTTAAAACCATTTTTAACTTGCCACACATCTTGCTCCATGGTGTAAAATGCTGGAAAACTCTTGTAGTTCTCACAAAAATCGTAGACCTATTAGATACAATTGTGTTGTATTGGCTGTAGTTAGCAGTAAAGGGGAAGGATCTCAGAGGTAGTTTTATACCATGCAGACTGTCAGTTAAGCACAGCATTTTTTAAGTACACTCAAAGCTTCTTCGAGAGGTTGTCATCACCTTTAAAGCATCGCCATGAAAAATATCAAAACTCAAGAATGTATCTAAGTCAACCAAATTGATTGCTTAGTCGGCCACCGTACTTCATTCTCAATTATTCCATGGTGAAGCGCAAAAACATTATTTTAATGGCAAATACACACAAGAGGGCAACCATACAGCAATACACCTGATGCCGTAAGTTCATGTTTTGAAAGCTCTCGCCATCTATTGTTGCAGTCTTTAATTATGCAGTAGGCATTGTGTTGGGTGCCTGAACCTGTTCTGGTCCTGTATGGCTCAAGCTTGTGATTCATAATTAAACTGTTTGTGAGGCTTGTGTTCGAATATGAAAGCTGCGACACAGTGGCCTTGTCCAAAAAAGCACATGTTGATTTCTCTTCCTCAGAGATACTTGGCCTTGACATTTTCCAGCCGATTCCCACATTGTTTTGTAAGTTTTATTTGTTCCGCTGGCGTGAGCTTTCTCTCTCTCGCCGAGGGCATGCCCGGGCAACCCTAAATTAATCCCTCTTCTTCTTCAAACTCTGGTTCGATATGTATCCATGAGTTATGTCTATCTGCAGAGAGTCCAAACTCATCATCTCGAGAGGAGGTAAACGTGGCTTATAATTATGGGCTGTGTTCATTTACATGTGTTAATCACTCAGGTGATGGGCTGCTCATCCTGATACCGGCAGGTCAGGCCCCTGCAGACACAAGAGTCAAAACCCAATTATATGCATGATTAACTTTATCCTAAGCTGTTTCCCCACAGTCAAGACTCTCACTGGATAAGAGGACAGGGTAGTGATGTGTGTATGTGCTTGTGTACTTGTATAAGGGTTGAGTGGCATATGAATTACAAGTAGTTTAAAAGCCTGTTTAATTGCTCTTGAATGTTAATTTGGTTTTGACAGGTCTGAAAAAGTTGTATGATTGAACTATAGTATATCAGAATCCCTAGACACTACTACATTCCAGTTTGACTCGCAAAAAATACTTTTCTGTCAATGTATATGTTTAGTCATGCAGAGCCAGACAGAATACAGTTCAGTCCACCGTAAAGGGTTAGTTCACCCACAGATGAAAAATCTGTCATTAATTACTCACCCTCATGTCGTTCCAAACTCACAAGACTCTCGTTCACCTTCGGAACTCAAATTAAGATACTTTTGATGAAATCTGAGAGCTTTCTGTCCTTCCTTAGACTGCCTTTGCAACTACAACTTTCACGCTTCAAAACGTTCATAAAGAGATCATAAATCCATATGAATTGAGCAGGTTAGTCCAAATTTTCTGAAGAGACTCCATCACTTTATATGATGAAGAGATTAATATATTAATATTTATTAGTCCTATGTCCTCATCCTTTCCTAGTCTAAAGGATCAAGCTAAACCTGGATATTTCTAGATTTCTGAGGTCGTATTGGAGTCCGTTTCAGCGGTACTGGAGAAGATTTCTTCACTGAGACAAATATCCAATAGATGACCAGATGCAATGAAAAAATTGCCAGCACCCTCATTCCAACCAGTTCAACAAATCTGCCTGTCTACAAGACTAACTTCAAAATTAATCATGTTTCATATCAGTTACATCTCCTGTATTGGCATCTCCTTATAGAATCTATTCTGAAACCCATGGTTCCATCTGCTTGTGGAGTCTTAGTTTGTAGACCTCTAGACATAGACACTTGCATGTAACCCTTATTTACTCAAGGATATCCTAGATTCCAGACATTGTCAGATGTTCCACCTACAGTCCTCAGGAGTGTTCCTGAGAGGTTTTCACGAGTTCACACTTACAAATAATCAGATAGAGTAAAAGTATGCGTATTTAGCGTGCTGTCCAAGGAGAGGGCTCCGAGCTCGGTATTTGGCCCGAACCCAGAGTATTCCCCCCATATCCTGGTGAGTAGTTGGGGTGGAGGACGGAATGCTGAAAACTGTTGAGGAACATGGGTGAGTCGGCTGCGTATATATATATATAGTATATATATATATAAAGGCCTCCGCTCATGCTGATTGGATAGATCATTTGAATGTGTTCCTCCCGAACTTTGTTAATAAAACATCATTAGTTATCATCAGGAATACTAAATTTCCACTATAATCAATCATCTTGCCTGTCTGCTGGACCAAAATCAAGAGCCATAAGGTGGAGGTTAGCGCACTTGTACAGTACATGGTGGGGTTTGCAATCCCACCATATAATGCCAGAGGTCACCTTCCCCAAATTTCTCAAATTGTTTTGTTAGTATACTTGCCCTGGCCATTCCTATCATTGTGATCCTGCTTTGTACATTGGATAATTGTGATTCAATGTCTCTGCGACTCTTAATCCTATTGGAGTGTCTGAATCTTTACACTTGATTTATAACCTAACATCAATAGGGTGGTGCAGGTATGACATTAGAACCTGGGAGACTAATTCACCGCTGGTTCCTTCGAGATTTTCCTATGGGGTTTTTCAGTTTTGAGTAAAATAAGGCCTGTTGTAAACATAACTTGACGATACTTTGAAGTTTTGTTCTACAACATACACACACTCACACCCCAAACTGCTTTATCTAGTTACTTATTAAAAACATACATTTTCAAAAATGAACATAACTGCCTCAAAATTTGCGTTTCAAATTGCTTAAAAAACAACCCATAGGAAAATCTCGAAGGAACCAGTGGCGAATTAGTCTTCTGGGTTCTGACAACATATTTGCACCACTCTATATTCATTAGGGTAATACATTGCTCAGGAGTCACCCGCATTGGTTATATTCCCATAGAATCTTCTTGAGAAATACTGTTACAATATGTACACTCAAAGCACCAGAAAGTCCATGTGAGCCCTCCTTTTGGCAGCTACAAGAATTTGACTGAAGAGCGATATTTTAAACAACATTTAGTGATCTGCTCTGTCTAGTCTCTTTCTTTTGTGGAAATAGAACAAAGAAATCCCCTCTGTAGTGAATTCAGTGGGAAAATGTTTTATTAATTGCCATATGCCTATTGATTCCTCTTTCAAGCCTATTCTTTTGTTCTTCCTTTCTGGTGGCAGCAGAAGGATCTGTAAGTTATGTGGAGTGTCAAAGGTGTCCTTTTGATGTAGATGACAGACCCCATGCTAAGTAACACCTGTGCCGGGTCTGGGCTTGTCTGCTCTGGTCTATTTGCATCTGAACTGCTGGACAGATCAACCCATCAGACAAAACTAATTGAGCCCAGAGAGGCATAGCGTTGGTCATCACTTCATAGGACATTTCCAGTAGGAGATATGTGACGTGGACACAAAAGACTATTTGTTTTCAGGCTTGGTGGTTAATTCTCATACTTTAGTGTATTTTCATTATGTACAATAGATGCTTATTTCCATTTCCCTCTTTATAAAACGCTTTTTGTATACTGTTGAGCAAAAGGCACAGCTGTCAGCAGGGAAGCCAGCATCAGTGAGTAGCAAAAACTACAAATGCCATGTACCTTATAGTGGACCCCCTCGTTGCCGCCCATGGCACTTCGTACCTACTGTGTGATCTTCAGTAGAAGAGGGGTGGTATATTCACCATCCCCTTCGACAGACTAGCAACATGGCACAGCTAGACGCTCAAAATGCCAGAGGTTAGAAGGTACAACACACAATACACAAAAGAGGGCCTCAAATTGAAAAGACGTAGAGGCATGCATAAACCGTGACCTATCATTATTTCTCAAAGGCCTGCCTTTCAAGAAGCGATTCCCTGGCTATATTAGCACACTTAAAATGTTCTCGCTCTAAAATCATGATGGTTTGGACAGTAATGCCATGTATTCATGACGACAGATGTCTACCTGGCCTCATTCTGAATTTATAAGCTTTAAAAACTCCCATGACATACTGACGCCTCTGCTTAGAACAGGTGGTACATTATTAAAAACTCCACACTTCTTTGGTTGTCTTTGATATTCCTCATCTCATCAAGGATTCACTTTTTAGATGTAAATACCAGGAGTCGAGGGAACTGTTACTAGGTAACACCCACACGCTCTTGCTGTCACTTTAAATATTTGAAAACAGACAGATGTGAAAGTGGAATAAAAGGGAAGAGCTGTGAACTGTCCGGCCCGTGGCAGGTGCCCGCTAGCAATGTAGATGGAATCAGTTGGAGGCGAAATGTATAATAGATTATGATCAGTTGTAGCTCAAGAAGGTGGTGACACATTTGCTAGTTAGCCAGTTAGCACCTGCTTTTATTAGAAGCCTTTGTTTCCTTCTTGCATCTCCCAATATGATGTTTCAGAAAACCTTACATGGATAATTCACCTGAAAATGAAAATTCTATCATCATTTACTCACCCTTGTGTCTTTTTTTTTTTTGTCGAATCGCATTCAGAATATCTTTATATGTGTTTCACCAAGAATTTTCATCATTTCACACATCACACTTGTGTATAGTTGACGTTCTGTCTATATAATGTGTGATTTATATTTTCTTCTCAGTGGCTGCAGGGCAAGTTCTCTGGAGTACGAGAGAAGAGACTAGGGGGTTAATGGAAAAACAGTGGTGTGATAACATATGTCATTGCCAGATCCTGGAGAGAGATGGGTTGTGGCGGGAGAGGGGAGGCATCGTAGGGGGCATGTTTGTAATAATGGTGTATGTTTGTGATGTGATGTTGCCAACCAACACAGAAAATGTTCACTGCAGAGTCCAGATTTAGTATGTGGATTGCTGGAGGTAACACATCAGGACACTAGGACGCAGTTAGTACAGATTAGGGGCAGTTGAGATGGATTATTGGGGTGAAAAATGACACTGAGAGGACTGGCTGGCAAAGAACAGATCCTGACAGCTGTTGGTCCTCGAGCTTCTCGCAGTAGGAGATACTCATAGACATGACCACAGACGCCTACAGCTAACAACAGCCAACAGGCGGAAATATTACCCTACACACAAACGGAGAAGAAAACAATGACACGCTATGCTTTAGAATTATATGTGGAAGAATTACAATTTTTGTTTAGTTTTTTTACCAAAATTTAAGGGTGTTCATACTTGGCATGTTTGGTTCGATTAAAACGAACTCTGGTGCGATTGCTCTGTTAGTGCAGTTCATTTGAGTTAGTGTGGACACTGCCATCTTAACCTCGGTGCGCACAAAGCAAGCGTACAGAGATCGCTGAAAAGATGGGTCTCGGTCCGCTTCCAAATGAACTCTGTTGCAGTTCGAACGAAATACGAATGCAGCACAGACCAAAAACATTTAAACGAACCAAAACCACGACATGATGTCACAAGATGCGACAGGACAGAATGGCGAAGCATACCTGGGATTTTTCTCAATACTCAAATTGATGCCTTCTCCTCCCTCCTCTGTGCTCAAGCCTATGACCTGAACATCGATCGTAATCAGCCATCTTGAAGGACATCTCAATTCTCTAATTGCACCGTGAGGAGGCGAGGAGCGAGGAAGCTTTCTGAGGAGTCATGAGCGAGGTGTATCCTTCCCTCGCATCCTAAGGTGGTGGAGCTAAGATGGGAGGAAAGGAAGCGAAGAAAAGTAAACGAGGATGCACAAATAAGAAATGAGAAGCTCCCTTGTTTTTTTCTCGTCATAGTCGCGATGTTGCCCATCACAGTTCAGTACAGGCATCAGAACAATTTTTGGTTCCCAGAACATTCTTTTTAAGGTTACGTTTTGGTTAGCCATGCAGGAAAGTTTTCTTAACAGAAATAGAATGTTAGTTTTTGGTTTGTAGAACATTATTCTAACATTATTCTAATGTTCCCTTAACATTAGTCAAACGTTTTCCTAATGTTACTTTAATGTTCCCCTACGAAAAATCATGATTAGACTATCTCCATACCGAAATCTCAGTTGGCTAAACAGTGCTTCAACTTTTATGAATTGTTAAAATATTATTATGGCATTTGAAAGGTTCCTATTTTTGTTTTGGAAGTCCCCAACAATAGGTTTAAAAGCATGTGAGTTCAGAAAACACTTTAATTGTCTTATAATATGCATTTATTTTTACCAACAACGATTCGCTCAACGATTCATTTTGCCGAACCCCTTGTTTGCGTGACGCTAATCTGCGGTGATTGGTCAGATGACTTCTGCTGGTTAACACGGAGTACAGTATACAGTATTGCATCACTTACATTGTGTTATAATAACGATGGTACTCCGCTCTGTTCTAAAAATAAAGACTCAGAGAGGAATTAAGTTGTTTATGTGTTTATGTTAGCGAACCTAGCCCACAGCTCGGTGGTAAACACACAAACATTCATGGTATATGCGTTAGCCCAACTCAGAAATATATTGATAAAGCACTCCAGTTGTACACCAACGTACTGCTCTATTCTTTATCATAACTCCAAGTAATAACGAAAAACATTTGACACATTTCTAGACAATTTCGAGTGAACACATATTGCTGTTAGCTGGTTAGCCTGAGACCTACAAGCTGCGCGGAGCGTACACAACACACACAACTAGGCTAAATACGTATTGTGCATGCTACAGAGAATGTGGTGATTCTGGCTCGGAATTTGGAAGCGGAGATGTCACTGACATGTTCGGACTGAACCGTATAAGGGTTTCAGTCCAGTAACATTACTCTACTTAGGCCATTGAACTGAAACTCAGAACCGTGTGGATGTTAGACACTGGATTTTAGTCCTTTCTAATGGCATATTTGTCTAGAAGATTTTTATTTTTTTACTTTTTTTACTTAGAGGCTCCGTAAAACTTAACTAATTTAAATTATTTTCTCTGTGAGGATTATAATTACATTCTTTCCTACAAAACAGTCAGTCTGGCAACAATTATTATTCGTACTTACAGGTTGTGATTCAGAGGAGGAAGGACCTGGTCCAAATAAACTGGGTACTGACCCATCCTTCAATAATATCCCTCGTTGAACGCATTTAGGTTGAAGAAGCAATTGTCAGTAAAATGACAGGAACACAGCACAAGGTTCAGATTTCAAGTTTTCCCTGCCGTCTACACGCGCAATAAGTGGGTGGGCAATATGCTAATGTTTTGTTGTGACGTCACAATGAAACAGCTTAAGATTTGTTTTACAAACGACTCATTTAATTGATTCAGAGTCGACTCTAACTTTTGAGAGACAATAACTTAATATACGGTGCACTTTCAGATTTAAAACTTTGCAGGATGTTTTCATTCACTTAGAGCTGTTAAACACTACATGAAAGGTAATTTTCAAAAATCCATAATGGGGCACTTTAAAATGAATCGTTAAAGGAATCTAGAGACTGCAGTGACTTTTTAAAAGTTAGCTTGAAGGTATGCAATAATTGAATAGTTCTCATAAACAGCTGTTGAAATAGTGAAACAGAGTGGAGGCTTGGACCCTGAAACAGTGTTCATGTCACAAATTACAAGCGGATAGCATCGTTTTTGGTCACAGTGAAGTGTGTCCACACTGCTGACATATTTATCTGTTGTAGCTTATCGACATTTTGTGTATGAGATAGCTAGTCAAAACTCTCATTGGAGAAGTGTTAACTGTTTCGGTCAATGATTTTGGCTACAATGGCATTTTGTTTCCCCGCTTCGACTATTTTCGGTTGCCTAAATATTGGCGCATCTCTACAGATGAAGTTATTGAAGACAAATATTATAGAGAGCTATTTTAAGTTGGACCTATGTGCTAAAATGTGGGCATTGCAGTGCCTGGAAAACCTTTTCTTTCTTTCAAATCTAGACAATATGGAGTTCTCATTGTGTGGCTTTCAGTGAAAAAAAACCCAAACTTTTTAACTTTTAGGAGTATTTCTGAATGTCATGTTTTCAGTTGTAGGTGGCATATGTATCTAAACAAATATAGTCACAAATTTATGTATAAAACTTGGCGAATCTGATTCCTTTATTTAGGTTTCTTTAAGAGACCTTTCTCTCAAGGCAAAGCCAGTCTTTGAGGTTGCCAGATCTTTGTTTTCCACCGAGGTTCATAAGGGTAGAGGTGACAGGGCTCCTTTCTGCAATTCCTATGTATTCATGCATGCAGTTTCTGTCACAAGCTGGGCAACATCAGCCTGACGGCTTTCATGCGCTTTTTGATTATTAATTCATTGCGGTTTCCTGTCTGGTTTGTTTGCTAAGTAGTCTCCCTAGGTGACTATAACTTGAATCGAGATGTTTGGAGAAGGCTGCCTCCATTCAATAATAATACATCCATCTATTGCCTATAAGTAAAAAAGAAAAATTGTTATAATAAAAACAGCTTGGCTAATATTAAAATGGATGAGCCGCTGCTGGTAATACCTGCAACCTCAAATATATGTAAAACTTTTATCCGCAGTATTTACAGTAAATCACCTAAAGCGCTCTCAGAATAGATAAAAATGTAATCACATATTTGTGTCTTTCCATTTCAGATGAAGGAATCCATTCACTAGCGCAGTCTAGCTTTCCGAGCCATTATTCAACTACAAAGCAAACCATATTCATCATTGTGTTTTAATCACATCAAAAAGAAATATAGTGCTACCCCAGGGTGCTGGCAGGAATATGGAGTCCTCCATGATGTTATTGTTTCCAGCACTGCCAAACAATCTCAAAAATTGACTTAGAATAAATGTATTTTTAATATGATAACTCAACCCTTGTGAATACAGAGGCACTCTGTCAATTGTTCTTGCTGAATGCGCTGCTTTACAGATGTAATGCGGGAGTGCTTGTGATATAGCTATATTAAACCTGCGAGCGCTGCCTTTCAAACTTTGTTCCGGCTTCCCTGATAACATTCTCTTTCCTTCAGCTTAACTAAATGCTCTAACAGATGAGATGAATGCATTGGTTTACAAAGTCAGTGTGTTGCTGCAAATGCTTCATGTGTTCCTCGCGGTGTAAAGACGCGCGCTAATCTGATCTCGGATGCACTTTTCGTGCACTTTATATTAATGTGATTTCAGCTCAGCACTGTTTAAAGAATATACCTACACGAAATAATGTAATCAGACAGAAAAGTACATATGAACTGATTATGAGTAGAGAAGACTGGGGCTAGATGTCTCACATTTGGGATGTTGTCAAAAAGGGATCTCGATGATGAAACTCCGACTACACTTGTTTTATCTAGTGGTTTTGTCAACATCCAGTTCAAAAGTTCATTAATTAGAATGTTTTTTTGTGAATTGTATCCTCCAAACATCATCATACTTAGTAAAACACAAACAAGGTAGATTTTCAACATGCAGTTTGATACGCGCTCCGAACCACTGATTCGAAACAAAAGATTCGTAAAGCTTCGGAGCTTCATGAAGCAGTGTTTTGAAATCGCCCATCACTAGATATTGTTGAATAAAGTCGTTATTTTGTTTTTTTGGTGCACAAAAAGTATTCTCGTCACTTCATAACATTAAGGTTGAACCACTGTAATAACATTAACTGTTTTAAATACGTCTTTAGTAGCTTTATGGGCCTTGAAAGTGTTAACTGTCTTGCTGGTGATGCAGGCCTCACTGAGCCATCAGATTTTATGAAAAATATCTTAATTTGTGTTCCGAAGATGAACGAAGGTCTTACGGGTGTGGAACGACAAGAGGGTGAGTAATTAATGACAGAACTTTCATTTTTGGGTGAACTAACCCTTTAATGGCTGATTCCCATTGTGACAACTTACCCCAATACAGTGTGATGACATGCACCGCTATTAAATTAGGGCTAACATTGTATAAAATAACTTAATTTTCCTTGGAAATCACACATTTTCAATGACCTGTTTTTATAGTCAAGAATTAAGGCCCATTCACACCAAGAACGATAACGTTAAAGATAGCGATAAAGAGCTAAAATTCATTCTAAATATAAAAGAATAGCACTGTCCACATCACAGCTATAACTATAACGATATAGAGAAACAATATAATTGGAATCACTTTCAGAAAAAATTTTTTTCCAGCTGTTGAACGATAAAACCCTGCCAGCCAATCAGAATCCATTCTAAATTAAGGGCTCGTGCATTTAAATTGGCAGACGACATTGCGGAGAATTTAATCGCCGAGGTCCAGAAAAATCCACCACTGTTTGACAAGTCAAACACCCTTTTCCAGGATACTTTAAAGAAAATGGATATACAGAAAACAATCGGCCATACCCTCGGAATAAATTGCGAGAAGTATTAACAATGAGATTATTATGCAGGCTAGCAAATAGTGTAACATAAAATTACCTCAGGTATCCAGCTCTAGTTTTGACAACATTGTTTTGTTTCTTTTGAAGTTGCAGTGAAAAGACTAGGCGTTGTTTTTATTCTATGACGTCATCTAAATTCACTGTTAGATTAGATCGATTACACTAGCTATTCACTCGAAACATGAGGACATCTGCTGGTTAAAGCTGTGTAAATGCAACAAGAACAGCAAAAACATGTTGTACACACTTTGAAACCACAGCGCATGAGCTTAGAATAAACAGACCGTTATCATTCGTTAATTTGGACGCAAATATAGTTTTCGTTATAGTTATCTTTATAGTTATCGTTCTTGTTGTGAACGGGCCTTTAAGGTATGTGCCCAAACTCCCTTTCATGCTTTCATCCTATTGTAGACAAACTATATTTCAATTATTAACATGCTACTTTTATACACAAGGCATTATAATGCTCAATTGAATTCACTTCACACACAACAAATAATCAGCATTGGTATTTCTGGCCATTACAATAAACAGGGCGTATTGTTTCCTGTCTCCAGGTGTACTAAATTATTCACAGTCTTTCATGTAAATAACCAAACAAGGCTTGGCATCCAAAGACAATGCGAGATGGCATGTCTTAATTAGCCAATCATCCGTCAGCACACAATTATCCGCGCTTCAGGCACTCTTATTGAATGTGGCATGTGACGACGGCGGGCTTGTGTTTCGTTTGTGGCTTTGTGGCGTTGTTTGCGCGGCGAGGACTGTAGTTGCTAAGGGACGCAGAGGCTCCTAATGATCCTTTCAATTAAAGACGAGCCCTGAGGCTGTAGCGCAGCTGTCTGTTTAAAACGCCTCCTTCTCCTAATGCCCGCCTGAGCCTCCTCAGCATGCGGGAGTGTTTAAGTCAATATTATTTTAGAGACTACCTCCCATCTATTATTAAGTAAATTGAGCCATCAGCGTCTCTGGCCATTTTGAACCCTAAATGAAATCTATTTGCCAAAGGCCTGGAGGACTGTCAGTGTTTAACACAATAATACAGTGGATGGCGTGCTTGTTAGGAGAATGAATGATAACTGCAAGAATAATTCACCCTTAAATCGGAATTACGCTGTAGTTTACTTCAGATCAGTGCTTCTCAACTGGTTTCGCTTTAGCACACAGATTTAACTTTGGACCAATACTGTGTATTGTACAAAAATGTCCTTAAAATCAAACATTGATATGTTTTAAGATTACCATAAACTGCAGAATTACTTACAAGACATATATCTTCTTTTATAAATGAATACATTTTGAAATGCTCTCAATGTCTAATAATTCACATAAAAAAAAAATTGTGCTCAACACAAACCTGTTTATTATGGTTGTAAGTGTCATGTTTTGCCATATTTTTTTTGTTCATGGTTTTCAAGAAAGACACATCACCTGTTTCCATCTGCATAATTTTGACTTCTACCAAATGACAGATTAATTTGCCTCAAATTGCTAATTTCATTGGAAAGCGCATCATTGACAACACGGGAAAATATGAGAATTACTCCTGTCCTATAAAAAATGCTGGGTTAAAAACAACCCAAGTTGGGTTGAAAATGGCAAATTTTAACTCCGCGATTGGGCTGTTTTATCCCAGCGGTTGGGTTAAATGTTTGCCCAAACTGCTGGGTAGTTTTATTTTACCCAACTATTGTTTAAAAATTACTGTATTGCTTGCTTAAAATGAACCCAAAGTATGTTGGAAATTAACATGTATTAATATGTTTAATAAATTAACATTTATTTAAAAGTTTAATGAATAATTAAACAATAAACATTTATAAAATGTCTTATTAATAAATGTTCACCTTTTGATTATTATTGTTGCCTCTAGTAATTATGTCTGATTTTTAATTTCCAACTTTTTTGGGTTCACTTTAAGCCAGCAATATTGTCATTTTTAAACAATAGTTGAGTTAAATAAAACTCTCCAGATGTTGGGCAAACGTTTAACCCAACCGCTGGGTTAAAACAACCCAATCACTGGGTTTGCCCATATTCAACCCAACTTGGGTTGTTTTTAAACCCAGCATTTTTAGAATGTAACTATGCACGATTATATAGTCAGAGTTTTCCTCAGCTGTTCGAGATCAGATCAGATCTGCGACCCACCAGATGAGAACTAATTCAGATGAGTGAGACACACAGATACAGTTTAAATAAAAGAAACATTTACCAATGCACCTCAAAAAGTAAAACATTTAATAAATGCCAACCAGGCGAAGTTAACACTCTGTATAAATGAAAACAGTTTATAAAGAACTGAATTGATATTCTGTAGATTAACTTCAGAATGGCAATATGAGCATCTCTCAGTTTGGCTCGTGCTGCCTGGCTCATCAACGGCCTGTTAGTTTCTTCTCACTATGCAGGAAAACACTCCCTCAGACCCCATCGATCGGCTCCAAATCAATGCTTTTAAAAGCCTTACATACCCTTTAGTTAAGAGCAAAAGCGTGCATGCTTCAAAACGGTCCACCTATATTGATTAGGGTGTGGAATGAAGAGTGGATGAGCTTTTCACAGATTTTCTCTCACTCTATATGGACTGTCCAGTATTCACAGAATTAAACTTATCACACACTTCTAAAAATAAACAGTCTAAAAGAGGGGTTCTGATGCGATGCCATAGAAGAACCATTTTTGGTTCCCCAAAGATTCCTTTCAGCGAACAGTTCTTAAAAGAACCATTTATTTGAGAGCAAATAATACTTAAATAACCTTCCACTATTAAGAACATCTAGTGAAAAGATGGAAAAGATTCCATGGATGTTAAATGTTCTTCATCAATGCTAATAAAGAACCTTTATTTTTAAGAGTGTAGGAATTTTAGTAGACATTTTCACACACAAAAAAAATGGCATTACATTGTCAGTGCAAGTCTTTATACACTGTAAAAAAATAAATATATTTTCAACATTTTTTCTTTTGTCAAATCAACTTCAATAATTAATGTTGTTCGGATAACATAATATTTAGAGTTTCTGTTGATTAAACCAATCGCCTTTATTGTATTAACTCAATTTTTTAATTTCAATGAACTCAAAATATTAAGGCAACCAAGCAACTTGCTTTTTTTAAGTTAAACCTTTTTTATTCTTTTTAAATTCTTTTTTACAGTGTATGAGACATTACATTTTTGAGAGCAAAATTTATCTACAAACTTGTAATCAGATTTTTCTTTTCACATCCCTGAAAAAAAGGCTAATAATCCCTGATGTATCAGATTTTGATACCTTGCTATTAATCTATATAATATGTTAAATGTTATTAAAATTACAGATAGCAAAACATCGCCTCTGTATAAGAGGTTAAAGCATATTTAACAGCTGGCATTAACAGAGCTAGATGAAAGATATATTAGAAACAAACATCAGCTGTGCGGTCAGAACCCATTTTATAGCAATTACTGGTGATATTTTGCGTTTACACCTCTGGAAACGAGATAGAAAGAAAACTCATCTCGAGCGGCCCTAAAACCCCCTTGTAAAGCAATGAAAGGATAAAATGACTGCGTTGAATGTGACATTGGTCACAAGATGATTGGATAGTTTGGATAGTTTCGACAGAGCTTCTTCAGTTACAAAGCTTTGAATTCAGTGAATTGTGAAATAGCATTGCGCTGAGTATAAATATACACCCTAACTTTAGAATTTACTGGAGGGATTAGAGAGCTTTTCAAGTCCCTGCAGCCTCTTTTCATGGTTTTGTGTACAAAAACGTTGTATTACCCCTGTAAGCCACGGGGCCTGAGTCGCTTCTCTGATGTTTGTTGATGTCGGACTGCGCTATTCGAGCAGAAATGGGGAATCTGTGGTAATCCTGTCATTCTTGCAAAGAGTTTACTAAATTTTGAATTTACACATTTAATACCTTTTAAAATGGTCTTTGAACATTTTTAGCCCCTCGCTCTTTCCGCATCACAGGAAAAAAGCAACACACGTTTCGTGAGAAGATGCTTTATGGAGCATAAATTTAATATCTCCTCCACTTAAGAGTACTGTCCCATAATCCCCCTGCAATAAATGTTGACTTGTGCTATTTAAATTTACAATTTATCCTCTGTATTATGCCCAGGAGGCCACGGTTACAGTTACTGAGTGTTTTCTTTGAGTCCATGTAGCACAGTTGTGAGCAAATCAGGAAGGCACTGCACACTTTCTGTAAAGAACAGATGATAGAAGAATCTGTAATGGGTCTAAATATAAAGAATAGCTTTTTAGCTGAATTTTCTTGACTGATATCTTCAGACCAGAGAATGTCATGATACTGGACCTGATAGTTCCTCTTCTGTAAGTGTATAAAAAAAAGCTCTCGCATATCTATTTCAAAATCTCTGGTGTTATTTATGTGTTTAAAGTTTAAAGAGAACATATAATTTACTAGGCACAAACAAAACCACTGACCTAGAATAAGCATTAGCAAATTTGCCTGAAAATGATTTTCCCCGCCCTCCATATGACAGGTTAAGTAGATCTAGCATGATCAAAGTTTGTAATGTGCAAAGATCCGTGAAAACAATGATAATTTAAATCCTTCTAACAGCTGATTGAGATTACAAAAATGTTTTAAATTAGTACTTTGGCCTCTTGCACAAATATTTTACAATAAAGAAAAAGAATATTTCAATACCATTTCCTTTTTAAATATTAAAAACTTTCGTGTAAAGTTCAGAGAGCGCTTTATCGGAGATTTGCCGTTCGCCATACTGAAAAATCCCTTTCAAAACAGAAATAATAAATATAAAAGCACTAAATATTCGGCCTCCTGTGCTCAAGCGTGAGTTCTTTACACATCTCCTGAGTCAGTCTGCTGTCTCTCGCTCTGTGTAACACAGCCTGATTAATTCCGTTTGAACCGGCGCCGTTCAGGTGTCCGAATGTGCCGTAGTTCGTGAATCCCGCGTAGAACGGAGAAGCGTAGTATAAATGTCTGGGGGGGAAGGGGCATTGCGCAGGTGACCCGGCGGGCGATAACGTCCCAGATGTTTGTGACGGTTCGTCACTCCCCTTATCCGACGTAGCGATTTCAGCAAGAGACCACAGTTTGGGTTTAGGGGTCGGGTTTGCAGAATGAATGACAGATGCGGCTTTGCAGGTTTCAATGAGGGGCTTCTTGGATTCACTCATCTCGTTTTGGGGAGAGGAGGTCGTGGGCACCGGAGACTCAGAGACTGTCCGATTCTCCTCTTCTTCACAGTCGATGATGACACTATCCGTCGCGTCGTCCTGATCTTCCGCGCGGTTTTCTGTGCAGTCATCGCCAACTGCGACGGAAGGACAATAGTGTTAGAAAGGCGTGAGCGTTAATGTTATCGCTACTGATAACACTAAACAACAACAGCCAAACAGCTTCTATAATATGTGCACAATATATGTTATGTGTAAATTAAGTAGCCTATAGATACTAGCTACGGGCAAATTATGCTCTTTTCCCTCCGAATCAATCAATTTATTAAAATACAATAAAATGTATACTATTTTTGTGAGACGTTAAAAGTGCGGGAAAAAAACATGTAAAACTTGTCATGAAAAAAAAGGAGTCATTAAAAGCCTGCAAATCTAGATTTTTTTGTTTGTTTTATTTGTTATAGCCTACATAAATATTCTGTATGATTTGTTATTAAACGTTTGTCTGCCAATTCGAAGACAAAGTGGTTTAACCAACATACAGAGATTNATGTGACAAGAAAAAAAAAAATGGTAATGGTATTTTACAGAGGACCCCTGGCCTGTAGACCCTCATGCCTGTTTGTCAAAGTCATTATTTATTTATTTTAAAAATAGATCTTTATAGGCTAATTTGTAATGAAACGACACTAAATATAAAAAACTTAATATTTATGACTCAAAAAAGTTCCTGAAATGCAGCCTATTATTATTATTATTATTAAAAATGCTGTCTTTTTACTTGATGTTTAATCCACAAAAGATTTCTTATATTTGCCACTGACATTTGTTCAACCATAATATTTCATTTTAAATAAAATATATGCCTACGAAATATAGTAACAATACAACCACGCGCACACAAAAAAAGGAGGAAAATGAACACCTGAATCTTTGGTCGTATGTGTTGTTTCGGTTGTTTTGAGCGGTTCATCGTCTTCATCGTTAATTTTCTCTAAATCAATACTATCCTCCTCATCCTCATCCTCGCTCCTGTTCCGCGGCGTCCACGTCATTTTGTTCTCTTTTTTCAGTCTCCTGCGGGCGTTGGCGAACCAGGTGGACACCTGAGTGAGGGTCATTTTGGTGATGATGGCCAGCATGATTTTTTCCCCCTTGGTGGGATAAGGGTTTTTCCTGTGTTCGCTGAGCCAGGCCTTCAGGGTGGCGGTGGCATCTCGTGTGGCGTTCTTCCGGTAAGCGGGGTCTCCAAACGGGTACGGGCCCAGGGGACCGGCGTACGGGTGATAGCCTATAGAGCCAGTCATGCCTGGAGAATGGTCGTACGGGGAGCCCTGGGCAAGGAATTAATAAAGATTACAGATTAGCAGACTAAACTAAATCTGTTTTTCATGATGAACTGTTAGTCTGTTTATACTTTTTTTTTCTGCTACTCTTAATTAATGATTTCGTGATAATAATGAAATTTAATCTCACTTAAAAGATTAGATTTACACAAAGATATGAGGCATATTAATATGAAAGCTCCCCACAACAAAATCTGTAAGCGTAAGCAAAAATAAATGAAAACAATTAGCCTAATATTCTGAGAAATAGAATGTAAATTCCGCGATTAATGCACACTATTCGTTAACTAGCTATATTTTGAAGGGTTGTGTGTTTATTGCGTTCACAATTAACAATACGCTAAGCGATAACAGAAAGTGCGAAAACAAATGTTCTTTGATAGAGGATAAAATAATAATAATAATTTTGGCGTTGTCAAAAAAACACTTTATAGATCCACGTTTAAGTGCAATATAGAAAAGAAAAGAAAAAACAGTGAAATAGGCCTGCTAATAGGCTAGTTATAATTAATATAAAGTTCTAACTGTAGGCACTGGCGTGCTGACAATCACGATATCGTGATATAGCTAATAACTAATCATAATAAAACACAGTGAGAAACTCCGGACTGCTCAAATATAGATCAGCTTTATTATGAACGAAACTCACCCCATAAGAAGTGAAGGGGGCTGTGGATTCGGGACTGTACTGGAGTGAGTTGAAGACTGTGGTGTTTGTGAAGGCTGTGGACGCGTACGGGGCGAAAGCAGATCCGCTAGAGGAGCGTCCCAGATCATCTGTCCGCGGTCCCGTGATCGCGCTCGAGCCGAACGGAGGACACGAGTAAAGAGAGAGCGAAGACTGGTACAAGTATCCTTGTGGAAACGCCATGACCAGATCACTGCTACAGTCTCCTCACAAGCCCAAGAGTCAAGACACTCATCCTATGTGCCATCGAAGGAAAAAATCAAAGATGCGAAGCTTATCAATTCCTGATATAAGGAAATTAAACAGGTCGCTCGCACGAGCAGTGTCCTCGGTAAACTGGGTAGAAGTGTCTCGAGGTCCGCGCGGTTCCTCAAGGAGAGTGGAAGAAAAGCTCAAGCTGAGTTTTCCTGCCCGTCTCTCTCTCTCTCTCTCTCTCTCTCCCCTCACGCACGTCTTTTTCACGCACTGAAATTCATGAGTGCCTCTTCACTTCTTGACATAAGGCCGTTCACACACGACGCGTTTATCGTTGCGTTTTAAATGTTCACTGCCTCTAGCGCAACTTTGGTTGCGTAGCGTTTTGCATTTCATTTTGATTTTTTTTTCAACATCTCTCAAACTGTAAAGTTAAAAACATAAGTGCAGTTCACACAGGATACATTCTTGTATTCCATCTACGCTGTTTGCTGTTAATATTTTTTTTTAATATTTTTTAAAGAAAATGCACCATGGCATTTGCGACGCTTCTTCCTTCTTTTTTAGCGTTTACAGTGCCATGAACGGATCAGATTTAAAAAATAAAAATCCGCTGCCGTGTGTTCCGTCGAACTGGTTTTGAATTTGAGACTGTGTGAACGCCCCTATGCTATTATAAAGATTTATTTTATTTTAACATATATCTATTTATTATCATTTACACTTTTTAACGCAATGAGTAGCAAATAGATGTATTTCTCATAAGCGAAAGTCATCATAGTTAACTTATAGCGATAAATGAGGCTTCATTAAATATATTTTTTGCACAAATAGCAAAAGAAAAACTCCACAATAGTGTTTTCACAACTTTCAAAAAGAGGAAAATACAGAGCCTGTCACTCCCACAGCCACTGTATTGACTATATAGGGTATGCACGTGACGTCACCGTCGACGGTTAGGACTGCTGTTACGTCCACTGAGTGGCAAAAGACTGAGCGGCAGCATTGGTCTTCAGCGTGAATGCCGCGAAAAACACACAAAACACATCCAAAACGGGAAAGAGCTTTGTGATTGACTGTACAAATAGCTTTGACACAAAACCTGAGGTATATATTTAAAGACTGCCGAGAGCTACAGAAAAAAGAAGCAAATTGATCACTGCAATTCACAGAAACAACTTGACTCCAAGCAGAGAAACCTGGATTTGCAGTTATCATTTTGTCAAATTGTTGGATTTTGAGGTAAAATCATACCGTATATTGTATTGTTATATATTGTGTTGACAACTCATCAATTAAATATTTTCCATCTTATATTCTGCATAATTGGGTGTTTTTAAATAAACACTGACAAAAACTGTACTAAACTATATATGTTTTAGGGCTGGACAATATGACGATATAACATTGATATAAGTGATTACACGGATTTAAACCTACCTATATTGTAGTTATATAAAATATTCACAGGCAGATTTGCTTTATGTATTTCCCTGGCGTCAAATCAAGCACATATAAATGTCAGGAAACACGATTCCTGGCTGCATGTCAATATCCATGGATTAGGTTTACTTGACAAGTCATAAGGAACACTTTCGAGTCCAACCTTTAGTGTAATCGTTTGTTTTACTCTTCCCCTGTTAAATCCAGTCATGCAGCAGGTTCTTTTGCCACTCAGTCCAGCTGAGGGAGCGCGTTCCGGCGGGAAAGTGACGTCGATGCATACCCTCTATATGCACGGTTACTTCCTGGTTTTCATTAAGCCAGCTTGGGCATTTCCGGTGAACTGTTAGCTGACAAATGATCATTCTGTACTCGCTGTACATCGACTCAAAACCATCAGTGGTTGACTTTTTAATGTCGTATTTATATTCTAATGCAGACATCACGCTTGCCTAATTTGCCAATAAATCAATTTTAATGATTTGCAATAAAGACGAAGCTAATGGGAACGTTTGAATAAGAAACGCTGTGTCTGTAATTAGACACGCACACAATTTTTTTTTTGGAAGGTGAAAGGGTAACAAAAGTACAACATCACAATAATAATAATAAGGGTTACATATTTCTACAGGCACAGTTGGAACATTAAAGAAAGTACAGTACAAGACATTTCACCAAGTGTCAATCTATCCATTCTGAGTCGTTATATGTTCAGAACTCTTCTTAAATGTTATGTTTAATGTAATGACCGCAAACATTATTTGTTCATTCTTCTAAGATTGTCCCTATTTGTATCACCGAACGTTTCAAAATGTAGGAAATCCAACATTTGATAGAAAACACTTTTATTTAAAAATAAAAAAGACATGAATTACCAATATAACCATCAGGTGGCAGCAGAGTAGTATGCATATATTAGCCATTTCCTGTAATAGTTTATCACTCAGTTTTGCTTTTGAATAAATATTAAACATTATTAAATCACTAGGTTTAAAATTACATTTTGTCAATGTGAAGTATGAAGTACTCACAAAATCTCATGAAAAACAATAACTTTTCTTGTGAATTAATTACACAAAGCGTAATTAACTAATGTGCATAATAAATCTTTAATTGTTTATGCTTTTTTCCCCCCACGTGTGAAAACTGATGGTCGAATTGAATTTAACCGAGGACGATCACTAAGGTAAGTCTTTATTTATTTATTTATTTTTATGTCGCCTAAGGTTTGAATAACTAAATTAATACTAGGCCTGACTATTTAAGTGACTATATTCTAAGTATTACACTATTAACATGCAAACAAGTGACATTTCACCGGAAGTTTTTCAGTTTATTATTGCGGAAGTTCTAAAGGATGCTCCCTTAGAAACACCCTCACAGTAGCATTAACTTTTTTTTTTTTTTTTGATGCAACGGTAATATAATACTAAGTATAGTGTTATAAATGTACATACATTTAAAAATAAAATATAAAAAACTTTGCAGGATTTACGATATTGACCGTTAAAACGCGTCATTATAGTCGTGAAAAGGTCCAGTAAGCCTAATCCTATACAACAGCGCCTCCTATAGACTATACGTATACAGTCACATACAGTCTCCAAGTGTGTGTCACAGAATTCGGTGCAAAACCGGCAATAAGAGAAAATAGAAATAAAATAAAGATATGCAAACTCAACTACGCATTATAAGCCATATTCTGGAGTGCGCATCGAATGTGTCGTGTTTACACTAGCAACGCAACTGAGGCGCCAAACCAAAACTGTATAGCCTAGGCCTACTGCTTAGGCTATAAAATGTATTTTCTGGAGTTCTACTCTAATGCGCACACTATTCTAACTATATTCGATTTCCCGCGCCTTCAGGGCCGTTTTGTTGCTTATGGATGAAGCGTTGCGTTATTTGGTGCGTCGCGTTCAGGACGCAAGTGAGTTAATCCTCTGAGCGCCAAGATCCTCTGCTCTGACATGATGCGCTCAGGAATCCCTGCACTATTAACATGACGTCCACGAATCCGACCGAGGCAGACCGGGAATGTAACGACCTCTCCAGCGAAGATGGAGGAACACATGACACTCCTACTATACTCGAGCTATCCGAGACCCAGCCTGCTGGAACAGGTAAAGGGAGCAGCTGCCGAAATACCTGAAACCGCTCTGAGCGCGTGAAGCGTGTACATTAAAAATGCTCACATAAACTACTTATCTAGACATCTTCTCTTATCTAGAAACCTCTCAACAAAACATAAAGGTATCGCTTGAATTCATTGAACAATTTAAACATGCACAGTGACTAATCTCATTTGCGGGCTCTATTAATAGACTCAAGCGCTTAATGCAGCATGCTCTGTGAGAACTGTATCTGAAGTGTATATAAAGCAGGTTCTCATTAAACTATAATTCATGCATCAAGCCCTTTAATGCACATTATAATGTATTATGTAGTTCCATAAATAATAATCACTAATACTTAACTATTTATGGCAATGCATTATAACACTTGCTATACCACTTGAAACTGGGTGTTGATGCATTATACTCTTTTATACAACTATGGGTAAGTATTATAATGCATAATGGATGCAATACATGAGAACATAACTGATTATATGTGGATATGACTGCATTTTAGTTACAGGCAAGAAAAGCTTTGCCATAATAATTGAAATGTCTGATAGAGTAAGACTGGAATAGTTGTAGATCAGTTAACCTGAAAAATACTTTCTCTTTTGGAACATTTAAACATTGTATTATCTCCAAATGAGTTTATTATACATTGACACTCTTGAGTCTTGTTTACTGGTTTCTTGAGCGTTGTAATGAGTATATCAATTTGTGTTTTCGTCTAGATGCCAGTTCCATGAACCAAGAAGGACCTGCATGTGCAGTCAAAGAAAAGGTAAGCTCAACAGACACAAAAAATGGCAAATATGCCAAGTATATAAACATTTATACTATAAAAATGTAGAATAGCACAATAAGCTCCTCTTTCCAACACCTCGACCTATGGCTTAAGTTTGTTTTGTTGCATGTGCAGCCCCATTCCAACAGCCGATGAACCTCGAAAGTGTTATCTTTCTAAACGTGTTCATTTGAAACATCTCTCCCCGAAAAGTGTTATATATGATGTATCTGCAGAGAGCCATGATTTTCGGAACTTTAAAAACAATGATTTCCTAATGTAAATGGACAATATCAAAATCTACACTGTAAAAATAAAAAAAGGCCAAGAAATGTAAAAATATGTTTCATGTAGTAACTTCCAAAATAACTGTATAAGTTAAAAGTGCAAAATATAATTTAATATGACATACTTTAAAATGATTCATTCTTAATAGGTTAGACCAACAAAAGTACACAAAAAATGATGGGTTAAAAATAACCCAAGTCGGTTTTAAAATCTGATTTTTAATTTCCAGCCTATTTTAAGACAGCCATATACATTTTTAAACAATAATTGAGTTTAAAAAAACAACAACTACCCTGCAGGTTGGGTTAAACAATTAACCCAACTGCTGGGTCAAAACAACGCAACGCTGGGTTTGTCCATATTTAACCCATCCTGGGATTAACCCAGCATTTTTTTTCTTTTTCTAAATAATGGATCAGATCAGGTATAAATTGCTGCACATTTTCACTTTTTACAGTGTGTAATCGTTTGTCTCGGAAGATTATAGTTTTATTCAGAAGTAGTAAATAACTCCAGTGGCTAAATGAACATTGATTGAGGATTATGGTGCATGAATAATGTTCTCTTTCCACAAACATTATCAGATTTGATGCATCACAGTCAGTTTTATGATGATATGACTTCATTAAGCAGTTTCTTTGCTCATAAAGATGGATACAGTCAGTTGCATTTTGCTATTTGCTTGTTTATATTCTTTTTCAGGGATGGGGATACATTTAGTGTTATCTACACTCAATAAAAATAAGTTTGTCCTAACAGTGATACATCTACAGTTAAGTAAAAGAAAAAATCTAAAGTGTTAAAAAGTCAACCTGTCCCTGCAGTCACGCGAGTAATGGTGCCTGTTTTAGCCAAACATTGCTTGAGTCGTGTTATTAATATCTGTGTTTACCAATTGCTTGTTAATATGGAATTCCTTTCTCCAGTCTTCAAGGAATTCCTCAGCTTACCTGAGCTTTACTAGCAAAGATTAGCCCTGTCTTGCTTGTTTCCCTATATGTTTCTCCTGTAAGGTATAGTTATTGTTTGCGAACTCATGTCATTTCCTCTTTGTGGTGTTCTTTTGCCGCTCCTTGCTGAATGAACCCTTGTTTCATGCTGTGTTTTGACCCCAGGTGGATCCTGTGGCTTTGAGCCTCGTAGTATTCAGACGCTGTTGTGGATATCACGTATCAGTAGATGGAAATGGACACATCAAAGCAAGAAATGGATTAACTAAAGTGTCTACAGCAGCTGCAGACTGGACATTGTGACACATTTTTTCAGAGCCTTGTCATCGTGGTATAACAGCGGGTCTAATTTCTCTGTTTATTGCTCACTGCTGTAAAAAGCTTTACAGAACTTTAAGGAAGTTGTTTTAAGTGCTCTTTAACTAAAATGTTGGTTTGGTAGAAGTTAAGCTCGTGTGACCAGTGTTGGGGAAAGTTACTTTTAAAAGTAATGTGTTACAATATTGCATTTCTCCCTAAAAATGTAGTTAATTGCATTGCTTTGTTACTTTTTATGGAAAGTAATGCTTTATGTTACTTTTTCTCACCTGGGGTAGGCTTGCTTGTTTGTTTTTAAATAACATAAAAAAGGACAGAGGAGAAGAAAGTTCAACCCTCTTAGTTCAGCAATAAAAAAAGAAAAAGAAACGTGAAGTTTATCGAAAGTAATTTTGCTTATTAGTATGGTTGAATTAGATCACTGAAATTCAGCAGCAAAGACATTGGTTAATAAAGTGAGATTAAATACAAAAAGTATATTTGTGTTATTTAAATGTTGCAGGTTTGCATAATATTTTGAGCTTGCATTTCACAGTTTTTATTGATGTTGAGGAAGTGAGATGAGTAGATGCATGTTCACATTTAGAACGTGATTCTTAGTGTGATTATGAAATCGCAAAGGCTGTTTTTTTTTTTTTTAATGCGCAGCTTGTCAATGAAGTATGGCTCCAAATGCTAATCCATCTGAAAGCACTGCGAGTTTGAGACGCTTATAATGTACATTTGAAAAAGCAACACGCTTAAAACATTTACTTCATAACGACAGTTGAGCATCCTTCTGTCAGATGATGTGGCTTCTCATGTGTTATCTTCTTCTGCGGTAGGGTATCTCTAACTTTCAGATGGAGAAGCATTTACTACTGATCACAGAGCCGTACAGCTCTGACAAGCTGTGCATAAAATAATTGTAGCCTTTGCCAAATAACGTGCGATAAAATTTGCGATAAATCGCTATATATCATGCAGCCCTAATAACCATCATGTTCACACAACGCCTCTGCATTTACCCTATAGGCCCGTTCACACCAAGAACAATAACTATAACGATAACTATATTTGCGTCCACACCAACGAATGATAACAGTCTGTTTATTCTAAGCTCACACGCTGTGGTTTTAAAGTGTACAACATGCTTTTGCTGTTCTTGTTGCATTTACACAGCTTTAACCAGCAGATGTCTTCAGCATGCTATGTTTCGAGTGAGTAGCTAGTGTAATCAATCTGATCTAACAGTGAATTTAGCTGATGAAGTCAATATAGTGGAATAAAAACGTTAAACGTTTTCACTGCAACCTGAGGTAATTTTATGTTACACTGTTTGCTAGCCTGGCATAATGATCTCGTCGTTAATACTTCCACCATTTATTCCGAGGGTATGACCGATTGTTATATCCATTTTCTTTAAAGTATCCTTGAAAAGGGGGTTTGACTTATCAAACAGTGGTGGATTTTTCTGCATGGACTTCGGCGATTAACTTCTCCGTAATGTCGTCTGCCATTTTAAATGCGCGAGCCCTTAAATTAGAATGGATTCTGATTGGCTGTCAGTGTTTTATCATTCAACAGCTGAAAAAAAATCATTCTGAAAGTGATCCCAATGATATCGTTTCTCTATATCTTTATAGCTGTAGTGTGGACAGTGCTATATTTAGAACTATTTTTGGAACTATATCTTTATCGTTATCTTTATAGTTATCGTTCTTGGTGTAAACGGGCCTCAATTCTCTCAACATGGGAACAGGAGAGCTGTCAGTCAATAGGGAAAACAAAGTAACTTGCGTTACTTATTTGAAAAAGTAACTGTTGTAAATTTAAAAGCAATGCATTACTTTAGTTACTCTAAAATATAATCCGACTACATAACTCACGTTACTTGTAATGCGTCAGCCCAACACTGTCTGTGACGTACTATTGAGCACTACAGAAATTAATTTAGTTTTGTACATCAGTTTGTAAAACAAGCACAACTGCACTTAAAATAGAAGCCTATGAGGCAAAACACACTGGAGGGTTTAAAAGCAGAAAAAGTTTCCAGGTTCACTGGATGGTCATGACAGGACTTGAACTTTAATGTACTTAAACAGTGTGTATTGTAACAAACATCCATTATAAGTGCACTTAAATATCTTTTGGTTTTGATGTTTTGTTTGGTGCTGTCAGTAACTTAATATTCAACCTGGAAGACTGCTTTATGTTTACAGATCTTTCAACTTTCATTCTCTGTATAATGAAAATAAGTCACACAAATCAATGTTTAGTCTGCATTTTAGTCAGATCCCAACACCGAATCTTCAGCTTAATTAGATTCCTGTAAAATTTAACAGTGGAATTACTTCATTGCACAAGTATTCAGAAACATCAAATGCTTTACATTTTCTTCAATCCAAGACGAATCAGTCATTGTCCAGACAGGGCCAAAGTACAAGCGGCCACATGCACACAGTGTTTCTTAATTAATTGCAAAAGGCTTGGATTACACATCCGACCATTATGTATAGGAAAACAATTCCTAGCCAGTTACCAATCCGTGTGTAATGAATACCCGTTGGACCTGACTGTTTAAACCAACTTGAATGGGGGGGGGACATTTTACTGGGACATTCTTGTCTAATGAAAGACATGGCATGCCAGTGGAAATGGAGGCAAGAACAGCTGTGACATACGGAAGGCATGCTGGGATATTTTAATGTGACGTCTCATTGAAGGAAGCTATACACCACTAGTCTGGTTGATTTCCAGTTTTTGGTTTTCTGGCATATGGGAAAAAGCTAAAACATTTTGGATGAGGGTTTTGTTTCAGAATGGAATGGCTGTGCTCATATATTTATTTTTTTACAAAAAAGAAAATTGTTACAAGCCTCAACATGAAGTGTAGCACTGAAATATGCATGGCTACCACTGAGGTCTTAATGAACATGACCACTGCTATAAATGACACGAAGCCCGCTGGGATTTCCCTTTCCAAATGAAGTGTAGTGGAGGTTGAGTATGGACTGAAGTCTGACAGATGAACTGTGGTTAATGGCCACTTCCAGAGAGGTCTCATCTCCACTGGGCCGTGTACGCGCATCAGCAGGTGACTAAAACAGCCACTGCACTTGTCAAACTGTCACATTACAGGCTAATGAAGAGTAATCATGCCGGCGTTGAGTGAAATGTTATTCCTCAGCTAAAGGGTATTTGTGCTTGTCAGCCCGTTTTAGATTAGCACAAAAAGCAGCACATGATGCTGTTACAGTGACGATAAGAGGAAGTTAGTGCGGTAATGTTTGTTTAATGATGGCTTGGTGTGACTTGAGCAATAAATATGCCAGAATGGGTTGCATATTTAGATTAAATTGAGCTATCATTCAGTAGAAGCTAGACAGTTTGCTACCAAATGTTGGTTTGTAGTTATTGATAAACATATTTTTCTATATATGTCATGATTTTATGAAATGTTGCAGTTTTTTTTTTAATGGGGAGAAATCATGAGGTACATGAACTGTAATTTAAGGGTGTGCTCACACCAGGTTTGGTTCGATTAAAACTAACACTGGGGCGATTGCTCTGTTAGTGTGATTCATTTTGAAAAAGTGTGGACGCTGCCATCTGAACCCTGATGCGCCCTAAACAAAGCCCTCGGTCCGCTTTTAAATGAACTCTGGTGCGGTTCGACTAAAATAGGAACGCAACACGGACCAAAGACATCAAAACAAACCAAAAACAGGATGTGATGTCACAAGATTTGACCCTAAAAGGACTGAATGCTCAAGCATACCTGCACTGTAAAAAAAAAAAATCCTGTAAAAAAAAAACGGTAAAAAGTCTGGCAGCAGAGTTTCCAGACGGATTCCGTAAAATTACAGGAAATAACAATTTCACAAAATTACATGCAAAAACTGTAAAAATACAGAACAGACTTTACAGTCAAAATTCATTAAATTACAGTATATTACTGTTGATAATCATTTATTAAACCATGGAAAACTGATAAATGATGTCAAATTACATAGAAAACAACTTTCAGGTTAATCTCTGCGAATTTAAGGTTTTTATGAGTTATTTTATAAAGCTGCTCTGTCCATCTACAGTGACTTACTTTTAAAATATAGATTTTCCATGTACAATAACTAAGAATGTATTTATAAAAATGCAATTAGCACATAAATTCAAAAACAAATATTTGCTTATTTACAGTATTAAGCTTTATTTTTTACAGAACCACTCACAACTTCAATCAATCTCTAAATTAAAGTACTTGGAAATACATACAACTATCTAATTTAAAACCAATTCTGCTAAATTAACAAAATATAGTACAGAATACATTTAATGAAAGGAAGGAACATGCACATTTACAGTATTAATCATTGTACATAACACTTTGTATGTCAAGTTACTTGAATTACAGGAAATGCAAGCTTACTATATAATTTAGAACATGCAAAAATATCTACATTAAAAGACTTGCTGTATTCCTTTATACTGTAATACTGCTATTATTTTATACATATACAATTACATTGCATCTAAATTGACTTACAAATTAGGAGTACAATGGAAGCAACAATAAATGCACTGACAATTTCCAGCTAGTCTTGCACAGTATGCGTAGAAAGGTGTTTTTTTTTTTGTTAAAACAGGAATAATAGGTCACATCTTCACAAAAGAAAAAAAGAAAAATGCATCATTAGCAATCTCTTTAAAATGGTTGGAGTTAGTCAAGTTATTCCACCAGCATGGAACAGTCCAGGTAAAGGTCAGTGAAAGTGAGTTTGTGCCTCTTGGGGATGGCACCACAAGGTGCTGTTCACCTTCAGAACACAAGCTTCAGGAGGGTGTATAAGTCTAAAACAGTGAGTTTAGGTACAGGGGTGCAGAGCCACTTATTTTTCTCTAAGCAAACATCAGTGCCTTGACTTTGATGTAAGTGGCCAAGAGAACATTACAATAGTCCAGTCTGGATTGAACAAGAGCTTGGATGACAAGTTGTGTAGCATGTTCCGATAGGAATGGCCTGATCTTCCCAATGTTGTACAAGGCAAATCTGCAAGATCAGGCAGTTCTAGCAATGTGGTCTGTGACGTTTAACTGATCAATTATAACACAAAGGATGGGTGGCTGAAACCACGAGCACTTCTGTCTTGGCAAGGTTGAGTTGAAGGTAAAGGTCATCCAGGAGAAGGTCAGAAATTTCAATGTTGAGATGCGAGCAGCTACCGGATGATCATCTGGCTGGAATGAAAGGTAGAGATGTGTCAGTGATAGGAAAAAACATGTTTCTGAATGATTCTAGTTACAATTACAATAAAATTACAGTACAAAACAGCGGCATGAAAAGATTTAAACTAAGAATTTGTTGTATGAGTCTTTTCAAGCCTGGACTGCAACGCTCATCTGCTGTAGATCTCCACAGTCTTTCCACATGACCTGAAATCACAAAAATAAATAAAAATTTAGTAGGCCCATTACATTAAATCAAAAATGTCATTATATGTTTTACTGAGACAAAGCAAAACCTCAACCTAGTGTGATCTGGAAGCTGAGCAGTAAAGGCTAACAGTTATGTTTTTGCTGCCATGTGATTTTAGCTAAATAAACATTACATAAAATTATATTAATTACTTTGACTTAGCTGCATCATATTACTTTATAGGGGTGTAACTGTCCAATTAACTGTATCAAAACCAACTATCTAGTCATGATTCAATATGTAATGACAATTTACTCAGGCCACCAATGATGAGGTTTTTGAAAGAAAAAATATATTTGTAAAAAATGATTATAAGACTTAATATATGCATGCTATACGTCACGTGTTTGCAAGCAGATGCGCTCAAGATATGCAATTTATTATGTTGGTTATATTCTAGTATCATTTGCTTTCCTGTATCAATAAGGTGTACTGAGGCCTACAGGCTGATCACTGTCTTGATGTAGTTAGCCATGCTGAAGTGTTCAACGTTTCAAAATAGATAACTGCGGTACTACCACATATGAACATAGACCTCATATACACTTGAACGGACTTTGTTATAAATAACTAATCTTTCTTGCTTTAAAACAGATGGAAAATTGATCGAAACCTGCTGCAATTTTGAGTGTTTTGCTCCGAGTTATGTGACCGAACACCGTTTAGAAATGCTAACATTAGCTTTGAAACTATCAACAACACAAATCTGCAGCCAAACGATATCAAATTTCACTCAAATGTAGATTGAGTTCAATTCTCCTGCTCACGGCTGCTCTTTACGATTGCTTTACCAATATTAATCTCACGATCCACTTCGAGCACAGTCTGAAATAAATTCAAATCACCCGCTCGCCCTTCCATCACTGTACTGCACCAACTAATGTGCAAACGGAAAAGTAAAAACCGGCGGCAAATTTAAACCTGCGTACGCAAGCGCGCGCGCACACACTCACACAAAGCTTCCCATTTGCAACTCGACTTGGAGAAACATAAAATGTACATGAATAATACGTGTGGTTAGAAAATTTAGGGGAGAATAAGTCAATGCCAAATAAGGATCAAAATGAGCATTTGCAAGACAAGGTTAAAAGATTAGTAAAATAAACATTGCATAATTTATAATAAGCTTCATGGGCCTACTGTATGTACAAATACAATTATTAAACTCACCTTAACCAACACAATTATCTTTAAACAGTAAGAAAAAAATGTTGAATGACTGTTGATTTCTGTAGTTATACATACGTTTCCTTTTTTCTATTTTTACAGAAAAAATCTGTAAAATGTGAATCAACATTTCATGTAAAATTTCACATTATTCTGTAAAAATACAGAAAATTTCCTTTTAAAAAACTGAAATTTGATGTAATACCAAAATGCAAGCAATTCCCTGTAAATTTAATAGTGGAAATTTAAATTACAGCAAAAATCTGTAAAACAACAGGTATTTCACTGTATAATGACAAAACGGGAACATTCTGTAAAAAAAAAACACAGACAATTTAAACCTGTAAAATTACATTTATTTTTAACAGTGTGTTTTTTCTTGTCATAGTTGTGATGTTGCCCATCACAGTTTGGTACAGGCATCAGATCCACGTCTCCTTCGTTTGTGTGTAACGGAGGAATTCCTGCTGCTGTTTTGACTCATTTATGTACATTTTCTCAGCTGGTAAAATACCATCATATGTACACATATACAAAGATTGCATTTAGCCAAGCACACAGCATTGTTTTGGAAGTTCTGCCGCAAAATACGACATAAAAGAAGATTTTATCATTATTATTATTATTATTAGGTAAGTGAACCAGGACTAAATGTATCATTTTCATTTTTGCTCCAGACCAAAAGAACTAAGAGAACTGAACTTCAAGTGTGAACACACTTAAAGGGTTAGTTCACCCAAAAATTTAAATTCTGTCATTACTCACTCTCATGTTGTTCCACACCCGTAAGACTTTCGTTCATCTTCAGAACACAAATTAAGATATTTTTGATCAAATCTGATGGCTCAGTGAGGCCTGCATCGCCAGCAATGACACTCCCTTTTTCAATGCCCATTAAAAGACATATTTAAAACAGTTCATGTTATTACAGTGGTTCAACCTTAATATTATAAAGTGACAAGAATACTTTTTGTGCTCCAAAAATAACAAAATAGCGACTTTATTCCACAATATCTAGTGATGGGCGATTTCAAAACACTGCTTCATGAAGCTTTACGAATCTTTTGTTTCGAATCAGTGGTTCAGAGCGCCAAAATGACATGATTTCAGTAAACGAGGCTTGGTTACGTCATAAGCGTTTTGAAACTTCAATAGTTCACGTGACTTTGGCAGTTTGATACGCGCTCCGAACCACTGATTCGAAACAAAAGATTCGTAAAGCTTCGAAGCTTCATGAAGCAGTGTGTTGAAATCGCCCATCACTAGATATTGTGGAATAAAGTCACTATTTTGTTATTTTTGGAGCACAAAAAGTATTCTAGTCGCTTTATAATATTAAGGTTGAAACACTGTACTCACATGAACTGATTTAAATATGTTTTTAGTAGCTTTCTGAGCATTGAAAAAGGGAGTGTTATTGCTGGCGATGCAGGCGTCACTGAGCCATCAGCGCGTTGAGCTCTCTCCGCCACCGTACATCTGATTTTATCAAAAATATCTTAATTTGTGTTCCGAAGATCAACAAAGGTCTTACGGGTGTGGAACAACATGAGGGTGAGTAATTAATGACAGAATTTTCATTTTTGGGTGAACTAACCCTTTAATACATTTTTGGATACAACTAAGAAGGTTTAAGACCAAATGGGACAAGAAAAAAACATTAACTACCTACTTTTTATTGTGTTAATTTTATCTTTGATAATACTTCTGTCACGATTATGTTCAATTTCCATGGACTTTTAGTTTGTATTCATCAGGTTCCTGTCTCTTTTGTTCTCAGTTTCCCGCCACTTGTTTGTCTCTTTGGTTACTCATTACATTCTAGTTTGCCACTATGGTGACTCATCAGTTCCCTCGTTTAACACCTGTGTTTAGCCAATCATCTTTTTTTGATCAGTATTTATATGCCTGTGTTTCTGTTCTCATGGTCAGTTCTCTTCAAAAGTTTGGTTAAGGTTTGCGTTCTGTTAATAAAGTCTATTCTGACAACTATAGCATATCTAATAGTTGTTTTTCTAAAGAATATTGGGTTTGTTCCTTTATTGCTTTCAAGAAGTCATGGAAGAGCTCATTTTACCTTAAGGCAGGGACCCTGTTTGTTGCAAAAATTTGTTGCAGCAAAACTCCAAAAATAAGTGTGTATATTTTAGAGTGTTATGCACATTATGTATCATTTCATATAATAACACATATCATATATAAGGAAATGTATAAAAAACCTAAAGAGAATTGTAATTGTAGCTATTGGTTGGATGGTTCAATTGTATATAGTTCATGTATATGTTCTTTTCTGTATTTTTAGGAGCCTGAGTTTTCATCGACTGAGTTCACTCCATCATCTTCGCACACTTTAGGATCAGAGCAGCACATTTGTGAGGGGTTAAAACATCTCACCGGAGATGGACTAGAGTCAGACCTCAGGACCTCCACGCCAGCACCAGTTCTGGCCTCCACAGATGAGTCCGCAGCCAGTCAGATTCACAGTCAGAGGCAGGATCCTATTGAAAACGAAGCTGAACAAACCCTGAAGAACGAGGGGTTTGACCAGGAGGAACTAAAGCAAGATCATGAGAATTGTATGGCACAGAGAAGCTACAAACTAGAGGAAGGAATGCCAGCCGTGGTGATTACCCAACCAGATGAGGTGAGTGAAGACCAGAGTGTTTTATCATGCCACGTCTTACAATACCGATATGACTTCTCAGGAACGCTTAGGGTCCTATCATATCCAGGCGCGCCGCAAGTGTTTTTTGCTAGTTTCAGCCCGACACAGTTACCATTTTCCCATCCAGTGCCATGTTGTTTAAATAGCAAATGCACTCATGTCCATTTGTGTGCCGGTCTGAAAACGAGGTGTGTTCAGGTGCATTGTTGGCGTGTTGCTATTTTGAGGCAACTGGAAACGACTGCGCCATTGACCAACAAAATCCTGGTTTAAAGTCAATGGCAAAGTTTTTTTATTTTTTATTTAAGGGCGCATTAGTAATATGCGCCTTTAGGCGGGTGCACAATGCGTGTACACTCTGCTCGTTACACACACAGGGCCAAGCAGCAGCACACAAACATGCCAAATATTAAAAATAAAAGGATTCCTCTCTGGAGAAGCATTCAGTTTTTCCGCTTGCAAATTCCACCATGTAAATAGCTAATCCGTCATGGCGCGAGCGCAACTGGCTTTTAAAGGGAATGGGAGATGAGACTCTGATTGGTTTATTGCATGTTACGCCCAAAACACACCCATTACTCATTAAGAGAATAGGTACAACCCTTTTAGACCATGCACCTGGTGCGTTAAATTAGCAAAAGTGGATTCAGACACGCCCAAACTGCACTTGCGCCGTGCGCTTTAGACCATGCGCTTAGATCGTTAAAATAGGGCATTTTATCTTAATGTGTCCTTGTCACAGTGTAATACTTTAAGTACTAAATAATCATAATTAACATACTTACTATAGGGTTCAGTTTAGGATTAGGGTTTGGTTTAGGGCAAGTTGCATGAAATTATGCTTAACTTAAAGTTATTACTGTAGTAACTACATGTAACTTGTAACGAGGACACTGTAAAATAAAGTGTTACAGACTTTTCCATGTTTCCTCTTCGTAACACAAATGTTCAAACTGCTTTTTTCATCCAGTGAACTGAATAGTGACCGCAGCTGTCAAGCGAGATCAAGATTTTCAGGGAAAAACAACTTAAATTGTAGCCTTTTTCTCACACAAAGCTATCATACGTTTTGGAATATCATACACAAGTTGTAATAAATGAATAAATAAAACATTATTAAAATAATTGAGACCTCAATTTGCAATAATATAGGAATATTAATCTTACTACTAAGAGAAATTAGGTCATCACAAACATTATGACATCTTAGATTCTTCTGATCTGATAACCACACCAAAATGTCCATTAACAACAATTTGATCAAATGACACCTGACTTTACCTAATAGATTACTTTATATTTTGTTTCTGCCATTAGTATTCATATATGCTGACTGACTGCTTTGTGTGAAACTTGTGTGTTTTTCTCCCCGGTCTCTTTGTTCTTCTGTGTACAGTAGAGTCTCGCTCTCACATACAGCGTTTGTTCTTTGTGTAAATGTTATCTCTGATCATGCAGTGCTTTTTATCTCACAAATGAAACAGTTCTCATGATAAGGTCTACATTTCTTTCATTTTAAGTATGCAAATTATTAATTTACTTCTTAGATGGGTGCTGGTTTTACAGCTGTAGTTGTACCAAGATTTCACTCAGACAACTGGAAGTTCAGGGAATGTCGTACGTAAGCTTTGAAAGTTTGATTAGAATAAGAGTAAATAAAGGTTTGTGTGTAATTTCTTTGCCACTAACAAGACCAAACCAAAAACAATATGTATAAGAGGCTTCTGAAACACTTCAGCTCTGCTCCCGTCCTTCATTGATCAGGGAGCTATTAGTCAAAATGAAATCAAGTTCTGCCTAATTATTTTTCTTCTTTTATATCTAATACTATTTTAGTAACCCAATGAAAATAAGTATTGAAAAAGTGTTTAGATTTTTTTTTTCTGTCAAAAAAACTGAAACTGATATTAATGCACATTCCAGATCTGATTTTAAACGTTATTGTGCACATTCTTCCAAATGTTTGTCTCAAAATCCAGACATTTTAAATGAATTTGCACCGCCTCTCATATCGTTCCAAACCTGTATGTGTAACAGTTCTGTTTAGTTTCAGTGTGTTTTAGACTGGTTCTCCCTGTGCTCATTTGCCTGTGTTCTTGATCATCGTTTGTTTCCTTGGTTGTTAATTAGTTCTACACCTGTTGTTTTTCTGTTGATTACTCTCATGTGTTTAAACCCTTCTTTTGCCTCTGTTCTTTGTCTTGCGATAACGTTAAAGCCGGGTGCACACTGTACGATTTTTGTCACGATTTTTACTCCTGAGACAAATTTTGCAAATCCTCAAAGATTCCTCTGATTCTTTACTCAAAAAATATAGTTTGGTTATTGAACAAAATTGAATAAAGGAAAACTTTTCCTCACAATTAAGTTAGGTTCATACAACAAGACTACAACAAGTCCATTTAAACAAATAACAGTTTGTTGAACAAACTTAATTTAGGTTATTGTGTCAGAAAATGAACTTAATTGAATTAAGGAAAACATTTCCATGAAATTGAATTATATTTTTCCAACAAAAAAGAATTAGTTTGGACTGATTTATTATAGTCTTGCTGTATGAACTTTTTTTTATTATTATACTTTAAAATTAAACATGGAAACTCCTTTAAATCTCCAGCATAACTGAACATTATAAGACTAAGCCTTTCCCTTTACTACACTCTAAAAAATGCTGGGTTAAAAAAACCCAAGCTGGGTAAAATATGGACAAACCCAGCAGGTTGGGTTAAAAGGCACCTATTATGCCCTCTTTCACATGATGTAATATAAGTCTCTGGTCTGGTCAAGTTTCAGCTTAAAATACCCCACAAATTTGCCCCTATTTGGGGGTGAGCAAAAGCACGCCTTTTACTATATTACTATATTGCTGGCTAAAAAATAAATCCAAAATTGGTTGAAAAAAATGGCTGGGTGAAAACAACCCAATCCCTGGTTTTGTCCATATTTAACCCAGCAGTTTTTAGAGTGTAAGGCACTTAATTTCAACATTTACTCTCCTGATCTATCCATATGCAAAGCATGCTGGGAACTAGATATCCACTGCCCATTTTCATTCAATGCAACAGAAATTATTCATGTAGTCCCAACACAAATGGTTTAAGTTAACTTAACATTTTACTAATTTAATTTCATTTAACGTAATTAAATTGAGTGTAGATGACAAAGATTTGTGTTGTTTCAGCTTATTTTATTTAAATTGAGCTAACAGCTAGAATTTTTTAGTTTTTTTGAGTGAAACTAAAATCTGAAGTCTTTGATTGTTAGTTTGACATGTTCACCGACAGCTAATTATTTAACGTTGCGATCAAATTTTACCTCAGGCGAAATTCTGGCAGTGTCAGAAGATTCGGCGCACAGTCCTGCAGAGAACGTCAAATCATCTTTGTTTTTCAAGACAAGCCGTGATCAAAATTAACACTAGAGATTTCTCTGTTAGCCACCATTTCAGTCCCGCATGTAATGCAGCTCACAGTCACCGAACGTGTGTGGGTTGATGATGTAAAACTCCAGACAAGTTTTCATGCGCGCGTCCATTTTTAACGCGTCTTGACTGTCGTACAGTCTGACATTGATAACAGCTGAGATGCCACAGTGTGACATGAGGATCATGTTCGTACAGTCTGACAAGCAGCAATCGTAAAGGACTATTATAAATCGCACAGTGTGAAGTGCTTCTGTGTTCCTAGTGTTTATTAAAACTTAGTTTGTTTGTAACAATTCTTTCTCTGTTGATTTAACTACAGCTAAACCCTGACAGTATGCTTCTTCTTTTTTTTTTTGTGGGAACCAAACAACATTCAACCCCTTTAACTTCCATTGTATCAAAAACCCACTGCTTAAAATATCTTCTTTCATGTTCCACAGAAGAAAGAATGTCAGTCCCATTAAAGGGTAACACTTTATTTTACAGTGCCGTAGTTACACGTTACTACATGTACTTGCTAATAACCTTAAATTATGCATAATTACAAGTAACTAACCCTAACTGTAACTCTATAGTAAGTATATAGTTAATTGATAGTACTCAGTACTTATTTGAGTAATTACAATGTAACTACGGCACTGTAAAATAAAGTGTAACCCATTAACCCTTTCGAGCGTGAGTTTAAAATATTCTAACTGTCCCCCCAGAGTGAGTTTTTTTAAGGCGACCGTTATTTTAGAACGTTTGCCTATAATGTTTCCATAGCAACGCGTCATGCGTGTCACAATAACACTGTATGACAGATGGATCGCTATTATTTTGTTTTTCCTTGTTTATTTAAAATATTCACAAACTTGCTTACCATGTCATCAACTATCTGATATTCCGATCCTCAAATATGTGTAAGTGAGTGTGTTTTGTCGTTTAAAAACCTTTATAAATGATCTTTATCTTGATCTATAACGCGAGATGGGCGCCGCCATCTTAGTTTGCGCTGCAGTTCACAGAGTCCTGTCAGTCGGATTTACAGCACGTGAATTCATCAGTTTCTCCCGAAATATATGCAAGTAAGTGGCTGGTGAACTGGAAGAATAATAGAGTAAACTTTGTAGTCACTTGGGCCCATTATGTGTGTCTGATATGAATAAATGTCGGCAAATTGTATATGAATGGATTGTTATTGCTCCTTCCACTGATGTCTGACATCAGTGTGTATTTTATAAACTCTAAATATATTGTTTTAATGGTGCTTAAGCGTATTTAAATGTCTGAAACCTTAAAAGAAACGTTATGTGGCTGAAAACACTGCATAGTTGTGATATATGACAAGAGCTGCGCGCGTCCGTCTCGCAGCCAGAGCGCGAAATCACAGTTTGAATCTGGGAGTTATGTGACGTCGCTGAACGTTCGAAATCCCATATGTGGGACCGTACCGCTCAAAGGGTTAAAGTGTCTGTAACTTTGGTGCAATGCATTTATTGTGTACATACAGGTTTTTACACTGTACCTATATTTAAAAATACCTGCATGTAATTACAGGTGTAATTAATATCTAATTACATCTGTAATTACACTACTGACCCTTCCCTTACTCCTTAACTCACCCTTGAACCTATCCATACCACTAAACCAGTCCTTAAAGGGTTAGTTCACTTCAGAATTAAAATCCAAATGTCAGTTTCAGTGCAGCTTCAAAGAGCTCTACACGATTCCAGACGAGGAATAAGAGTCTTGTCTAGAGAAACGATCGGTCATTTTCCCAAAAAATAATATATATATATATACATACTTTTTAAGCACAAATGCTCGTCTTGCACTGCTCTGTGAAGCTTCACGCATTACGTGTGACGTAGGCAGAAGTACCGTGGTAGGGCGCAAAACTCCATCTCATTTTCTCCTCCAACTTCAAAATCGTCAAATCGTTGTTTTACCTTTTTTTTTTTGTAAAGGCCGTTTGACTTAGTCTTTGCTCATTCACTTGATCAGTACTTCCGCCAATGTGTGAAGTCGCGCATCTCAGAGCAGTGCAAGATGAGCATTTGCGGTTAAAAAGTATGTACATTTTTATTTTATTTATTTTTAGAAAATGACTGATCGTTTCGCTAGATAAGACCCTTATTCCTCGTCTGGGATCGTGTAGAGCCCGTTGAAGCTGCACTGAAACTGACATATGGACCTTCAACCCCAGTGCAGTCCACTATAAGGAGAAAAATCCTGGAATGTTTTCCTCAAAAACCTTAATTTCTTCTCAACTGAAGAAATTTGAACATCTCAAATATCAAATTTTAATTCTAATGTGAACTAATCCTTTACCTAACCTTACCCATATTCAACTCAATAGCAGCAGTTTTTTGCAATACAACATACACACAATAAGTACATTGTACAAAACAATTATTATTATTATGTAAGCACATGTTAGTTAAAGACACCTAATATAAAGTGAGGCAGTACAGTTTTGGAAGGAAATGAACATGAGTACATGATGACAGAATCCCTTTAATTTTTCATTGATGTCATGAATCCCTCTCACTTTTCCTCCCCTCCCCTCCAACCACTTGACTCTGTTCTGCTAAGTACAGCCCACTTTGACAATCCAATCTATTCCCTAATGGATAAAATCCCACCGTTAAATTTTCAGAAATACATCTGCAGTTACCTAATAATATAATGTGCCCTTTTGGGTTTATTATCTTTTTCTTACAGCGCAAACAATACGCAGCAGTATTTTTTTATGTGCGTTGGCTCACACACACTCACACACCTGTTAGTATGAAAGCGTGTGTGCGCTGCCCTGACTGAGCAGTAATGATATCTACTGAGCAGGGCTAGATTGATGGGTTAGCTGGATGGGCTGCACACTCTAAAGTGCCCCTGGGGGAGCCAATAGATAAATCAGTTTAAGCCCTGGACCCCATTTAAAAAGGCTTTGGCAGGTTAATGTGATATCCACTCCAATACATTATACCAGCCTCTCATTCAGGTAAATAGGCACTTACTCTGGCCTGACCCACACTCTCTGCTATCCAATTGTGTTTATTTCATTAGCTCATCCGTACAGAGTTTCCAATGACACAGGATTTCAATTGATCCTGGGCTGAAAATGATGGCTGGCATCAGGTGGCTGTGATGTGTTTAGGAAATAGAAGGTGTCTGATGTGCTATGACTTATGGGTGACGTTCAAGTGGCTCTGTGGTGATGCGGATGGATTTGGATCAGGTTGGTGCGTAGGTTTGGATTTTCGTGGCATTCCTATGGGTGATTATCAAGAGTTTGTTTATAACCTTAATCATTGATACTTTTATAGGCATTATGGCTGCGCTCCTGATGTAAAGTTCACGCTGTCTTATACTGTACCTCAATATGGCCAAATTAAAAGCAGCATCACATGTATCCTTTGTTCATAAGGCGATCCAGACAAACTTGCAAGTAACATTTTTCATCTCAGATTCCACATGGAGTTGGCAATTTCAAATATAACTGCATTATTCAGTGTTAAAAAAGTATTGATGTTTTATTGATATTTTATTTAATTGTCAAACAATACTTGTGTGTGCTATTTAATGTAGAATACAGATCTTAACTACATCTCATAGGGCAGAAAAAGTGAGATTTGATAGCTGCAATCAAATATCAGAGATCTCAATATGAGCTCTAGTGAAAATCAAGTACACTTCAGCATACTTTTAAAGTGAGAAAAGAATACTTATTATGGAGATAATGTACTTTAAAATAATATACTTAAGTGTGAACCGAATGTCATGTTTTCGGACACTTAATTTCATGTTATTTACAATTGAATGAAAATGTTTTATAGTTTAAATGTAAATTCAATGCTATTAGTTTAACTTAAGAGTGCTTTTTTGACCCATTTAGCCTATGTGTATATATGTTTTTTTTTGTTTTGTTTTTTCATAATTAGTTGTATTGTCTTTGAATAGTGCTGAATGGCAAGCATTTATAGGTAAACTAAAATATATTTAAATGTCATTTCTATAGAAACTTTTATGCAGGGTTGCAACAACTAATCGATAAATTAATCGATAATGAAAATCATCGACAACGATTGTCATTATCGATTAGTCGGGTCTGCCCGCCGTGCACGGAAAACTTCCGCCAGTCGCGTCAAATTACAGCACTGAATAATGCATTTCTATGAACAAAATGCATCTAAAAATAATGAAGGAAACAGAGTGAGCTGTTGCGGGAAAAGTACGTGATCCAAGCTGCCCAAAACATGAGATTTCTTTATTTTAAGCTTCAAGCTAGCGCATTAGCGTAATGTTTAACATGGCTTGTCCTGTCAGGCGCTTTGAAAGATGAGTGTGCTGTTTAAAGGATTATTCCACTTTCAAATAAAATTTTCCTGATAATTTATTCACCCCCATGTCATCCAAGATGTCCATGTCTTTCTTTCTTCAGTCGAAAAGAAATTAAGGTTTTTGATGAAAACGTTCCAGGATTTTTCTCCTTATAGTGGACTTCAATGGCCTCCAGGCGGTTGAAGGTCAAAATGACAGTTTCAGTGCAGCTTCAAAGGGCTTTAAACGATACCAGACGAGGAAAAAGGGTCTTATCTTTAGAAACGATCGGTCATTTTCGGAAAAAAATACAACTGTATATGCTTTATAAACACAAAATATCGCCTTGCACGTGCTTCCGCTTTCCATATTTTTCAAAAAGCTTAAGCTGTATGTCCTACACCTTCCCTATTCTACTTACGGAACGAACGCGCCGCCAGTTTAGTTTTTTCCGTAAATAGAATAGGGAAGGCGTAGAACATACAGCGTAAGCTTTTTGAAAAATACGGAATGCGGAACCACGTGCTAACGTTTGTTTGAAGGACAGCATTGAGCAGGATGTGAAATAGTGTGTTTTGTCAATAAAAGAAAAAAAAGAAAAAGAAAATTGTTTGCTTTTAAATTTTGAAGTACACTACATGTTTACATTCAATACAATTTCACAAGAGGATATTTTCATCAAATTCAACAAAGACCAAATTATTTGAGCTATAGTATTCCAATTAATTGTATAACTCCATAATCATACAGTGTCAACAACTGTCTAATTTATATCTATTTTTATTTCACCGAGAGAATTGAGAAGCATCTGTGGAATGAATCATAAGACATGAAAATGAGCTCCTGAGCTAAGAAAGAGCAACATTTGAGCAATAAAATGTTCCTTATTAACTCATTCACCAGTTGGGTAATAATTTTGATAAGGAACTTTATCATCATAAGTCAAATTGTAAGAACTGATTGTACCTCTCTGACCTTTATAGTGATTTAAATCAAAGACAGAAAATATCTGTCATTTCCAAACTTTACCTAAGTGAAAAATTAATCGTCTGAACCATTTTTTCTTCCAGAACTCCACATGGCAACACGTATGTGGAATAATAAGAGGAAAAAAGTCTCGATGTCTTGACGTTTTTGTGGCAGGTGCGGTTTCACTGAGAAACTTGCTCGTCTGCGAGTCACACAATTGCCTGCTCAGTCTGTCACAAAAAATGCAAGGCAAAACTGCTAAATAATCGCCCTGTCATAGAGATAAAAATAACGGAAAATAGTTTCAAGGCCATGATGCAGTTCACTAATATTTAGGGCAATTTTATACTTTCCTTAAGTCTGTGTGTTTTTCTGAATATGACATTGCTCGTTTTTTGAAGTTAATGATACTGTAGTAAACAGAAATCACACACTTCTGTACTGTACCTCTGAACTCACAGTGGGCTAAACACGGGTACGGAGCGTATCTGTAGGGGGAGGGTCCGTCAGTCCAGCGCTTTCCCAAGCTCTGAATATATATTGAATATTTGAATATTGTAGGCACTCGTTTGCATCCAAATGAGTTCTGCTTGTCTGGGTGATGGACAATTTCAACTTGACCCCTGTCTCTTTGTATGCAACCTACAGTTTACTGTCAAAAGCATCTCATTGTCTTCACCTCATTTTTCTGCATACCTCTGGCAACCCCACATTTCTCAGTGTCTTGAAAGTATGGATTTCGTCTGTAAACATTGTATTTTATACCCCAGTCACACTATTGTCTGGGTGAAGTCACCTCCGTTCTATTGTTTAAAACCTTCATTCAAAAGCCATTTAGGTAAAGAGATATGTGGGAAAAATCTGCCTTTGTTAGAAAATATGTTCCAAATAAGCAATCTGAAAGTCGTAGACCATTCATTAGAGCGCTGCAAAAAATGACTTTCTTACTCAGTGTTTTTGCCCTGTTTTTCAGTACAAATATATAAACATTCTTCAATCAAGATATATAGTTGAGAAGCAAAATGACTTAAGACATTGTATGCTTAAAACAAGTAAATACAAAATATATGTATGCCAAAGGGGTCAGAAAAATAATCTTGTTTTCCTTTTTGAATTAAGTTTATTTTACTTACCCCATTGACAGATCATTTTTCTTGTTTTAAGCACAAATTTTTACTCATATATTTGGCTAATATATAACTCAAGTAAATGTGTCTTGATTTAAACATGTTTAGATATTTTTACTTGCAAACAAGACAAAAAGTCATTTTTTCATTTTTTGATAAGTCAACTAGGCACATATGTTCTGTCATTTAAATATATTTTATGTAATTGTTACATTTTATTTTTGTTTTCATAAAATTGTACTACTTTCTCCGACAACAATTTAATTCAATTTTCACAATTCTTTATTTTATCCTCTGTCCTCCTTACCTGAGCTTCCTTGACACATGGTACATAATATAATAATATAACAATACTAAAAAAACACTTATTTTCTTTTGTAATCAAACAATTACTTAATCATGACACATGGACACAGTCAACACACAACAGTTTAAACTCACACATTAAAGGGTTAGTTCACCCTAAATTGAAAATGAAGTCATCATTTACTCACCCTGGTGTTGTTTTAATAGCATAATATGCCCTTCTTCCTTTTTTCAGACCAAAAACTAAGAATTTATAAAAAATGTCCTGCTCGCGCTCATCTATATAAATAGCGAGCAGCATCAAGCTTTTAAAAAAAGATGCAGAAGTGTCACAGAATGATCCAATGCAACACGCGACGTATATCCCAAGTGCTATGGGGGTAAATGATAGGGTTTGGTAAAAAACAAACCAAAATTTAATGTATTATTTAAGGAAAATGCTGTACTCGACTGCGTGTTCGTGAGACTCTATAATGTGTCTGTGAAGTTTACCACACAGATCCTTTATTATAGCTTGTCAAATTTGCTCCTATTTGGGTGTGAGCAAAAACATGCCATTTTTTGTGTGACGCTTTAAATGCAAATGAGCTGCTGCTCCCGGCCCCCTTTCCAGAAGAGGGCGGAGCTTTAACAGCTCACGATTCGGTCGCTCAACAACAAAGCTGGAGAATCTCACGCAGCCAAAATGAGGATTGTCAGTAACGGTGTTCAGCCTTACATTGTTCAAACCGGAGTCGACACTGATGGAGAGACTCAGGAAGAAGTTACAACTTTTAGAATGAAACTGGATGTTTCTGAATGGTTAGTGGATAAATTTATGTAGTTGCTGTGGAGTTGATTCAACTCATCGACTAGCATGTGCCGTCATGTTCATCTTTTGTGTTGAATTGACCCTCGTTTGTGAAGCAGTCCGGCGTAAAATGACGGCATGACAACAACACTCTACTACAACAACTCTTCCTCTTCTCTAAAACAGCCCAACATGGCCTCACCCCCTTTGGTGTGTGTTCTCGGGGGCGGGGTTTATGTAAATATTGGGGTTTATGATGTCACCAACCCAAGAAGAAGCTTGTTGTAGTCCCTACCAGCCATTTGTCGTAGTCCTTAAAGGCACAATTTTAATATTAAAATATCCAAAAACCACTTGCACAGTGTTATATATTTCGTTCAACTGTGTATTTACATTATCCTAAATGTTTCCAAGAATTTGTAAATTCAGAGAAATTCCCAATATTAAATAGTGCCCATCCCTTGTGACTTGTCAAGCAAACTTTGGGACAAAAGGAGAAATAAAATCGGCGTGGCGTTTTCTAGATGGCAAGAGCTTTGCAACAAACTTCGACTTGACAGAGATGCCGCTCATGCACGATAATAGACAGCTAAGCAAATGTACATAAGACGAATCAATGTTATATAGCTCAACACGATGAAATGTTAGAATATCATCAGTATGATATTCTAATGTTGATCTACCTGTAGCTTACTGTTAGCCTACAGCCAACAAACTAATACATAGAATAACATTACAACTTTCAACACACTCAAATGCAGTTTAGTATAGACCAAGTGAAACAGCCAAGTGAAAAGCTTTACCTCACAATTTTAATTTGTCAAATAAACTGACCTGTATGAGTAGTTTTTCAGCACTTGCCAGCAGTTCTGTAGAATGAAATATTCTCATTTCTTTATATCCACTGGGACTCGCGTGTGGCACTGATCTCTGTCTCTCATTAGCAATCGCGCCCGCGATTCTTGGCCACGCCCTGCTTCGGACCACAGACATGTTAAAAAACATGAATGCATTCACTCATCCATAAACATTATTTCCCCATAAACATTTTTAGATCCATCGGCATGACAACAAGTTCCATGATTCCACGCTCATTCGTTGCATCATCAATCTATGCCTTTGTTATTGTTTTGAAGATGTTAGCGACCCCTAGCGGCAAAAAAAAATTGTGCTTTTAAACAGAATTCTTTGAAAGAAATATCTCCCTTTGCATTGAACTTTGAGGGTTATAACTTTGCAGATGTTGTTTATGCTCAAACAGCAACATTACACACTAACTAAAGTTAAAAAAGTGAAATCATAGCCAACCACCCCTTTAAAACACGCCATGAAATACAATCCCTCTACTTTCTTCTCTGAGGTCAATATATCTGTTTTGTTCATCGCAACTGGAAGTTATCGTGATCACATCTGTCAACGGTCATTCTGACTGTCATCTGGCGACCAGAGTTCTGGTCCAGAGATATTCAACTCAGTGAAGAAAGAACACAGAGACTTTTTGGGGATATCCAAGCGTTGTATTTCGTCACAAATTTTTTGTGCTTATAGTCTCATGAATGCACAATCGAGCACAGAAGATCAACGGCCAAGGTCAGGATTTTCATTTAATTTTATGTAAAATTTTAGTTTGTTTTCTTACCAAACCCTGTCACTGCCATTATATGGACAAGCGTGTGAGGGACCTTTTTTTTTTTTTTTTTTNGGTCCAAAAAAAAGATAAAAAAGGACGGCATACAGCATTGGAACAACACTAGTGTAAATAAACAATGACTTAATTTTCATTTTAGTGTGAACTATCCTTTTTAACACCCAGACCCAGGCAGATCCAACAGGCACAAAGATGCAATGCAGTCGGTGGATTAATTTGGTAACTACTAGTCTATGACAGGCTCCATAACCCACTGGTGTGGGTGTGTGTGTGTATGTGTGTGAGTGTGCTTGTTCAACTGAAGCCTCTCCAAATGACTTCACCAATCACTTGTGAGAGCAGAGTGTATTTGAAAGCAATCAAATGAGAAATATAAAGATACCAATATTATGCATGGAGTTATTTTGGACTCTCAGAGGGCCACTAAAGAAGTAATTCCCCTCGGATGGAGATACCCGGTAACTAATATGAATGCAAATTGGATTAAACGCCTGCATTAGCGTCTGATAAACAATTTATGTTGCCAAGTGCTCAGAAGGGATGCAACATTTTAACTGGAGCTCTCATTTTTGATAGACTGTGTGATGAAATTCACCCCTGTGTACTTTTACTTAAAGACTTAGGACTGAACATTTTCTATGAATGCTTTAGAAATGCATTCTTAAACATTTCATAGTGGTTTATAACATTTTGTCTTTTCATAAATGATAGCAACCACAGTTACAATACATTATAATGCTTAATTCATAATTCATAGGGGTGTGATGAGACAGTTAGCTCACGAGAACGAGACGAGACAAGATTTTTACACAATATTTTTAAGAAATCCAGCATTATATGTACATGCCTGGAAAAATAGTCTGCAGGTTTATTTGAAATGGTTTAACTATCATCTTGCAATGAATCTCATTTCGGTTCTACTTTCTGAGTATGAACTATCATATGCAGTAAAAGACAACATCTCAAACACTGTAAAAGGTTTTTCATATGTGTCTCTTCACACCTTAGATCTGTACATGATTTATGAGCTTCTACAACATTTGAACTCCTAACTGAACTCCTTTCCACAAATTGATCATAGAAATAAAAACAGTATAAACAGTTTTCTCTTAGTCTTTTCAAGTGCAACCATAATTAAAGAGTTCTCTCAATATTCAAAGTGCAAACAGAGGCCAAATTTTTCTTCAATTATGATACAGAGCTGAGAGATGGTTACAAATACACAGCCCAGCTTGAGACAGCTTTCATATTGGGAGATATCTGCATGCATCAGGGAGCCGCTCTCAAAATGTGGGGTATTGAAATCGCATTTAAATGCGCATTCGCGTTTTACTTTCGCTTTCGATTTTGCAATCGCGTGTACTCTGTGAATAGGGAGCGGCGGTGCTGAGCGCACAATCTACAAGATAAGACATTTCTCAGACGCTTAGGCTCTGTTGCGCAATAAATCCTGCGCCATGGTCTCGTCAGTCATCTCGTCACTTACTCTCATCATGTGATCAGTGAACTCTGATTCTTGCTGCTCTACGTACAACTCTGCAGCTCGTGTTGGATGAGCTGGATGGGATTGAAGCGACCGTTATCAAACTGAATTAAGTGGTAATAATTAATTCTATTAAACCGATAATTCTGCCTCTAAATTCTAATTAGATGAGCCACATGTTAAGCCGTTGTAAAATTCCAATAAACACATCTGTACCCACACAACAGTTGAAATCTACTGCTGTATTATAATATAACAGCTGTAGTTACAATTATTGAATCTGAAATCTGTTGTAAGACATTATGAGGCAGCTAACTAGTTTTTGAAGTTGCTATGAATTATTGTAGTGAGAGGGAATGATAAAATATGTTTACAATTGTAAAAAATGTAAAATGATACCTAAAAAGCACTTAAAATATAAACATTTTTTGATGTACTATGTCAGGTCATGTATAATTCAGTGGCTTTGTAAGTATCACAATAATAAATAACTATGCTACCTTATTAGAACTCTGAATATCACTCAAGTGATTGTTTAAGTTGGACATACCAAAAAATAAAAAATAAATAAATATATATATATATAGATATATTTAAATTCACGTGCCTCAAGTTCATTTTGTGCAAAAATTTTTACATTTTCTCAGTTTAAACATTTAAGTTATCTATGTTCTATTGTGAATAAAATATTGGCTCATGTCATTTGAAAGCCTTTTAATTTTCATTTTATTCAAATTTAAAAAACATCCCAACTTTTCTGGAATTCAGGTTGTATAAGATAAGCGCACGCTGCAGTTTTGCCGTCTGCCACTTTAAATGCTCGAGGGCTTTCAAGCAGGAGGGATTCTGATTGTCTGTCAGTGTTTTATTGTTCATCAGCTGGAAAAAATCTTTCTGAATGTGATTCCAACTCTGTGCCATTATCATTATAGTTGAGGTGTGGACTCTGATATTCTTCTACATTTAGACTGATTTTTAAAACTTTAAAATCTTTATCATCATTGTTATAGTTTTTATCCTTGCTGCACTGTAAACCCGAATAAGTTGGGTTAACTTTTTAAGTTATGATGTTCTCAATTTTCAGTAAGCAGAACGATCAAGTTTTGAGTTTGTNTCACTGACAAGCCACGCAATATCGCGTTCATATCGCAGATGAATCGCCTTCGATAATGAACGTGATATTGCGTGGCTTGTCAGTGATCTACGGCTCTGTCTATTAAATGCCGCTCCATTTAAAAGCAGGTGATGGCGATTTAGCGGTAATCAGGGATCCGGCTTTACTGACGAAATGCGCGTGACAATCGCATGCGATTAATCGTGCAGCCCTACTTGCTGCACTGTAAACCTGAATAAGTTGGGTTAACTTTTTAAGTTATGATGTTCTCAATTTTCAGTAAGCAGAACGATCAAGTTTTGAGTTTGTAGTACTCATGCATGTTAATTGCTCCTAACTTGAAGTACTGAGTTAGCTAACTCATACATTTTGATAGCAACTAACATAAAATATTTAGTTAATTAACTTTTTTATTTTGAGTTCTTGCAAATCAAATGAGTTATTTACTTCACTGTAAACCCTAAGAAAATACAAAAAATGTCAGCTTGTTAATTTGCTAACAATAGCATGGTATATCTCTTACTGATTGAGTTCAGCAACTTAAAACATGTAACTTACCTGCTCTCAAACCAAGCCATATGCGCTACTTATCACCATGATGGTAACTCTCCAAAAACCCACATTAACAGAAACTCTTTTAAATTATAACAAAATATTAATCACTACTAAATCTGCCTTACCATTAATATTGTGCAAAAAACATTATATAACACTTTATTTTAGCATTTACTCTCTCTTTCGCGTGCCACGGGCAAAGCATGCTGGGAAATTGAAATCAGTTTCAGTTAAACTTAAGTTAATCTAAATTAAAAGAAATGAGTTCATACAACTCAAAACAATGAAATATAGTTCAGTTTACTTGAAATATGTCAGTGCTGTGAACTCGAAAGAAAAAGAAAGTTCGAAATACTCATAACAGTTAATTAAACTGAACTAATTTGTTTAATTTAAGTTCGTCCTACTCAAAACAATTAAGTAATGTGAGCATTAGGGTTTACAGTGTGTGAACGTGCCTTAAAGGATTAGTTCACTTTTAAATAAAAATTTCCTGATAATTTACTAACCCTTATGTCATCCAAGATGTTCATGTATTTCTTTCTTCAGTCGGAAAGAAATTAAGGTTTTTGATAAAAACATTCCAGGATTATTCTCCTTATAGTGGACTTCAATGGCCTCCAAACGGTTAAAGGTCAAAATTACAGTTTCAGTGCAGCTTCAAAGAGCTTTAAACGATACCAGACGAGGAATAAGGGTCTTATCTAGTGAAACGATCGGTCATTTTCGAAAAAAAATGTATTTGCTTTATATAAACAAATGATCGCCTTCCAAGTGGTTCCGCCAAAACCGCATATTCGTATTCTTCAAAAAGCTTACGCTGTATGTCCTACGCCTTCCCTATTCTACTTAACACTCTGAGGTCTGACGGTCACGCCGGCGATACTATCGCGTTTTTTTTCTTACCAGTGTGAAAGAGACTCAAAATACTCCATCATTGTTGCACATATAATTAAGAGTTATACACCATTTTAATCTGTGGAATATCTTCTTTCATTTGTGTACACTCAGAGTAAAAACAAAATGTTGTGCTTTTTGTAAAATAAAGAAAACTAACATGATGCGTGATCTCTCGTCTCCCTCTGAACGAAGTCCAATCTGATAGTTCTCAGAAAATGAACTGTAACTTAGTGAATTCTAATGACAAAAATATTACACTTATGTCAAAAGAAACGTTGAGATGTCAGGTTTTAAATCGTGTAAGTCAAATCGAAAACAAACCTTCTGTGTTTATGTAATCTGTATGAAAAGAGAGCCATGTCAGAAGTCCGTGATTCAGCTCATTATCCACTAATGCGGCCACGCCCACGGAGCGCGTGGGCGTGTGTCTGCATGTATTGACTGAATTTGTATTCAGAACAAATTCAGTCAATACATGCAGACATAGTTTCAATCGTGTATTTATTATCTTGAAAAGTGTTTATTTGGATGTTAAAGCCATTGTGAGCTCTAGAAGACATGCAGTTAGTTCCTGGTTCTCTTCTTCTTTATATGGATTTGTGGACTAAAGGTGTACAGAGCGCCCTCCGGCTGCAAGTATGAATTTAAAACACCATTCCTGAAATGTCCTCTTCTTCTTTAGAATAATTTGTGGACTAAAGGTGTACAGAGCGCCCTCCGGCCGCAAGTATGAATTGAAAACACAGTTTCCAGCACTCATAGTGATGAGAATAAAATATAGAATAAATATTACTCCTCTGTATAGAAATTTGACATAAACATATAAGAATCATCAATATTTCTCCAAATGTGCATGCTTTTAAGCTAAAAGCCTATATGAAATGCCATAGAGGTAACATAATTGATCAGACACTTTGCATCACAGAAATACATTATATTTTAAAGAATATAATAGAATACCATTATTTTAAATTGAGCTGAGACATGATTACAGAGGGTTTTTTTCACAGCCTACCTGACTGAAAGAGCTCATTAATATGCAAGTCATTTCAGCTCATTACTATTCAATTATTTTGTCTTCTCAGGTGAGAATGATCCATTATTCATGATGATTCACGCCTCCATGCATACTGTTTCGCTTGACAAAAAAGTGTCTTACAAAAACTAAATCAATATATTGTTTTATATGAAGGAGTAGGCAGCATAATTTTTACATAATTCTGAAGCAAAAACTCTAGTCTACAACCTCCAATACCTAGAAGTCTTATGAACACAGATTTAATATACTTTTTTTGGCCTTATTTCAGTGACTTAAGTTTTTTGTTTTTTCAATAACCACGCATAAACATTATTCCTTCAAAAATACAAACATGTACATACATGTTCCTCACATATTATGGTAGCCTAGTTTGTGCTGAATACAGTGTAATGACACTTGTGTCATTTATATGTTTATGAACAACTGAAAAAAGCACAAATGTCAGGGCATGTCAAAACTTCTCCAGGGCCCCAAAAATCCTCAGACCCCAGAGGGTTAAGGAACGAATGCAGCATCAATTTACTTTTTTCCGTAAGTAGAACAGGGAAGACGTAGGACATACAGCATAAGCTTTTTGAAGAATACGGAAATGCGGTTTTGGCGGAACCACTTGGAAGGTGATCATTTGTTTATATAAAGCATATACATTTAAAAAATTTTCAAAAATGACAGATCGTTTCTCTAGATAAGACCCTTATTCCTTGTCTGGTATCATTTAAAGCACTTTCAAGCTGCACTGAAACTGTAATTTTGACCTTCAACCGTTTGGAGTCCATTGAAGTCCACTATATGGAGAAAAATCCTGGAATGTTTCCATCAAAAACCTTAATTTCTTTTCGACTGAAGAAAGAAAGACATGAACATTTAAAATTATCAGAAATTTTTTTATTTGAAAGTGAATTAGGTCAGAGAGAGTGTGGAAATGATCATGACAACTAAATTATGACTTTATTGGTGGAAGAGACCTTGGCTAACTTTGTAAGTGGACTTCAGGGAAAAAATAAATGCTGTAAAAGTGTAGAGTTTGTTACCTTTTAAAGGTTTAGGAGCGATTGTGTGTCTCTGTAGGGCGTTTAGCAGTAGACTACTAGCGGGGTGCAGTCGTCTACAGGACGTGAGGTGCTATTATGACAGCCTTTCAGGTGTGATGTGAAAAGCGAGTGGTAGTTTCTAAAACACACGGAACATTTCAGCGGAGCTCGAGGTAAAACTGCTCTCAATGTGCCAGACTCATGCTGGGATGTCATCGCATATTTAGCGTCGCAATTTTAAAAAGTTGAGTTTAGTAACTCGGAGGCTCACCCGGAGTCGTCGCCTGTCAGAAACGCGTTCGCTTTCGCTCTCCACTCTGCCTGTCAAGGTGCGCGGAAATCACAGTGTTGTTTATTCTCTTTGATTTGTCACAGATGTATGCGCCGCTGTTGACACAAGATTCTCTTGTTATTTTACATTCAACATCCTCCCCCCAAGTTTATCTCTCCCCTGTTCTCATTTGAGCAATTCAGTTGACTCTTGGATCTTAAAATGTGTGAAGAGTCTTTAGAAGTGTAACGCTACATGATCATCAGAGATAGTCGTTATGACAATGTTCCAGTTGTCGTTCACACCACTGTTCACTCCATGATACTGATCAAAACCAGCAAAGTGAAGCTTTAGTTTCCTTCTCGCCAGTACATGAATACTTGTACAAAGTTAATTAGGCCTCAGACTGAACATGTCCGCAGAGTTTTTAGAGACTTTTTGACAGGTCTGTTCTTGGACAGCAATAAAGAAGGTGGGAGAGTAATGTTTCCTGGTAACTTTAGATGTAATTTATCTCAACGGTGTGCATGCTGTTGGATGAACCAAAATAGTAAGAAGATGAAAAGTGTACAGACAAAACATTTATATGTTTTTGAGACAAATGCAGTTGCTGTGAAAAGAAACTATTACCCTTTTGTCCCTGTAATCAAGGCCACATTAATAAGGGTTTTAACTCATGGGTGTCCCAGCACACTTTCATTTCACAAACTATAGAACTACTCCCTACATATGAATGTAAAATTAAACTATAACCATGCAAAATGACTGATTGTTACTCTCAAGTGGTCAAGGTCTGTTTGGTTACGCCTTATTAGACCTCTGAGTCTGGAGACTGGGATGGGATCTGTTTGGAAGACGGGAAGAGTGTTTAGGAAACTGGTGGATGTTTTGCAATTCCATAAAAACACTTTTACTTTTAACCAGGTCAATTTCACGAACCTGTGAAGGACATGTCCACCCATACACACACATATTTGCATATAGAAAATTAAGCATATTTTAGAAACATTAACATTTATTTATCATTAGGACACCATCATGATATTTACAGTACCTGTACCTCCCCACTCTAACTCTCATTAAAAAATGAAATGGAAAGAAAATTAAATTATATTCACTACCATTCAATAGTTTGGGGTCTGCAAATGTTTTTAATGTTTTTGAAAGAAGTCTTGTATACTCTCCAAGGCTACATTCAATGTTGAAAACAGTTGTGCTGCTTCATATTTTTGTGGAAACTGTGATAAATTTTTCAGGATTCATCAGGATTCTGTGATTTAATAGAAAGTTCAAAAGAACAGAATTTGCTTGAAATATATATTAATGGTAGCATAAAAAATTATGTGAATTTGTTTTACTGTATTGAATTAATATTAATTTTAATAAAATATTTAATAAAATCATTGTTTACAGATTGGTCCAGACTATATTTATATTACATAAAAAAAATTGGCTGGTAATTGTGTTTAATTGTCATGAGAATAATGTCACAATGTTTTTTTTTTTTTTCCATAGTTTAATTGTGATTATCAATCAACTTTATTCTGATTGCTGTCAGTAAGAGGGTTAGGCTGTTTTATAGTGTAAATTGTTTAAAGATGTGGCATTATTATGTAAAGATGCGGCAGTACTGTTTCTCAAGAGTAATTACCTGCACTAAACTGATTGATGTGTCTCTTTTATTGGCTTGAGTGTGTGTGCTTTAGTGGTGGAGGAGAGCGTTTTTAAAAACGGTTTGTGTGATGAGAGTGTTTCAGTAATGAGGTCCCGTGGGATTCTCACTTGGTAATTACAGTCTCTATGAGATATTAAACTGTTTCCTGTGTCTTTTTGTTGGGCTTTAATTGCAGGCAACAAGTAATGCAAGTCTTTTCATTGTCTTCCATGGCACAAGCGGATGTAAGTCGCGTCATGTCTGCAAAATAATTGTTTTATATGATAAACAGCTTCACATAAGGGAATTTTAAGAGATGTCATGGAGAGCTGAAAGACTTCACGTTTTATTGAAATTGATTGCTGAGGTGTGTTTCATGTTGAGGGACTGTGTTGATGTGTTGGGCAATCGCACTGCTTCTGCACTATTCTTGTTTGAATATATTCATTTGAACTGTTAGCACCTAATCTGATAATTCAAAGTAAGCACCTAAACTGTATAATTCAAAATAATGTCCATCATTTTGATGACAGGTATTTTGAATTAGTTTAACACTAATTTGTTATTTTAGATTTAAATAGCAACAAAAGACCAGAGGTAAAAAAAAAAAAAAAAGAATCGAGGGGGGAAAAGCTTTTTGCTTTTTCTTGCAAAATGTTTGCATCCCCCCAAGAAAATTTGCACACGCAATTGTATTTTGTGATGGAAATAATATGAGGTGGGAGGAAAAACATCTCGGTTATGACTGTAACCCTGGTTACCTGAGAAGGAAAAGAGACACTGCATCTGATGATGATGATGATTCTATGGGGATGCCTCTGCATGACTGCGTCTGAAGCACATGTGTAATCACTCATTGGTGGAACGTCATCCTGTGACACATGACGTCATAACCAGGAAACTATAAAGGATACCCGGACCAAACATCGCCAGCTTCTGATTGGCTGAAGTCTCTCACTGGCGTGCAGGAAGTTTGGCAAGGCAAAGCAGTATCTCATTCCCTTCTCAGGGAACCAAGTTTGGAGTCCAAGTCCAGGGTATAAAATCTTATAAATGTGTGTGGAGCGGCCCAGCCCACCGCATCACACACTTCTTGAAGGGAAACCCCTGATAACAGTGCCTTAGAGGCCACCATACTCCTAGTTGAGTACGCTCTAATGGCCAGAGGCAAAGGAAGGCTACTGAGCCTCTGAGATCTGGGAAGATGTATTTCAATGCTAGAAATACAGCCATCATCTCCAGGCAGTTTATTTGCCATGAAAGAAGATGACTTCTCCACAGACCCCGTGAGCGTCTGTCTAGGATCGCTCCCCAGCCAGTGAGGGGAGGAGTCTGTCATAAACATTCTGCAATGACAAGGCACCCCCAGCACGGGTTCCTGGGACAAGAACAAAGGCTTCTTTAACATCACTAGGGTACGAAGACATCTGCGTGTAACCCTGATGATGCAAATGGGTTGCCCCCAGGGGGAAAACCCCTTGTTCTTGGTCCACCACTGCAAGGGTCTCATGTACATAAGGTCAAAAGGAATCATGTTGTCCCAACAGTCTCTGAAACTGCCATATGTAAACGCTGCCCCTGTGTCCAGCAAAAAGGACTTGTCCTTTTCTTTTATGCCAGATAGATTCAGCCATAGATGTCCGTGGCTACCAGGGCTGCCATAGGCTGGCCAATAGCTCGGGCCGTCTCCTTGGTGGCCCGGTGGGACAAGTCCGTGGCCCAACGCAGCTGTTTAATGGCATCTGGGCACCTTTACCTTCATCTAAGTCCCTGAGCAGGTCAGCCTGGTACAGACATGCACCCACCTGGCCCGCTGCCATGTATGCTTTTCCCACCAAAGCCAGTGTTTTTCTGCACGGCCTGATGGGTTATGTCGGGACTTCTCCTCAAAGATCGAAAGCATCTCTTCCACCTTAGGCATCGCCCCATACCTGTGTTCATTCAGACCCATTATGAGTAGTTAGACACTTGAGGGCTGAACACACAAGCAGAGAATAGTTTATTCCCAGACCTCCTCACCTCAGTGGAAGGCCCCGGCATGGAGGTTGTGTTTTGCTGGGCAGAAATCTTTCGTTGGGTTTGTTTAAAAGACAAACTTCCCGCTTCTCGGCTGTCCAATCAATATTTTGTTTTGCAACAGCACGAGTCACAAACTCCACTAGCTCCTCATAAAGAGAGGAGATCAAGAGCTGGAGAGTGTCAGCACCGGGCCTTCACTCAGGGCGGAAGAAACTGTAGAGCATTCTGGGACCATTGGGTGAGTTCTGAGAAAGGGCAAAGCCCGTCTCGAACTCCTCCACTAGATACATCTGCGAGCCCCATGATCCGAGTCTCTGCTCTGTCTCAGCAGAAGCAGGATCCGAATGGTACACGAGTGGACCTCTCTTCAAAAATCACCAGGTCGGAGCAGAGCGTTCGCAGTGAGCACAGCCAGCCCCCTCGAGAGTTGACTGTGCATGCTGCGCTCCCAGGCAGACTACACAAAAATCGTGTGTATCAATTCAGTTCATGTTTCCTAACAGTGCTAATGTATTTAAATTAATAATATTACTGAATGGACAACTAAGTAATCCAAGGGTGACAGAGGCAAGGAACCCAATATCACCATTGGTGACAGAATGGAGAAAAAACCTTTGAAGAAATCAGTCTCAGTCAGGGGACCAGTCCTCCTCTGGCCTAAAGAACAAACATGGATTGGTATCATTCACAATATTTAATCCAGTTCCTTCTGCCTGAAAATTGGGGTACATCACACTGGCATATAGAGGGTGTTGAAGCTGGCCATAGGGTCTGCGCAGAAGACTTGTCTGGTTCTCGTGGTCTTAGCTGAGGATCTGTGCAGATGGCTGTCATGTCGACGAGGTCTTCACAGGGGATCTGTCTCTAGGGATGGTCTTGTTGTCATGGTCTCCGGTGACATTCAGGGCTGTTGTAGTAACCTCGGGATAAGAATAAGAAAGACAGACTAATATAAGCATAGGAGCCATTTCTCTTACAATGTAACAAGTACATTGGATGTTATGGGATGTGTTCCCGGTTCCAGCTGGCCTACTGTAATGCAGCCTAACAATCCCTTAGGGATTGGAATTATAGATGTATTAGTGATTCTTTCACACAGACTCATACTAAGAAGGGTTGTGATTAAGCTTTTAACAGTGATATACTGGATTTTGTAAATGTTTCATAGTGCTCCCAACATATCTGAAAGTATTTAATTTTAAATGTTACAATTGGTGGTTGGGAAAGGAAATGTGTTGAGACACAACAGAGTGTAAGCGATTATCAAAAAAGAAAGAAATGTAGGGTGGGACTTGGTTCTATCCACCGCTTCTTGGTTTTGGTTTGTGAGAAGTGGGCTTTGGACTTAAAAATGAATGCGCACTTGCAGCCGATTGTGGAGAGGCGGGGTTTAAAGTGCACTAAATGATTCCACATGACAACTATAACGATAGTGTCGTAGAGAAACAATATTATTGGAATCACTTTCAGAGCAATTTTCTTCCAGCTAATGAATGATGAAAATACTATCAGCCAATCAGAATCCACCCATGCTTTAAAGAGCTCAAACATTTAAAGCTGCAGATAATAAAACGGCAGTGCATTCTTATAATAAACAGAATTGTCTGCTGGTGTGAGTTATCGTTACAGACAAACCTGGCCTGAACAGGCAGATAGTGGTTCTATGTCTTTTAAAAATAATTCAGATTGAATTTGAAATATTATTATTCATTTAGTGATATAGTTTCAATTTTTTTGCTGACATTTTGAATGTGTATGTGTGTATTTCAGGTGTCTTCAGATGAGGTGGAGGACATCAATTTATCTGTGAAGTATGAGGACATGGTGCACACCGATTCCAGTCGCAATGAGAGTCCCAGTGATGCCACCGAACTCAGCAGCAGTGACCTGCTGTCCTTAAAGAGTGACACCGTATCTCTGATCAGTGAAACAGCCATCTCATGCAAAGTTAGCACTGTAAACACACACACACACACACAGTCTGTTTTATTTATCTTAAACCATTTCCCTCCACTAACCAAATAGCATCAGACTTCCAACCTCTCTGAATAACTTAGCAACATCCTAACAACCTCCTAGCAACCTCTCCGAACACCCTTGCAACTCCCTGGCAATCACGAACAACATTACATTTTGATGGTGAGTTTTTAATGGGCAAGCACGTATTCTTCAGAAAATCTCAAAATCTAGTTCTCTTCGGTGTCACCGTTTCATTTGATCAAACAGCATATGCTCATCATTACATACTCAAGTGCATCTCTGGCTTTGGCTCATCATGTTTTCTCAGCTTGTCTTTTGTAATCCTCTTAGAGGCTCCTGCTTGTCCTGGCTCAGTGAATGTCTTAACCGTACAGTGAGTATGGTCACCCTGCTGATGAGGTCAGCTCAGCCTGCCCTCCTGTGTCAGATCTTAGCACGTTTTTAGACCTCTTGATTTGGATTGATCCAATGGTGCTGGGTTTACACACACAGCCGGTTACAGGTTTAAGCATGGTTTGTTTGTTGCCTTCTATGTTGTCATGCACTCTCATTAGAGGGCAGGCTTAAAGGAATGTTCTGGGTTCAAGTTAAGTTCAGCTCTTTGGATAGCATGTTTAATGTATATCAGTGTTATTTTTGTATTATTACTAAATTTACAAAATTAATTACGAAATTACAGAATGTATGACTTATTTATGACCAAATATTATTATCAATATTATAATAGTAGGATAATAGGATTTCAAAAAACAGTTTTCTTTTACACACCGCGCTGTTTAAAATCCTGCTGTGCCAATCATATTTGTCCCAAATCATTGATATTACTGTCATTATGTACATTAACAATGTAATATGAAATATCATGACATAGATGATGTTTTCTTTCCTTTGCGATGGTTTGTCAAAATCCAAACTTGAAACTCATTAACGGCACTTTATTCATTCTTGAAGTGAACTTTTGCTGCTTTTGCTTGGGACCGCAAATACAGAATGAAGTGTTCGGGGTGTGATACAATGTTTGTGAGTTGTCAGCACTGAACTACTGGAATGGCTAGATGTCTTGGCTACAATTGACCCTTCGCCGGGAGTTTGATTGACAAGCGATCTAACCAATCAGAACGCAGAATCCGCCATTTTATCCGACAAAGCAGTCTGGAGTTAGAAGATTAACCTCGGTGGACTTAAACTTGAAAAATGGTGTGTATTTATGTCTTTCCGCATTTGAAACAACATTCCTTCTCATGTTCATTCATGTTTATTTGATGCTATAAATTAACTAGTAGGAAGAGATGATTGGTTCACGAGCCGCTTAAGCTGAGGCACTACAGCAATCTGTTACGACACATTAAAGAGCCACTAAACGGTTTTTATTGTGCGAATTTATAAAAAAATTACACCATTTGAAAGCTGGGACTTTGTTTACAATCATAAGTAACCTGCTCTGTCTTGTCTGTCAAAGTGTCCTCTTTGCTCCGCAATGTATTTTTCACTCTGTGTGGCGTGACAGCGCCATGGCTTGTCGGACAAAGCAACAGTAACTAAGGGGGGCGGGTCTTTGCGAAGGGTCAATTAATTGTAAAGTCTAGCATGAAACACTGTGCTTCACACAATTTGTCTGTCTCTTTAAGATCACATCATAGAATCTGTCATTGCTTTATCCTAAAAGATTCAAAAGTGGTTTTGTTTGATGTGTTTGATTCCTGTATTCTCCTGCGTATTTTCCAAGTAAAGACTTTGTTATTGTATTTCATGTGCGATTATTACAGCCACCTGCAACTTGTAACAATAGCAGGCTTAACATAGGAAAACATCTTGTATTGCGAAGACATCCCCACTAACATCCTGCTGAAAGAGTAAAGCCTAGATTACTCCGCCGTGGGAGTAATCTAGGCTGAAACAACAGATATTCTTCTTTTATCCTGCGATTTCATGCTTATCAAAGCCTGACCTCACTGCCACTCCTGGTAGAAATAAGTTTTTTTTTCTTTTTCTTTTCCATTCCAGATCAATGGCCTAAACCTGTGACTCCATGAAACTGTTGGTGTCAGGTGGAGCCAAGTAATTTTCTCTTAAGTAAAACATCTGTGTTTTGCCACACCACCTTCAATACACATAATATGTAAGAGATAACACATTACCAAATGAGAAAATGGCCCTTCATAAAAGACTAGCCAGAAAGCCGTTGTTGCTCGCCACTTTGAACAAGCGTAGTGAGAGGTTTTCGGGTAATTCCACTGACCTTGCGTGCCGTTCTTACTTTGACAATGCCGGGGAACATTGTGGGGCACGAGATCTTTCTCCCACAGGCAGACGGGATGTAAATGGGAGTAAATGGGTTTTTCATTTCTAAATGCCGTCTGATAATGGAAGTGGGTGGCATGTCAGATCACACACATATGAGCCTCTGTTTGAGATAAGGCCATTTGTACAAGAGGCTTGTGTGTGAGTGAGTGTGTGTGTGTGTGTGTGTGTTATCTTCACCCCTCTGTTACCGCAATTTCTATTCTGTTCTTGAAAGACTCATTTGAATTTCCTCATCATAACAGCCCTATGATTGAACCTCAATTAATATGTTAATGTTGCTGTGCAAGCTTTTTAATTAGTATAAGATGAATCACATTGCATTTTGGGGACCTGATTATCGCTCTCAGATGCTTTGGGGATGTTATTTTGTTTTTACGTGACGCTCGTAATGCTATTGTTCAGGGTAGAATTTCCAAGCTTGAAGTATTTAATTTCCTAAATAGTTATGATTTATTCCAGTGTCTGCTTCAGTAGAAGCTCTTGACTGATAATATATCATAAAATGGGTAGTTGGCTAGGTCATAGTAATCATGTTTTAAAATCTGTTGAATTTGCTTTGAAATTGAATTTTCTTATACCAGCTTAGACACTTTATTAATTATTACTAAATAATTTACACTATGACAAGAAAATTTATTGGATGGAAGCTAAAGGATGGAAATATAATACAGGTAATATATATATATATAAGTTATGTTTAAAGTTATATTTAAAGTTATGGATGCAAAAGCAAAACCCCTTTCTTTGGCCTTGTGAAATGGATGAACTTAGGAATCAGTGGTTAAGATTTACAACCCGAATTCCAGAAATGTTTGGCCGTTTTTTAAATTTGAATAAAATGAAAACTAAAAGACTTTCAAATCACATGAGCCAACATTTTATTCACAATAGAACATAGATAACATAATAAATGTTTAAACTGAGAAATTTTATAATTTTATGCACAAAATGAGCTCATTTCAAATTTGATGCCTGCTACAGGTCTCAAAATAATTGGGACGGGGGCATGTTTACCATGGTGTAGCATCTCCTCTTCTTTTCAAAACAATTTGAAGACGTCTGGGCATTGAGGTTATGAGTTTCTGCATTTTTGGTGTTGGAATTTGGTCTCATTTTTGTCTGATATAGGTTTCCAGCTGCTGAAGAAGAGTTTGTGGTCGTCTTTGGCATATTTTTCTCTATGGGTGAAAGATCTGGACTGCAGGCAGGCCAATTCAGCACCCGGAATCATCTACGATGAAGCTATGCTGTTTTAATAGCTGCAGTATGTGGATTTGCATTGTCCTGCTGAAATACAAGATACCCTGAAATAGACATCATCTGGAGGGGAGCATATATTGCTCTAAAACCTTTATAAACCTTTCAGCATTCATAGTGGCTTCCAAAACATGCAAGCTGCCCATACCGCATGCACTTATGCACCCCCATACCATCAGAGATGCTGGCTTTTGAACTGTACGCTGATAACATGCTGGAAGATCTCCCTCCTCTTTAGCCCGGAGGACACGGCGTCCGTGATTTCCAACAAGAATGTCAAATTTGGACTCGTCTGACCATAGAACACTTTTCCACTTTGAAACAGTCCATTTTAAATGAGCCTTGGCCCACAGGACACAACGGCACTTCTGGACCATGTTCACATATGGCTTCCTTTTTGTCTGATAGAGCTTTAGTTGGCATCTGCAGATGGCACGGTGGATTGTGTTGGGCATCCAATAAGTGTCTTCATCAGTCTTGTCCCTTACGCACAGAGATTTCTCCAGTTTCTCTAAATATTTTGATGATGTTATGCACTGTAGATGATGAGATTTGCAAAGCCTTTGTAATTTAACATTGAGGAACATTGTTTTTCAAATATTCCACAATCTTTTTATGTACTCTTTCACAGCTCTGCCCAACTTTACTTCTGAGAGATTCTGCCTTTCTAAGACATCCCTTTTATAGCTAATCATGTTACAGACCTGATATCAATTAACTTAATTAGTTGCTAGATGTTCTCCCAGCTGAATCTTTTCAACATTTCTTGCTTTTTCAGCCATTTTTTGCCCCCGTGCCAACTTTTTTTGAGACCTGTAGCAGGCATCAAATTTGAAATGAGCTCATTTAGTGGATAAAAGTGTAAAATTTCTCAGTTTAAACATTTGTTATCTATGTTCTATTGTGAATAAAATATGTATCAGGCTCGGGCAAATAGAGCCGAAACCACCATAGATAAGCACCACCTTCCGGGGGAGTGTGATGTACATAAACAGATTTTAGTGGTGTGTAACCCTCAAGCAGACAGGACCCACACCTGTAGTGTGGGGACATCCAGGTTATAGAATCTGGCAAACATAAAGGGCGATGACCAATTGGCCTCTGCGCAGACGTCACTAATAGATACCCCGCTTGACCAAGCACAGGAGGAGGCCATTCCCCTGGTGGCCTAGAGATGCATAGGCCAGCACAATCGAATCCACTATCCAACAGAACAGTCTTTGCTTCATCACCAGCAGCCCTTTGGTGCAGCCTCCGGACAGCACACAAAAAGCTACTCTGAGAGCCGGAAGTGGCTGGAGCATTCAATATACACTCTAAGGGCCCGAAACAGGCACAGCAAGTGTAACAACTGCTCATCCGCTGAGTTGGGGAGAGCTGTCAAGGTAAACCTGTGCTCTAAGCAGAGTGGAGAGCACCTTAGGCACATAACCATGCCTCATCTTAAGGATGACATTACAGTAATTCTGTCCAAACTTGAGGCAGGATGCGCTACCAGAAAGTGCCTGCAGGTCTCCATCTCGCTTAACTGAGGCTAGTGCCTGCAATAGAATAGTTTTAAGTTAGAGCGCCTGCAAGTCAGCCGACTCTAGCGGCTTGAACGGAGGGGCCTTGAAGGGCCCTTAGGATGGTGGATACGTCCCAATATCGTCAACAATATGGGGGCGAGGCAGGTTCAGCCTTCGGGTCTCTCTGTTGTGACCACTTTCTTGAAAACCAGCCCTAAATCTACTCCCAATTGGTACAATTGCAGAGCCCTCCAGTGTTCCAGAGCCTTAGGGTCACCCTAAGGTTCAAGCATCCTGATCACCAAGCATGGGGCAGGACACAGGCTTTCAGTCAGTACTGAAGTGTTTTGCATATGCAGCAGGCCAAGCGGAAGGACTGAGGAGGCTATTGCCATCAGAAACAGGAACCTCTGAAATGCCTTAAGGGGACAAAGACCACTGGCTTTGAATGATACAGCGATTCGCTGAATTTTCAACAAGCACTCCGGTGTCAGCCAGGCCTGCAGTCGAATACCAGACCCATGAAAGATATTCGCAGGCTGGGTGAAAGCGAGCTTATTGCCAGGTTTATTCTGAACCCCAGAAGCTCTAACTGGCTGAGGAACAGAAACCTGTGCGCACATAGCTTGTCAATGACTTCAGTCATTACTAGGGAGTTATCGTGCTTATCACTTCAGAATACTGTTCCAAATAATTAGTAATTCTTTCTGTTTTCATGTTTTATGGGGACAGTCCATAGACATAATGATTTGCATACTGTACAAACTGTATATTCTATCCCTTCCCCTAAACCTACCCCTAAACCTTCCCATCACAGAACATTTTCTGCATGATTTATAAGCTGTTTTCCTCAAGGAGTTCAGATATTGCCATCTTTATTGGGACATTTTGTCCCCATTATGTGGGGTATACCTGAACCACACACACACACACACACACACACACTCATATGCATATCCCTTCAGTGACTTCCCTATTATCCATCCTCCCATCTTTCTCCCTCGCCCATTCCTCTGTCTGATTTTGTCCACTGCTATTATTTCCATCTCAGTAATCTGTTGAGGTACATTTAGTTTTCCGAGCGTTATTGAATCATAACTGTGATTTTAACAGAGTAATTAAAGTTTAATGTGGCCCTGATGAGCTACTCCTTCAGGAAATGTTGTGATATTAAATTATTTATGACTAGAGGGTCTCTGTACCATATGTAAATCATTTAGATATGTAAATGGCCCGCTAAATCTCATAGATTATGAATAAAAATGTACTATTCCCATGTTCAGCTCTGGGCTTTTAATCATGGAATTACTTTTCTTTTTGTTCATGCCTGAAGACATATTAATCATACTGCAAGCTAGAAACAATGTACAAGGTAAGACACCTTGTATTATATGTGCACATACAGTTCAAAAGACAATTGATGGCTGCTAAGCAGTGTAGCTAATGGGTGCATTAATGTAAGTATGGTCACAGATGTGTTTATTGACATTTTACAATAACTTCGATGGTTCATCCAACACATTTTCTTACATTCATACAAAAATTTCGAATTATTTTGATTTGTTACATATTCGTATGAATTCATACATCCTCATTTGTGCGTTTTTCATATGATCTGCTTTCGCCCCACTGAGGGGCAGGTTTAGGGATGGGGTTGGGCATGAAGCTTCATACTTAATTCTTTCATACAAATCGTACATTTTCATATGAATCACATCATATGAATTTGTGTGAACTTGCATATTCGTGAAATAGTTATGTTTTCTCATGACATTGGGTTCGGCTCATCCAATTTAGAATTTAGAGTAAGAAATACAAAGTTCTGTTATGAAACTCTAGATGGCGCAGGCTGATAAAGATAACTCAATCTGCTTGCAGTCACATTGTTTTCTATAGGGCACAGCTGATTGATTCCTGCTGTATCAGTAGCCAATGAGCTCGCTGATCAACCTTTAAATACTGGTCAGCATTTGCTGTAGGAGGTGCAGCGCACTTTCAGAAACCCTCCACCTTCCCCAGCTCCACCTGTATAGATCGACTACGGGTAAATTGTGTATGCTATATTGTACAGCAGCAGCATGTCTTGCTTGCTCACAGCAGTGTGTCGTGTATGCATTGGCAGTAGCAAGTCCTGTACTTGCTCTGCAGCAGCAGCAGCACTAACCAACAACAGGAGCAATAACTGCAGCAGCAGCATAGCAGATCTATTCCGCCAAGTCCAAACATATCAACATTGTCATATCAATTACCATGCCAAACACTCCGAGAGTTGTCATGACAGAACTATCCTTTTTAAAAGTGCAGACCTCATACAAACTGAATTAAGATAAACATTTAAAAGAAGAAAAAAAAATAAAAAAACTATAAATACTGAAAGAGTCATAGCTTTCACTTTCACATTTTTTTTCAAATGAAGTGGAATCTGTTTTAAATTCAGTGAGGACTCTCCTGCCTGACAGTACAGCGGTGTGAAACTGCAGGCCTTTCTAGCTGTCAGAGCCCCACATTTCACTGCTGTTTGACAGGAGAAAGAGAGATAGACTGGTTATTTGTGTGGAAAAAGACAGAAAGACTTTGTGCTAAAATATAGCCATTTTGTTCATCGGTAGATGCACATTATTTATTCAGATTTTTATTATTATTATTATTATTCTATTATTTTGATCTAATTCTTTTACATCCTACTTGAAATGGAGGTATGGATGGATGTGAAATGTAGAAATAAAAAAAGTGACACTTTCTGTTAGGTGTCTCTTTAACTACTATGCACTTATAAACAAACAAAAAAAAATTGGAACAAAGCACTTATTGTGCTGATGTTATATTGCAAAATGTGCTGCTGTTGAGGTGGGATATGGGTAAGGTTTGAGACAGGTTTAGTGGTATGGATAGGTTTAAGGTTGTAATTATAGATGTAATTACAGAAATTAATTATATGCAGATATTTTTTAATATAAGTACAATGTAAAAACAATAAGTGCATTGTATCAAATTATTAATTAAAATGTTAGAACATAGTAGTTACAGACACTTAAAGAGTTAGTTCACACAAAAATGAAAATTCTGTCATTTATTACTCACCCTCATGCCGTTCCACAGCCGTAAGACCTTCGTTAACCTTCAGAACGCAAATTGAGATATTTTTGTTGAAATCCGATGGCTCCGTGAGGCCTGCATAGGGAGCAATGACATTTCCTCTCTCAAGATCCATAAAGGTACTAAAAACATATTTAAATCAGTTCATGTGAGTACAGTGATTCAATATTAATATTATAAAGCAACAAGAATATTTTTGGTGTGCCAAAAAACCCAAAATAACAACTTATATAGTGATGGCCGATTTCAAAACTCTGCTTCAGGAAGCTTCGGAGCGTTATAAATCAGCGCGTCGAATCAGCGGTTCGGAGCGCCAAAGTCACGTGATTTCAGCAGTTTGGCAGTTTGATACGAATCATGATTCGACACACTGATTTATAATGCTCCGAAGCTTCCTGAAGCAGTGTTTTGAAATCGGCCATCACTAAATAAGTCGTTATTTTGTTTTTTTGGCGCACCAAAAATATTCTCGTCACTTTATAATATTAATATTGAACCACTGTACTCACATGACCTATTTTAAATATGTTTTTAGTACCTTTATGGATCTTGAGAGAGGAAATGTCATTGCTGGCTATGCTTGCCTCACGGAGCCATCGGATTTCAACAAAAATATCTTAATTTGTGTTCCGAAGATTAACGAAGGTCTTAAGGGTGTGGAACAGCATGAGGATGAGTAATAAATGACAGAATTTTCATTTTTGGGTGAACTAACACTTTAATGTAAAGTGTGACCCAAATTAGTACTATGGTTTTTGTTCAAGTCTCTAACATTGAGTATGTACAATAGCAATAGTATTATTTTACTAACAATCATAAATGTTTGACTCTGTCATAGTGATATTGAACAATAATTTTGAATACTGAATAAAGGAACTTATATGTGTGTTTGAGAAAGTAAAATCCATTGTTTCCACTATCCTCCTGTGACTGCTCATCTGCCATTTAACTCACATTTCCTGTAGGGTCTGAATGTCTATCATAACATCAGGAGGCAGCACATAATGAGACACAGAAAGATGAGCACTTGAGTGGCATCATATAAGTTGTACAAGCATGGACTTATCTTTGCCATTTTCTCACCTGAACTCCACTTATAATATTAATCGAGGTTCCACTACCAAACACAGTGACAATAGTTGTTTTATGACAATTATGTTTCATGACAATTTTCCACCCTGAACTTTACAATCAGTCTTTCCAACTGCACCTTTAAAATGTAAAAGTGGATGGTCATATGTTAATGAGCTAATGGTTTTGATATCATAATCATGAATATTCCAGAATGAGTAATTTCTTAAAGTTTAATTTTAATAGATTCTCTAAATAGATGTTCCTCTTTGGCACACAATACATCTATAATACTTCAAGCAAATAAAAAAGAAAATCATGTTTTTCATTTTCTGGCCCCTTTAAAATATTACATTGATTCTTAGGTACAGTAATATAGTTGTTCTGAGTTAACTGTGTTTTCATGTGTTATACAGAGCGATGAAGGACCTGAGGAAGACACTCGGAGCATCACAGCATCTTCAGTTATGGTATGTCAATTTCTCAACCCAATCTCATTAGAAAAACGTACCTGTGGGAACGTTTTTGCAAGTCGCAAAATACGTACCAGTATGTAGGCTACATATCACTGCAGTTTCAATGTGAAATGTCCACTGAGTGGCGCTAAAAGCGTGTTAATTTTTTTGCCTGAACAGACAAACGTGAATATGGTACGTTTTTATGACGTTGGCTTTTATACGAATCACCGCAGTTCTGATTTGAAATTTGCACTCCTTTGCGTTTTAAAATAATGTACCACCAACACTACTCCTAAACCTACCCGATAGTGTTAACAAAAGAGCTCTCTTTGAGCTCTTTTACCATGACTCGCCTTACCCAAGGCTTTCTCGGTTTAAGTACAACTCCGTATCAGGTGAGCTACCGAGCAAGCTAGTTATGTGAGGAAAGCGAAACATATGGATCTGGTTAAGCGATGCAAAGTCCAAAATATATTCGTTTACAAATCGTGCACTTTGGTAAAAAGCGTTTTGAAATCATAACTTAATATTGTGCAAGGAGACGTGAAAACAAGTCTTTATTAATCCATAATCTGACCCCGTAATCGTAACTGTGTATGAAAACGAATAAAAGCGCTTGCCGTTTTACTGCCTCAAGCGTTAATTTCTGTTGGAAACTGCAGTGATATGTATGCATTGGTACGTATTTTGGCGACTCGCGAAAACGTTCCCACAGGTACGTCTTTCCTATGAGACCAGGTTGCAATTTCTTCCATCTTTAATAATACAATATATAATATACATATTAAGTATGAATTCAGTCATGAAACTCTAGAAGGCGCAGGCTGATAGGTCCTTTGCATGCAATCTGCAAGCAACCACACTTTTACCATGTGGCTACTGCTTATTGGCTTCTGCTGATTCTGCAACCAATGAAAGTTTGAAAATGTTTTCTGAACATTTGAAAAATCTGGTTCAGTGTTTGTTGTAAGCTGGTCATTGTTCCTCTGAAACCCTCTACCTCCTCCAGCTCCACCTGTCTCTGCTATTGGATATTTGTATGTTTATTTATTCAGCAGCAGCATATCTTCCATGCTCATAGCAGCATGTCTGAGTAACTATTGGCAGTAGATCTAGTCTTTCAACACCAAATACATTAACATTTATTTATTTGTTTGTTTGTTTTTCATTGACAGCCCCATGTATATTAATTCAATTAGCAGACACTTTTATCCAAAAACAACATGCAAATGATGAACATTACAAACAGTATATATAAAGTCATCGAATGTGGTTGTTACATTGTATTGCATATTTTAAATAACGCTGTAGGGGCTGCTATTATCATAAATTGATAAACCGTACCACAGGATTGGGGGACAGGATTGAGCTCTATTTCAGGCATTTTTGCACATTTCTCAAATCATTTCCTTGCAAAGTATACAAACAGTCTTCTCCCAGAATAGCATGCAGGCAGTTGAAGGACAGCCCCCTCAGTGAATGCATGCATTTTTTAATTATCGTGGAGGTGACACCTCTTCCCTGAGCATCTCTCACCTGAGCTGTAAACAGGGCTGTGAACTTTGCCGTCAGTGGCGCGACCCTGAGTGTCATTGATGAAGGAAAAACCTCATTAATGCACACTCAGCAAGAGACAACACAAACAGCCAACAGAGAAACCCTTAACATGCCCATATAGCTGATTTCTGATGTGTTTTTACAGCTCTTCAGAAAGACACTGTTTCATGTTATGACAATCATACAGAAATGTCAGGCATGTGTTATATTACTGATTGCCATACTGTTTCCACTATTGTGACGTTATTGTGTGTTGTTACAGAAAACATTGGAGTATTTATACATTCAATGAATAGTAATTATGAAAATTCTGTCATCTTTTACTCACTCACTGTAAGAAAAAAGTCTGTGCAAAATGTTAAGTTTTGTGAACATTCCCTAACCCCAAAACACAACACAAAGTGTAGTTCAAAATATGGGTAAACACCTGTGAAAAACATCTCAAGTTATGACTGTAACCATGGTTTCCTGAAAAAGGAACAAGACCCTGCGTGATTGCTCCTTAAATAACGTGTATAATCAGTCCAATGGCATGGTGGGACATCAGCCTGTAGTGTGTGATGTTATGACCAGGAAGCAATAAAGTGCACCCGGACTAAACAATGTCAGCTTTTGATTGGCCAAAGCAAGTCAGCCAAAGCGGCTCCCTGATACCTGCAAAATATATACAATATAATTACCCTACTATATAAATGAAAGAGAACGCACAAGTATTGAAACATTTTTTTTTTCTTCCCATGTCGTATTTTTTTCCATCACAATATCCCTTCAGGGACTCAGTAGAATGTGTCATTTCCTTTCTGAATATAGTATTTGGCTTTTGGCACATCCCTAGTAGAAAAGCTTTCACTTTGCCAGGTGCGAACTTCAAACATGAAGGGGCAACCAACAGGGCCTAAAGGTATCCTACTCTCTTTAGAGACATAATAGCCTGCAGAAAAACAGTTTTTAAAGTTAGACATTTCTCTGCAACGGTTTCATTGGTTTTAAAGGGAGCTGTCAACAGACCTTACCAATGGCCAGACCCACAGTTTCCACAATTTCGGGTGGGGATGTGCCCCATGCCTGAGACAGAAGGTCCCTCCTGATAGGAATCTCCCTCTGAGAACTGTAGAGGTTAGACATCAGGTATACTCGGGCAACAGAACATGGCTACTAATATTAGACGGACCCTGTCCCAGCAGAACCTCTCTAGAACCTCAGGGTGCAGAGCGATCGGAGGACAGGCGGAAAGGTGTACAGATGTCTGCACCATGGCATCCAACCCTAGTGGTGCTGGATGCATGAGGGAGAACTAGAGTGGACAGTGGGTAGTTTCTTGAGGGAAGCATCCGTCATAAGCGTCTTGCGATGACAAGGCACCCCCAACAGGGGACCCTGGGACAAAAACCAAGGCTTCTTCCACATCACCAATGTACGAAGGCACTTGTGCAGAACCTTGATCATGCTAAACGAGTTGCCCCTCAGGAAAAATCCTTGCTCCCGAGCTCAGATGAGAACCGAACTGAATACTGTAGCCTCTTTCTATAGTCTGCCGGAACCACTGTGACACATTAAGCAGAAGTTTCCACACTGCCAGATGGTCTACTAAAGGATACCTCTCTAGACTGGTCTCTGGTGTATTTTGAGTAGTCAGCTCGGTGCACTGAAACAGGTGACCAGCAGGGAACAACTGTCTTTGGGCGGACACTGAGACCTGAACTCGCTGGAAACCACTGCGCCCCGAAGAACCAGAGGTGGCGGGGTTGGTCCCCTGATAGCACAGAGGAAAAGCAGGCAATGTATGATGATGTGTAAGCCACTTCCCTCTGGAGGGACCTGCCCTCAGAGGCCTGTCACCGCTGACATCAGGATCACTTAACCGAAGCCTTTTTGGAAATAATGACATCAGCAGATCTGCCCTACCCCTTAAAGGCTTCAGCTGAGAGTCCAGCCCCGACCCCTGTTCCACTTGCAAGGGGCTTGGGAGGCGACACTCTCTGTTTCTGCTGTGCCCTATACGAGGAGCTCATAGACAGCTGGGACTGCTTATGCCCAACAGCCCCTGAGGCCTGAACTCAGTGAGGGAGAAACCTCTGAGACACCGCAGCTTGCTTCTTTGCCTCCTGAAACCTCTCAATGACTGAGATGACTGAGTTTCAGAAGAGTCCAGGAGAGGAAAGCTGAGCCATTTATCTTTCTCTTTCATCCCAGATAGATTCAACCAAATATGCCTCTCCACAGAGACAAATCTGTGGACCGGTGCAGTTCTTCAATAGCGTCTGGGCCCAGCCCTCAGTGTCATTCAAGTCTCTAAGCAGGTCAGCCTGGTATATCTGCAAGATGGACATAGTATGCAGACATGCATTAGCCTGCTTCCATATACGCTTTACCCACCAAGGCCAAAGTTGTTCTGCAAAGTAGTTGGGGCCTTTAGGGATGATGCCGACTCAGGGGAGAGATTGCTCGCAAGCATCTCTTCTACCTTAGGCATCACCCCATATCCATGTTCCTTCAACCCCATAATCGATGAGTAATTCAAAACATGGGTGTTGAAGACATGAATGGAAAATGGACTGGGCAGGAAGCATTCTTTGACATTGTTTTTTGACAAGACTCCTGCCTCTCAGCCTGCCAGTTGATATTCAGTTTGGCCACGCCACGAGTAACAACCTCCACCCTCATAAGCAGGGGAGTGAGGTGGTGGAAATGGATAACTGCAGCACTGGGCCTTCACTTGGTGGCAGAAGAAACCGCTGAGCGTGCTTCCGACCCCTGAGAGAAGATCTAGTGGGTGAGGGCTAAGAAAAGGCAGAGCCCATCTCCAACCCCTCCTCTAGGTCCATCTGCGATCCCTACGATCTAAGCCACCACTCTTGGCAGAAGCGGGACCCAAATCGGGACCCTCCTTAAAGAGCACCTGGCAGGAGCAGAGCGTTCTTAGTGGTAACCACTCACAATGAGCAAAGTCAGCCCCCTCGTGAGCTGACCATGCATGCTCCACTCCCAAACAAACAACACATAAATTGTGTGTATCCCCACCCCTGATATAGCTTAAAACGCTGTTTGCTTGCCATTTCACTCTTTTTTTTTTATATATATGCTTCCTACGGGACAAACAACACCAAATAGGAGATTTTGAACACAGAGCGCTTGCTGAAGTCACAGAAGCTAACATTGCTTGGCCCGGCTTCGGGTCCATAGGCTGTGGGATGAAGTCCCACAATGCCACTGGACTGATTATACACGTGCTTCAAGAAGCAATCACGCAGAGGTGTTTCCATAGCATCACGACTTCCGAAACAGTGCAAGTTCCCTTGAAAGGGAATTAATATAGAATATTCCTTCATATTAAGACAGTACATTGGGCCTTATTTTTATGGACTTTCCTTAGTGTGATGTTGTGATTTCTTTCGTAGAATGCAAAAAGAGATGTTCAAAAGAATGTGAAAATAAAACTCAATCTTACATTGGCCTGGGCATGTCAAACTCCAAAAACCAAGCAAAAAAGCACCGCACAAGTATAATAAAAGTAGCCCATATGACTTGTGTGCAATATTATACATCTTCAGAGGCCACAGAAACTGACCAAAGTCATCATTTGCTATTGGCATAGGAATCAATTTTCCTTCATGCATTTGCACATATTATAACATCAAATTTGCCATTTTTATATTTTTAGTTTGTGTCTAAATTGATGTCAGTGGTTGATTCTTTCATGTCTTAAGTTGTGACTGATTTTGATGCAATAATTGTGCGTACAATAATCGTAGAAGTCGTAATTAAAATGTCAAGTGTTTTCAAGTCACTTTGGTTTGACAAATATGGTTCTTTTCTACAAACAGATTTTTTAAATCTACTTATACAGAATGCTTTTTTGTTGTTGTTGCTTTTTTGTGCTTTTATTCAATTTATGAAAGTGCTGTAAATTGAATCGCTGTATCATAATTGTATAATACTATAATATTAGTAAATGGAAAAAAAAAAACATTCAACAAATTTACTGTTTATTTATTTTAGATCATGTTGGTTTGAAATGACATGAAGGTGAGTAAAATATGACTGAATTGTAATTTTTATTAACAATTTGTTTAAAGTCCAAAGTATACTTTTCTGTTCACGCATACTCTAAGGAATGCGTACAGTGCGTGTGATGTAATTTCATCATCAGCATTATATGTTTACTGTACTTGCGCAGCCAGATTTATCTAACCGTGAGTAGTGCACTCAGTTCGCGCATATGCCTTGAATTTTTTTGCACTAATTAGTTGGTCCACAAGGTGGCAACACTGTCTGGGCCATTGTTTCACGGTCGAAAAAGCAATGACAGAGACAGAAGAACAACAACAAACTACTGGAGACTCAACAACAATATATGCCTGCAATGACTAGCACTTTTGTGAGGGGTTCAAAGATGCACGCAAATTTAGTTTAAAATGGTGCAAAGACATTTTTATTGGTCACAATAGTGCAGAGAGTGCAACTGCTTGTGTTCGCACAAGCTATCAAATGGACTTTGAAAGGCTATGCCAGTGGTTCCCAAACTGGGGTACGCGTAACCCTGGGGGTACGTGAGGTGACAAAAGGGGGTACGCGAACAAAATGCTGAATAGTTCATTTAATTCTACTTTAAAATAATATTAAAATTTCTAACTGCCAAAATGTCGTAAATCCAGTACATTTAATCAAATTACCTCATCATTTGCAGTCAAAAATGACTGTATCCACACAAGCAGCATACATATGATAGATTGCGTGCAGTCCGCTGCCTTAAATCACGCTAAATTACTGTCGTTCGACAATGTACCTTTGTAAAAGTAGAGATTTAGCACTTACTCGCATGAAGAACAAATATAGATACAGATAGTGGATTAATTTTGATTTAAGACTCAAACTTTCTCCGATACAAAAACATACCTTGTGTGATACCTTCATGTATTTAATGATGATAACAAGCAAGAATGCAATTGTTCCCAATATCCACATGACTGCAAACGTGACATTATTATGCAAACGTGACATTATTATACAACGAGGCAGTCGTGGCCTAATGGATAGAGAGTCGGACTTGTAACCCAAAGGTCATGGGTTTGAATCTCAGGTCCGGCAGGGATTGTCGGTGAGGGGAGTGAATGTCCAGTGCTCTCAATACCATGACTGAGATGAGACCCTTGAGCAAGGCACCGTACCCCCAACTGCTCCCCGGGCGCCGCAGCAATGGCTGCCCACTGCTCCGGGTGTGTGTTCACGGTGTGTGTGTTCGCTGCTGTGTGTGTGTGCACTTGGATGGGTTAAATGCAGAGCACAAATTCCGAGTATGGGTCACCATACTTAGCCACATGTCACTTCACTTCACACTTCACTTCAACAGGTCAAAAAACAAAACCTACATTCATTTTGCAATGAAATAATAGTTCTAACGAAAACCACAGCAGAAATACAACACACGTCGGTGTTTCGCGAACAATTCTGCGGCTTTGAACAATCGTGAGAGTCAATGATTCAATGATTCATTCACAGCCACTTGCTTCGTTACTGAATGAATGACTCGATGACTCACTCATAAAAACAGTGACATGCTGCCACCTACTGGCGGTTTTAGTTTAATATTTAAAAGTTTTACTTTATCATTGCATATTTCTCTATTGAACATTTTTATTTAAACATTATTTATTTTATAAAGTTATATTCATAAAGGTAAAAAATATGCACTGGAAAATCAATTTAAGGGGCAAATATTGTCCCTTAATGGTAAAGGTGTGACTGCAGTCTAACTGGAAGAGAGGGGGTACGCAGAAGGATGGTAATCCGTTCAAGGGGTACTCCAAGCTAAAGAGTTTGGCAACCACTTGGCTATGCATTACATTTTATACACACACTATGCATTTATATCAAAACGGAAGTATACTTTGGGCTTGAGTTAACTGGCAAATCTCTGTCTTCAGGCTTTCATCGTCAGGCAATACAGAAAATCAAATACAGAGCATTTACGATTTATGCCCATGAATTTTGAGACCACATAATAAACTACACCATAAACTTGCTGCTGGGAGCATTTCTTTCAAAATGGATGTCAGAAGGCAACAGAGCCATAAACAACCAGAGACATTAATTTCAGAATAAACGAGGGGAGTTTGTCTCTTGTAAACTTTCATTTTAACTTTGCTGTAAACTTTATTGGCCGGGTACCAACTGGCCTGCCAATTACTGCTCCTTTCTCTTGTTAATTTTATGTTGGGGTGATAAATTCTCAGCAGGGCTCAAGTCCTGACCTCAACCTTACCTAGTTCGTTCATGAAGAAAACCCCCTAAGTACACCCTGTTTGAGGCAGCAAATTGTTGAAGACTTTTCAAAATACGTCACAGAGAACCAATTTATTAATGTGGTTTTACGTTTTTAGTGGTATAGTAACTCCCACGCGAAGCTTCTTTTTTGAATATGTAAGAATTAAGGAAATGTTGGCAAAAAATAGCTAGTTTATAGCCTTCTAGTTTAGCTAAACTAAGTTAATGAATCAGTAGCTGAACCACATAACTTAGTGTATGTAGCATAAGCTACAGCATGTTTCTCCTCCATCCCCGGTGTCCACACAAAGGGCACAAAACTTGCTGATATGGTATCTGCTCTCCCAGCGAGCGGGACACTGACCTAGCTGTCTCATTCTGTCAATGCTAACAGAGTGAGCGTCCCAGCTCAGCCATTTCCACGTTAGCATTCACTGTCTGAACAGGCACCTTCAGTGAGACCATGCTGGGATGAGTTCACCAGGCCGTTGGGTTTTGTGTGCCAACACGGCACTTCCCATGTTCAAGAGTAGACCTGACTCACCTCCAGCTCACTCGTGATTTAGCATATTGTTATTGTTAGCAGAAAATATTGCATTTTTTAAACAACCCACATATAGGTGAACAAAATAATTAGCATTTCAGGCAGAACATGCATAATTTGTTGAATGGCTTGAGGCCTTTGCTCTAGTCTTGATGTCAAATCATAAACGTGCACAAGACAAGTGCGTGTTAAATAATGTAGGGTTTTGTTGACCCCATTAATGACCGTTACTCTGACGGAAAAAATACTATTTAAGAGATTGAAGTTTTCTGCATGTTACCGGTTAAAGTTTTTTAGTTTTTTTTATATTAGTGAAAAACGTTGCTTTGGAAATTTACGATTGTTAAGGCCCTGATATGCTTTAAACAAAATCAAAGAACGAACTGGTGTGACAACATTTCAAACTAAATCAGGCCAAAATGAAGTTCGCTTCACGTTTGTTACGAGAGTTCGAAACAACTTGCCAAAGCAAACATTCCGGAAAAGTTTGCTCCGGCTGGTAAACGCCTTTGACCTTTGGTTCGTGGCAATGACGTAATAGGTAGATGTTGCGCTGAGGCTCCGCCTTCTTTGACTTCGAAATTTTCTCCGATTCACTTCTTCTGTTCAATCTGTCGGGGTCAGAAGTCTGCAAATAAAAACATGAAAACATTGGAGAGCTGCTATATAGTAGAAAATCATGCTGTAATTCTAATTAATGATAAATAATGTAAAGCTGATGCTTTAAAGCAATACATTGTATCAAGTGGTATATAAATAAACATGACATGACTTTACTTGAAAGGAGTGCTCGTGCGAACAAATCCACATCTCTATGATCAAATACTTTCTTAACTACTGTTTTTTACGTTTATTTGTTATTGAAAAGAATGTGCACAGCACATATTTACATATTCATCTCTCATCAGTGTGAACGGCGTCATACACACAA
>RJVU01000976.1:482616-509234 GCA_003731715.1 Anabarilius grahami | reverse complement strand
TTGTTAAGGCCCTGATATGCTTCAAACAAAATCAAAGAACGAACTGGTGTGACAACATTTCAAACAAAATCAGGCCAAAATGAAGTTTGTTTCACGATTGTTACGAGAGTTCGAAACAACTTGCCAAAGCGAACAAAAGTTTGCTCCGACTGGTAAACGCCTTTGACCTTTGGTTCGTGGCAATGACGTAATAGGTAGATGTTGCGCTGAGGCTCCGCCTTCTTTGACTTAGAAATTTTCTCCGGTTCACTTCTTCTGTTCAATCTGTCGGGGTCAGAAGTCTGCAAATAAAAACATGAAAACATTGGAGAGCTGCTATATAGTAGAAAGTCATGCTGTAATTCTAACTAATGATAAATAATGTAAAGCTGATGCTTTAAAGCAATACATTGTATCAAGTGGTATATAAATAAACATGACATGACTTTACTTGACAGGAGTGCCCCAATGTAGAGCTCGTGCAAACAAATCCACATCTCTATGATCAAATACTTTCTTAACTACTGTTTTTTACGTTTATTTGTTATTGAAAAGAATGTGCACAGCACATATTTACATATTCATCTCTCATCAGTGTGGACGGCGTCATACACACAAAAACGTTACATTTACATACATTTACATACATTTACATACATTTACATACATTTACTTACGTTTTCATACACACAAAAACTTACAATATTATATAAAATACAAATAGAATATAAAATACTTACGTTTTAGCAGCTATAAAATGTAAATCTTTACATATCCAAGTGTGAATGTGTATGAATTCACATGTATTAATATTAAAATCGTGGCGTTAATGTTTTAAATCAGTTGTATTCAATTGTCATATCAATATATGTTTTTAGTTGAATTTATTGAATGTAGTTTACTCATCTACTTAATATGAAAATAAAATTTCTGTTCGTGACTTGTACTGCAAACTCGTTTCGGAGGATTACATAATGTTAAACAAGACTACACTTTGAAACCGTAAAATTAATACAATTTCTGTAATTGTTTAACCATTATGTAAAATTTAGTTTGTTTGCTGTGCGACACAGAAGGTGTTTTCTCCTATGCAGCGACGTGTATGCATAAGATACACCAAAACACAACATAAATTCACAAATCACATCCATTTTATTTGTTCGCTTATATGTTTGTAAGGAACAGATCCAAATTCAGCCCTTTATCTGGCAATCTTTATCTTCATTCTCAGCAGCTACCGTCACAGTCAAAGTCTGCGCTCGTTATGATTCAAATTTGAAAGTTGCGCCCTCGAGAACCTTTTCAACATGGTTTACGGCATTGACATCGAACGCTCATTGGTTCTCACCTGCTTTATCACAGATTGCGACATACCGTGTTTCAGTGGATTGACATTTGAAAATGAGTGTGCGCCTTCACGGAGAGAAGCCAGATTCATATTTTCATGGATTAATAACTTAAATTCTGCTCTGTACCCTATAAAAACTATTACCGCCAGAAAGGACTGCGACTGCTACTTTTGGTACCACTTTTGACATTTCGCTTGTCTGTTATTCTTTTATTTATAACAGTATGTAGTTTTAAGAAATGGTTATGGGTAGGTTTAGGGGTAGGTGTAGGATTAGTGGCTCAATGTTATATTTTTACTAAAATTGTCATTTTCCTACACATATTTCTGTCTATTATGTTTTACCCATTTTTATACAGAATATTAAAAGAATATGTTTAGGTTCGGGATTGGGTTTGGGGATCTTACCTTTATCTAAAACGATATAAGGGAAATTATACATATATCTTTATGACGTGAAAGATTTGTAAATATTCGTAAAAATACGAACTTTTTTTCGGTGAAAAAACATAAGCTTTTATGTTTTAGTGCTATAAATACGTCAATGTTGTACGTTTCAGCACCTTTCTAAACGTACAAAAATTTACGTTTTGTGTCTTTGAAAGTTACTGTTTTTAAACCAGTGAAATTCTACAAGATTTTAAACATTCATATGTTTGAAGCTTTCCTGTAGCTCAAACAGTAGAGCACAGCACTAGCAACGCCAAGGTCAGGGGTTCGATTCTCAGGGAAAGCAAGAACTGATAAAATGTATAACTTGAATGCAGTGTAAGTTGGATAAAATCACAGGCCAAATATATTTACAAGTGTAAATGTTTAACATTTAAACTGTCAGACACATAATGTTGTAATAAAGTGTTAATAAATGGCACTGTACGCCATCTTAAGTTAAATTATTTAATTTAAACTTTTGATAAGATACAATTATGCCTTCAGAAAGGTAACAGGATTGACTGGGTTACAGTTTACACCAAAGATCATGGACTAAGGTTTTTATTAGCAAGACANGTCTTTGTGGGTTCCGGCAGGACAGTCGTTCGCTGGAGAGGTATGTGGAGGAATTTGTTGAGCTTGCTTATTTGGCGAATTGGCCAGATGCATGTTTGAACGCCTGTTTTCTGGCAGGGCTGGATGAGGACACGAATCGTTTTAAAGAACCTGCCTGTAATTTTTCCCTAGTCGAAGCAATTAATCTGATTTTGTTTCTCAATTGTTCTGATTTTGTCATTGAGGAGGTTCTTGATCAATCGTGTAATCCTCGTCCAGTCCCCACAGAAACACAGGCGGCCTGGCCAGTTCGCCAATCGCCGCTTTCCTCCTCCTACCCCTCCAGTGGGCATTCCCCTGGTGTCCTGCCGGACCCAAAAACCCCAATGGCCGATGAAAAATCCTCCGCTGGGCCCAGATGGTCAAAGAGGAAAAAGAAGGCCACCAGTCTCCTGATTTTTCTGCCTCCGTGCAGCCCCAGTCTCCTGAGTTTTCTGCCGCCGAGCAACCCGTGGGTGGGGAACATGTGGGCGTCACACATGTGGGTGGGGCTCCAGACCCGCCATGGCCGCCCTCGGCTCCAGACACGCCATGGCCGCCTACGGCCCCTGACCCGTCACGGCCGCCCATGGCTACGTTCAGCACTCTGTTAGTGAGGTCTGATCGCGCTCTGACAACGGCAGTGATGTCTGGCTCTCATTGAAGTATATGCGCGAGACATCACTGCCGTTATCAGAGCGCGATCAGACCTCACTAACAGAGTGCTGAACGTAGCCATGGGCGGCCGTGACGGGTCAGGGGCCGTAGGCGGCCATGGCGTGTCTGGAGCCGAGGGCGGCCATGGCGGGTCTGGAGCCCCACCCACATGTGTGACGCCCACATGTTCCCCACCCACGGGTTGCTCGGCGGCAGAAAACTCAGGAGACTGGGGCTGCACGGAGGCAGAAAAATCAGGAGACTGGGATTGCTTGGTGGCCTTCTTTTTCCTCTTTGACCATCTGGGCCCAGCGGAGGATTTTTCATCGGCCATTGGGGTTTTTGGGTCCGGCAGGACACCAGGGGAATGCCCACTGGAGGGGTAGGAGGAGGAAAGCGGCGATTGGCGAACTGGCCAGGCCGCCTGTGTTTCTGTGGGGACTGGACGAGGATTACACGATTGATCAAGAACCTCCTCAATGACAAAATCAGAACAATTGAGAAACAAAATCAGATTAATTGCTTCGACTAGGGAAAAATTACAGGCAGGTTCTTTAAAACGATTCGTGTCCTCATCCAGCCCTGCCAGAAAACAGGCGTTCAAACATGCATCTGGCCAATTCGCCAAATAAGCAAGCTCAACAAATTCCTCCACATACCTCTCCAGCGAACGACTGTCCTGCCGGAACCCACAAAGACGATCCGAGGCTGACGTTGGTTTGGGAGGCACGGGAGACACAGGAACCAGGAATAATCCCATTCTTGAGTTCGTGGATATCCGGTCGGTATGGGTCCGTTCCTCTGTTACGTGTAGTGGTTGCAGAGACGAGGCGTTCACGGAGATCCACAATTAACAGGTATTTATTAACAACAAAGGAGTAGACACAACCTAAACACATGTAGTATAACATTAAGAACGGACAGGAAGTGCTAGGAGTGAGTCCAACTTAAAGGGAGTGCTAATGACAAAGAACAGGTGCAGGGAATCCAGGAGAAGCGGGAAGGCTGACGAGGGAAGTAAGTTCATGTGTGGAGACAAAGAGGATCCTGGAGTTCGGGAAGGCGTGAATGTAACACAGTGCAAGTTGCTTTCAATTAAAACATGCATGTTAGTCCAGCTTAAGCCTTGTCTATGGAACCTGGGCTAAGTGTTTAAGTTAAAGTAATCAAAAAAGGAGAGTTTTTCTTGTACATGAATTCACTATATAAAAAAATGGCCGAAATTGTTAGTGAATTCCCCTTTTCATATTGTAGAGTGGATAGGCATATTATAAACACATTAATGGCATATTTTTTTTGCATTTAATGGCTGTTTTAAAGGTGTTCACATGGTTTTCCAATAATAATGGCCTCTTTGAGACTTGAGGCATGTAAACCTGAACAAGTTGTTGAAGAAAACAACTAAATAAACACCTGGAGCGGGAAAACGGAGCTCTGACATCTGATCTGTCTGAGAGCGAGATTCCAGATCCTTTCATGTGTCCGTGAGGGCTGAGGTAAGACAGGCAGTCTTGGAGAGATATCTCGCAATGTCCATCACTGCAGCAGTTTGTCTTCATCAATCATCTCGCTGTTTGTTGACCATAGCAACAGGATGTCACGGTTATTTTTATAGATCTTGTTATTGGGGTCTGCCCTCTCACAGCAGGAATTTCCTCTGGCATCATGGGATGTGGATCTGAGGGTGCTTGTGACGTATTTGCAGGGACCTTCTTTGTTCTTCTCACTTGAGTTTCCAGCAGTTATTACATCATGCTCAAATAAGTAAGTCATAACATTTTGAGAATGTTAATTGATCCTTTGATGCCCAGCAATGCTTTAGTGCAAAACATTTTGATGTCACACTTTAGATTGTGGCGTATCTGGTTGCTTTCTAATGAGTCTTTAATTAGCAGCTTATGTTATCTGGCATTGGGTGTTGTTAGCAAACAGATGAATGGAGCTCACGTCAGTGTTTTTTCGTCTGGAGACGCAGCTGAAGTTTAAGAGTCAAGGTCACGCAGACCCCTCGCCTTCATCTGTCAGCTCCTTTTGATCTGCAGACGCTTTCCTCCGTCTTTCTGCACGCTCTGCCTTTAACACAGGGTCAGAGGTCACAGTGGGGCAAGGCCGCATGATTCTGGCCTCTGCCAAAAACCTCCTTTTCCTCTGCTAGTTTTGTTTGTTTGTAATATCACCCCCGTGAATTATTTGTTTTGGGGTTTTTTTAGGGTTTGGATTTTTATCAGATACATATGTCAATATCCACGCTCTGCCCCTCGCTTTAATCGGCAGCCCCTCAGTTGCCATGTTGAATTAATGTTTTGAACAGAAATGCAATAATGTCAGGACCTTCACGGTGGGGGTTTCAATTTGTCATATCATAAACAGGTGCTAAACAGGAGGATTAGTGGTGTTGAGATCCACGGTCTTCCCTCAGATCCTGTTATCTGGGTATTGGATCCCTGATGTGTTCCGTCAGATTGAACAACGGGGCCCTTGTGCTGGCCACGGGCGTCAGCAGGGCCCCAGACATGGTCACAGGTCATTGATCAGTGTGACAAGAAACCCTGTCTGGTTCTGTTTAGAGGGAGGCTGCCTGGAACCGACATTAGATTAGAAATGAAGAGAGGTCAAAACTAGAAGGAGCTGAAGGCAGTATTATAACTGACTTTCATAGTGCAGGAATGGAGCACTAGTGTACTGCTTATTGCATATTGCAGAGTATGCACGGTATGCTACTGTTTTTTAAGGATATATTTAGGAACTTCCCAATTCATACCCTTTGTATGTCGTTTTTTTAGTACAAAGAGTCTGAGAAGTGTATTATTCACCCTTAAAAATACTGCTAAAATACACTTTTGGAAGAAAGGGTTCTATATGGGCCATTCTACAGAATTGGTTCAAAGTCAGAGTTGGAAAAGTCTTGAAAATTTTTTATTTTTCCACAAATTTTGTATGTATGCAAATGGTATTATATTCAAGGTACACATTTCTAGTGATTGTGCAGTTAATTATCAGTTCAAGTTTTGGAATATTTTTCCTCTACCCAAATTTGTCACGACCGAAACACAATAATAAATAATTCAATACGAAGGGTTACATTGACCTATTAAGATTTTGTTTATATCTACCTTGTAAATATATTTTTAGCTATTTTAAAAAACAGTTTTCACAGGTAAATCAATAACAATTACAATTTTAACAATATTCCAAGTGTAATTGATGAGATTTGTTGTATTTTGAATCTAGTTTTTCTTTGTAAAAGGCATAAAGTTTATTATACTGATTTCAAAGTGAAGATTCATTAGTTTGAATATACATCGAACCAAACACTATAATAACATCTTAGTTGATAATTCAATATACTTTATTTTTGACAAAACATCCCATGTTTCGGTCGTGACTGCACATTTTCGGTAGTGACAATATACTGGTAGCGACCACATCACATTACAGAATTTTAACTCGCACACTAAAACACTACTAAAACATACTAAAATACTAATGATTTGCATAACTGTACTGTATTCTCTTTTGTCACTACCAAAACAATGATGACATGTTTCGGTCATGACTGTTTCGGTAGTGACGATTTTAGATACTTTTGAGCCTAGCTCAAAGATGCTAATCAGAACATGGTTAGCTAGTACAGTTCTGAACAGTTGCACATACATAAAAACTAAATTTCATTGAATAACACTCAAAAAACAATTATGTCACAACCAAAACTTCACCACTTGTTTCGGTCGTCACTGTTTCAGTAGTGACGATTTTAGATACTTTTGAGCCTAGCTCAAAGATGCTAATCAGCACATGGTTAGCTAGCACAGTTCTGAATAATTGTACACACACAAAAACTAAATTTTATGGAATAACACCCAAAAAAGTTTGCTTAATGGCAGAAAAAAGGTGCTTGGTAGTGATGTTCCTTAAAGTTACACACAAATTTTCAGATTTTGAACACATTTAACTCAAAATGATGGTACGACTATGAAAGAGAGGCTATGAGAGGGAGGGACACAGGAATATTTCCTGATCAAAAATGTAGAAGTGTGGTTAAAATCAGTCTCAGCCAGTGGACTAAAACATACACTGTTTCGGTAGTGACATGAAAAATGCGGGACAATTTTTTTTTTACATAAAGTTTCATGATTTAAAAATAAAATATAAAATAAATATTATTTTAACTTCACTTTAAAAAAAAAAAAATATATATATAACAGCAATGGAAAAAAATGCAAAAAATGTTTAAATATTTTCACAAGTTGAAATTTAGGGGTTATGGTTTGGGACAGCCACCTTGAAAGTAACCAATAAATGATGATTTTATGCTTACTGATATTTGACATATTATTGTGGGATTCAATAGATAATAGAAGGATCTTAGTAAACATCTAAAATTTGAATGCTTTTTAAATGTGTTTTTTCGGTTGTGGGACAGCACCAATTCTGTAGAATGGCCCACATAGAATCTTAAAGGGTTCTGTCAGGCACTATAGAACCTTTTAGTCATTCAGATCATTGGGTCTTTTTATGGATTTAGTTTTAATAATACATTTTAATTCATTTAAATTTTAATACAATTTTATTTTTATTAACTTTATCACTAGAAACAAACTGAAACCCATTATACATGAAAGTATTATGCAAACAATACAGAACCTTTTTGGCATAAATAGAACCTTAATGAATCTTTTTTTCTAAGAGTGTAGAATGCATTGAATGGTAAGAACAACATTTCGGACTTACCCATGATGTAAGTGTGAACAGTCTATTTTTTATGTTTAACAGTTGTTAAAAACAAGAAGTGGACTGCATGTATCGTGTGTGTTGTGTTCTACAGTTGAACTCCTTTTTGTCTTGTTTCCATGTTTGTAGTCACTGTTTAATCGGGTACAGATGGACCCCATTGAGAGGGAGTGGCTGCGGTGTGCGGCGCTGGGAAACGCTACGACCCTGTACCTGCTTCTGCAACAGGAACCCACGCTCGTCTCCAAAAAGGTGAGAATTCACCATTGAGTTTTACTTGTAAAAATGCATATGTTTCCATAATGTAATTAACATCATGATTTAATATTCTGGGTATGGTGCCAGTACTACCATTTCCTGATTACCAGTAATTTGTGTAGCAACTGGAGGGTTGCAGCGGTTGTGTTTCCTCTATTGTAAGGGTCAAGCTAATTAGGATGAGGATTACGTTACTGCACAGAATCAGAGAGTGTCTCTTTTGAAGATTTAGAGCAGGATGAAAAGACTCAGACAGGAACGGATTGTTGTTTGACCAGGAGCGTTTTGCTGCCTGATAGTGTTATGGGAACAGAGCGGGTCATCTTTAAAGGTGAAGAGAAAAGAAAATAAAACACACTGACGACTTCCAGATATTGTTTGTCCCCTGGATACAAGCGCTGCCTGTATTGGCTTAACTTCAGAAGCCTTTGGCCCCAAGGCTGTGTATTCTGCCACTTACACACACTTCCGAAACAAGGGAGATTGCTGGACACAGAAAACGGAGAAGAGGAAGGTGGTAGACTTGTGTCTGGTTGTAAATCATCACATATGTGCCTGGCAGCAGCAGCGGGTCGCGGCTCTACGGGAGGGAGGCCCAAAGCAGCAGCTCTTATTAAATTTCCATGAAGTTTAGTGAATTTACGCGGTGGAGAGGATGACAGGGAACGCCTGGCGCTGCTGGATGCTTGCAGAGTTGCTGTAGAGCAACTGACAAGAACACTTACCACCTCTGAAGCTACTGCTAATGCTAATAGATTCTTATTTTACTTTTATAGGGAAACATTAATTACTTTGAAACAGTTACTCTTGAACTTTTAAGAACTAAAGAAAAGAAATGTATTGTTACTAACCCTGAGTCTAACTCTAAAGAGCTGTTATTTCAACTCTGTTAGAATAAGTTTAGCATTTATTTACTTGAATAGAGAATTGAATCAATTCTGCATAAATGACACAATTGAAAATAAAATATAATATAATTATTAAAATTTCAAAAGACATTTTGTGTCAACCCCGTTATTCTTAAAATGTTCAGGGTTGAAGATCAGTGCAAAAAAAAATTTAAATACCGCCTTAGCTAACAAATATCATTGCTCCATGCCACATTACAATCAATACTCTTGTCCTTAGCGCCAAGAACAATATTTTTAATAAACCACTGTTTTTGTTTTTTCATAAAAGAGTTGACTATTGAGTATTGAGGATAAATATTGAGCTTGACAAGGCCAATATAAGTGTATAATGAACAGTGTTGGGGAAAGTTACTTTAAAAAAGTAATGCGTTACAATATTGTGTTACTCCCTAAAAAAAGTAGAAGCTAATTGCTTTTTCTTACCTGGGATGGGCTTGCTTTACATTTTTGGCAAATGTACAGGCCCTTTCACACCAAAAGTGATATGAATAAGCCTCAGACTGAAAGAAATGTATATTCCTGTACAGTAGAGGGCGCAGCTCAAACAAACCTTTCAGCTGTGCTGCCATTCTGGATCAAAGAAGAATAGGATACAGGAGAAGGAAGTTCAGAAGTCTTACTTAAAGGATTAGTTCACTTTCGAAAAATGTTTTCCTGATAATTCACCCCCATGTCATCCAAGATGTTCATGTCTTTCTTTCTTCAGTCGAAAAGAAATTAAGGTTTTTGATGAAAACTTTCCAGGATTATTCTCCTTATAGTGGACTTCAATGGCCTCCAGACGGTTGAAGATCAAAATTACAGTTTCAGTGCAGCTTCAAAGGGCTTTAAACGATACCAGACGAGGAATAAGGGTCTTATCTATAGCGAAACGATCGGTCATTTTCGGAAAAAAATGTAAATTTGTATAAACAAATGATCGCCTTGCACGTGCTTTGATGTTTTCATCAAAAACCTTAATTTCTTTTCGACTGAAGAAAGAAAGACATGAACATCTTGGATGACATGGGGGTGAGTAAATTATCAGGAAAACTTTATTTGAAAGTGGACTAATCCTTTAAGCAATAAAAATAAAAATAAAAAATAAAACACAAATGTGATGTTTATCGAAAGTCATTTTTGCATATTAGTATGGTTGAATTGGATCATCGAAGGTCAGCGGCTCTGTACTTACTCACGATTTCTCTCAACATGGGGACAGGAGAGCTGTCACTAAATAAATGGGAGAAAAGTAACTTGCATTACTTATTTGAAAAAGTAACTTAGATATTTTGTTGTCAATTTAAAAGCAATGCATTACTTTACTAGTTACTTGGAAAAAAAGTAATCCGATTACATAACTCAAGTTACCTGTAATGCGTTACTCCCAACACTGATAATGAAAAACTAAACTATGTGAGGTTAAAAAATAAATATGACTAGTGTATAAATACACTAAATAGCTCAAAATGTAAATATGCTATATTTCAAATAATTATTTTTAAGGTTATAAATGTACCACATGATGGTCATAATCATGATTTGCAATGACAAAGAGAAACACTGCTTTTTCTTGAAAATAAAATACATTAAGTGTTTTAGAAAGAACAAAATTTTGGTAATACTCAACTCTCTAGCTACTGCTAATGCTAATATCAACTTATTTTACTCAAAATTTTTTGGATGCCAGATATTTATGCGTCATTCTCAAAAAGCTAACTTTCTTAACCCTAAGTCTAACTTGAAATAAATATTTCATTTCAACACTGTTACAATCATTTTGGCAGTTATATACTTATAATTTGTATAGATTCAATTTGAATAGAGTAAATTCTGTTAGTATCACTCAGGTTTGGTGTGCCTGTAATAAATCATTTAAAAATAAAATATAATTGACAATAAAATGAAAGGCACATTTCACATTACCCACTAAACAGAGTTAAATCTATTAATTCTAGTTTAGTAGCATGTTATCCGTAGTAAATCATGGCCCACAAATGGCATTGTTTTCTGCAAATGTCCCTTTTAATAAAAGCTGTTTAAAATTGTGTTTTTAAAACATATTTAACATTTACGTTTTTCTCAAGATATCAACAAAAATCCAAACATTCTTTATTGTTCTTTCCACAGGTTTTCAAAGTCAAACTGATTTCACAATCTTTAGTTGCATCTATCATATCTCTTAGTTAGGTTGGATGTGGTCCAGTGGGATTCTGTTTCAGTTTAGTGCAAGTTTGTGGACCTGCTCCCACCTGAGAGGACGCTTTAAATCATGTGTCCAGGAGCATGCTAGCGCTGATAACAGCAAAATGTTCTTTTGTGTAAGTGATGCTAACTTCGACAACAACAGGACATTTCCAAAGAGCACGCAAGGTTTTCTTCTGTACCCAACAATACATTTTTCAAACAAGGAACCGGTTCAAATGCATCTTCATTGTCTTTAAAGATAAGATGGGACATTCTCATCAGATCGGACTTCAGATGTGGCAGTCAAAGATGGACATTTTCAGTGGACCTTTTTGCTCATCCAGTCCCCCCAGGTCAACAGTAATGGCCAATGCTCTTAACCAGGATCAGATAAAAGCGATAGTGTTGATGGGATAGACAGCATCTTATGTGGCCATCACGATTGAGAGACAAAAACTCATAGGAAAGGTTAATCTCAGGCCCTTATCAATCAATTACATTTGGCTTTGTGGAATTAATGGCATGGCTAGAATTGCTTGGCAGAATTGAAAAGGGTTTGTGGGCTGAACTTGGCATTGGCGTCTCTAGGGAAAATGAAGCTCTTTGTGTTTGAAGCATCACAGCCAAATGGTTCAAACCCCTCTTATAGACGCAGATACAGAGCAAGATAACAGCTTTTCAAATTAATTAGTGCCTCCTCGTTCCCAATCAAATGGTTACCTTGAGTCCCTCGTGAATCAGGAAATGCCGCTCCATTGAATTGCAATGTGTGACTTTGTGCGGTACATCCTTTGACCATGTTTGATTTAATGCACCCGCAATGTCTGCAATCTCATTACATTCATTTCCTACTTCTTTTCACGTCTGCAGGACTTTGTCACTGTAAGTACATGACTCTACCAATACCCCTTCATCCCCGTCCCCTTCGCTTCTACTTCACGCCACTAGAAAGAAGTCATGCAAACCCATGCATCTGCTTATCCCTCTTTACATTTCATTTTTAGTTTTACTCTATCCATAATTATGCTCAAGTGTTCAGGAAGATCATCAATTGTTATGTTGAGGCTGATATAAAAATAGCAAAACTTCCAACTTAACTACAAATTTCAGTAGTGTGACAGTAATTGTTTTTGAAACAAAGTAGCTCTTCCAGTAAAAAGTAGTGGGGTAATGTGGCTAAATAGTATTGGGAATGCAGTTTTACAGCCAGGTGAATGCTTAAAGCCTAAAATTCCCACCCACATATGCCCACATATTTATAATTTTCAGGTCTAATTCATTTCAGTTAAATTGTCAAACTGGGGTGTGTTTCCTATACAAAGACGTAACTCGCTGTGTAACTACCATAGTACGATGCATCGTTGAAGAAATCAACTAGCTAGTCACAACTGTTTCCCGAAACCACATTGTCGCAAATTTGTCACTAAACCACATTGGTTACTGATGTCATGCAGGTGGTGGAGTAATAACCTTTTTAATGAATCTGTCTGAGATCGAATAAATGCTAAATTTTTCACCATAATTTACAGACTTGGCATCTAAGGACTAATTCTCATATTTCTTAATGACAAAGCTTGTTCTTACGTACTAGAGCACGTACGCACATGCGTACTATGCTTTAAATCTCTTGACAAACTAAACGGCGTAAATTACATTTGTATATATTCGAAATAGAAGATATAGATCGTACTGCATGTCAGCTTGCTTATTTTACTCAAGATAAGGATTTAATAAAGGGTTAGTTCACCCAAAAATGAAAATTCTGTCATTAATTACTCACCCTCATGCCGTTTCACACCCGTAAGACCTTCGTTCATCTTCGGAACACAAATTTTAAGTCCAAATTTTAAGTCCACATGTCATGCAAACAAGAAATTATGCTTCTAACCACAAGTCGAGAGCTGTCGTTCCAACCAGTCTTTGGGGTAACGCATTACAAGTAACTTGAGTTACATATTTAGATTACTTTTTCAAGTAACTAGTGAAGTGAAGTGAAGTGAAGTGACATGTGGCCAAGTATGGTGACCCATACTCGGAATTTGTGCTCTGCATTTAACCCATCCAAGTGCACACACACAGCAGTGAACACACACACCCGGAGCAGTGGGCAACCATTGCTGCGGCGCCCGGGGAGCAGTTGGGGGTACGGTGCCTTGCTCAAGGGTCTCACCTCAGTCGTGGTATTGAGGGTGGGGAGAGCGCTGGACATTCACTCCCCTCACCGACAATCCCTGCCGGACCTGAGACTCGAACCCATGACCTTTGGGTTACAAGTCCGACTCTCTATCCATTAGGCCACGACTGCCCCAAAGAAATTAGTAAAGTAACGCATTACTTATTGAATTTACAACAAAATATCTAAGTTACTTTTTCAAATAAGTAATGCAAGTTACTTTTTCACATTTATTCACTGACAGCTCTCTTGTCCCCATGTTAAGAGAAATCGTGAGTAAGTGCAGAGGTGTTGTGTGCGCTGTGTGAACATGATGGCTATTGTTGTTCTAGACTAAATGTGAACAGGCATTTACTCATCTCGGTTGCACGAAAACATTCAGTATTCCTCAAAATTAATGAACAGTGAAATGCAATATCAGAATTTTGTGCAAACCTGTAATAATTATATATATTAGATACAAGTACACAAATATACTTTATGTATTTAACCAATGCTGAGCTTCAGGGATCTAATTCGACCATAGTAAGCAAAAATGACTTTAGATTAGATTTAGAGGAAGTTTTAACTTCCTTCTCCTGTATCCTATTCTTCTTCAATCCAGAATGGCAGCACAGCTGAAAGGTTTGTTTGAGCTGCGCCCTCTACTGTACAGAATTAAATGCCCATTTCCTTCAGTCTGAGTCTTATTCATTTCACTTTTGGTGTAAAAGGGCCTTTACATTTGCCAAAAATATAACTTTTTTTGTTGTTATTAAAAAACAAAGAAGCAAACCCAGCCCAGGTGAGAAAAAGTAACGCAAAAGTAATGTAACATTACTTTTCATAAAAAGTAAGTAACACAATTAGTTACTTTTTAGGGAGTAATGCGATATTGTAATGCATTACTTGTAAAAGTAACTTTCCCCAACACTTGTTCCAACCACACAACTTTGCAATGCTGTTTCCAAATGTTCGTTGGAACTGTGGTTTCGGGAAATACAGACTCGTTGAACTTTGCTGATAACAACGGAACTTGCGACCATAGTTGGCTAAGAATGCTTTCGGAAATCACACCCCTGATCTCACAAATTTTTTTTAGTATTTTACAAAGTTGCAATTTAGCATGAATTCGTACAATGTGAAAACATATGATTTGTGGTAAAATAAATATAAACATGAAGCAGCCCTGAACCAAACCCTCAGTGAAGTTGTACGAAAACTTACAAATGACATTGTAAGAATTCGTAGAAATTTGCCACCAAATTGCCAAAACATATAATAGTTACGAATTGTCATGCAACTGTGTTGAAAATGAACCAGTTAAAAAAATGATTCACAGAGTCATTGATCCCTATGTGGAATTTGATATCTTCTTCTTTGGGGGGAGTTTGGATGAATGATATGTGAATGGTATGTATGAGCAGAGATGCCCACTGGTCAGTTGCATCCATCGCAATGCTGTTTACTAGAATATGACACCAGGGAAATCAGATTTGCAAACAATAACATCCAAGGGCTTGCTAATCTTCTTAAGAGAAGTTAATGAAGGGGGGTAGAAACGAGATGGGGGTGTCCGTAGCCAGGTTGGACACTGATCTTAAGGCGATCGAATAACAAGGGAAGATGAGACCAGGATCTGGGGATTAAGCTGAGGAGATCCCAGAGGAATCAAATGAGAGTTTAGCCTTTAGACTCACAATTTCTCAGCTTAGAGCCAACCACCCCCAAAACTTCAAAACAGGCGAGGCTTTGAAATGGGAGTAGGTGTCCATAATCCCCTCTGTGGATGCTAATCTATGTACCTAGATTTGGTCCTTCCCCTAGCCTGAGCTTCACAACAATGGTCCTCTCCTCTTGCTGCTCAACTTTAGCCTTGTGATGTGTTGATGAAGGTAGAATGGATTAGTTGAGTAGCTGTTCTCTTTAGAGTAGCTCTTTCATTAGATCTCATTAGCTCTCTTGAGTAGAATGTAAAGGAAACTTGCTTAGACCCCATTGTACAGTATTTCATTAGCATCAGAACAATGTTTGATCCATGTTGTCTTCAATCACTTCAATGACCTCACTGGATTTCAAGGGGGTAAGTATGCTCTCTGAGAGTCTTTTTTGGTTATATCAAGTTTATTAGCGGTGTTTGCTAAGGCAAGCATTCCCATAGCAAAGGAGTGACCTGAGTTATATCTACGGACTAGAATATCACAGAGACTTTTGGGTGGGCTCTTTTGACTTAGGCCAACTGCACAGATTACCCTAGAAACCACATAGCAACATGCTTAAAACCATTTAGAAAACCTTAGTAACCGCATAGAGACCACCCGCAATACCCTAACACAGGATCAAACTTTTAAATGCCAAGGACCCCCAAATATGATGATCCCCTTGCTAAGAAATCCCATTCCCTCTCAATTTTCCACAATTTCAAAACACATAATTGTAGCGTTATTTGCAACATTCAACAACCATTCACATATTCTTTATCTATTTTTCTTAGACTTTCTTATATTTCAAACAAACACAATTGAATTCATTCTTACAGCACTGACAAACAGTAACGCTATTTTGAATATATCACTGCTTTTTATTGATCTTTATTAATTCAAGTTACATTAAAAGGGTTTGCCCACGTTTTCAAGAGCGCACAATCTAATAATGAGAAGAAGCCAATGTTAATATATGAAAACATGGTCATGGTGGTTTACACCTTCAGGCATCTTCATGCAGGAGTGAAGCACTCTTGTTCAACATTAATAATTGCAATGATGAGGTATTTAATTCATGCTAATTTGTGTGTCTGGTATGCAACTCTCTCTATACGCACAGGCAGCCGAATGATCATTGTGTGTAATTATAGTGTAATGACACGGCAATTATTAGTTTAACAAACAGGCAGCGCTCCAGCCGCCTCAGGGCCTACATGAACCTCTCCGCAGCTCTCAGCCAATAGGAATGGAGGATTGAGCTACTGTGGTATAAAAGGATTAAACTCATGCTTAAGTTTTTGGATAAGGAAGGCTCTTTACATCTTTTTATTGGCCTTTTGTGTGTTTACAAAACAATTTCACAGAAATGTGGACGCAGTTTTAACAGTTTTGTAAGATGAGAGGGTGCATAATGTAAAAAATACCTTAAAAAATCAGAAATGTTCTCTTTCCTTCTTAATTTCAGCTCATGATTTATGAGAGCCGACAGGACTTGTTCTCATCTGCATGTAAGATGGAAAAGACCAAACTGAGCTGCCTTGCTGTTTACTACACAGGCACTTTCTAGGGCAGCATCTTCCCCGAAATGGAAGCTCTATACAGGGAGACTTGATTTCAATAGACTTTAGTGTTAGCATGTTGCTAAGCTAAATACTTGAGACTCAAATACATATAATACAATACATAGCACACACATTTGGTAAAATATTATGAACATACTCTTTTTTACACATTTTGGTTCTGCTTCATCTGCTATCTTGGATTGGGTTTTTCCACAGATCTTTCTGGGATTTTGGACATCATTCATGTGCATAGCAAAGTGCTGTGGAAGTTATTAATAAACAATTCTAACACTTTAGGTTTGCCAATTATGTGTCATATCCGTTGTGAAAAATAAGTGTCCTCAATAGTATATTTTTTTAAAAACTGTACTGGCAGATAATATAATATGAAAAAAATAAAAGGCTACTTAAGTGTTCTTAAAGACTTCCAGTTTTTGCACATGTCTACTTTGACCATTTGTCTACTTACATGAAGAATTTCCCAAATTTGCCCAAAGTGTTCAAGTGGGTGTGAAGACTTCAAGAGTTTTAAGATTTTTTTTTTTACTCAGTTGGACACACTTAATCACTGCGCTATTGTAGAGCTTCATTTTCAAATGTTATACAAACTACATATAATCTCTGCAGACTCTGTATGAATAAAATATGCAACACTTTACATTTACAAACAAATTATATGTAACATCTAATTAACTTAACTTACATTGGAACGTTTTCCTAGACATGACATGAATGATGTCTACTTCCTGTCACGTGCACACGCTCTCAAGTGGCCAAGACTGCAAGTGTGGGTATTTGGACAGGCCCTTAGTTTCTTAACACACTTAAGGCAGGAACACACCAAGCCGACGGCGAGGAACTAGTGGCGACGAAAGCAGACTCACGGCTCACGTCGGCAGCGTCTGTGTCCAAAGTTGCCCTGACACACCAAACCGACGCTCGACAGCAGACGGCCAAGTAGCACGTCCGTTCTGCACCTGCGTAAGATCAAATGCCTTTCTGTACCAGAAGGTGGCAGTAGCCAGCAGGTGGAACAGCCAATCAGAATGATCAGATGATCAGAATGACCACCGACGAGCTCCGACGCCGATTCGACATGTCGAATCGGCCGAAAAAAGCAGACGAGGACCAACTTCAGCCGACGGTGCGGAACACACTGAGAAAACTTAGTCGGCTGACAAACAAAAACTGCCCGACGGCCGACCGTCGGCTTGGTGTATTCCTGCCTTAAAGTAGGCTTACAAAAGTGCACTTGTTAATGTCAAATTAAAAGTTTTACTGTTATTATATTTTAATAATCTTAATAATAGTTGTATTTGAAGAATTCCACATATGATTATACACTCACCTAAAGGATTATTAGGAACACCATACTAATACTGTGTTTGACCCCCTTTCGCCTTCAGAACTGCCTTAATTCTACGTGGCGTTGATTCAACAAGGTGCTGAAAGCATTCTTTAGAAATGTTGGCCCATATTGATAGGATAGCATCTTGCAGTTGATGGAGATTTGTGGGATGCACATCCAGGGCACGAAGCTCCCGTTCCACCACATCCCAAAGATGCTCTATTGGGTTGAGATCTGGTGACTGTGGGGGCCATTTTAGTACAGTGAACTCATTGTCATGTTCAAGAAACCAATTTGAAATTATTCGAGCTTTGTGACATTTGAGGCATTATCCTGCTGGAAGTAGCCATCAGAGGATGGGTACATGGTGGTCATAAAGGGATGGACATGGTCAGAAACAATGCTCAGGTAGGCATTGGCATTTAAACGATGCCCAATTGGCACTAAGGGGCCTAAAGTGTGCCAAGAAAACATCCCCCACACCATTACACCACCACCACCTGCCTGCACAGTGGTAACAAGGCATGATGGATCCATGTTCCCATTCTGTTTACGCCAAATTCTGACTCTACCATCTGAATGTCTCAACAGAAATCGAGACTCATCAGACCAGGCAACATTTTTCCAGTCTTCAACTGTCCAATTTTGGTGAGCTCGTGCAAATTGTAGCCTCTTTTTCCTATTTGTAGTGGAGATGAGTGGTACCCGGTGGGGTCTTCTGCTGTTGTAGCCCATCCGCCTCAAGGTTGTGCGTGTTGTGGCTTCACAAATGCTTTGCTGCATACCTCGGTTGTAACGAGTGGTTATTTCAGTCAAAGTTGCTCTTCTATCAGCTTGAATCAGTCGGCCCATTCTCCTCTGACCTCTAGCATCAACAAGGCATTTTCGCCCACAGGACTGCCGCATACTGGATGTTTTTCCCTTTTCACACCATTCTTTGTAAACCCTAGAAATGGTTGTGCGTGAAAATCCCAGTAACTGAGCAGATTGTGAAATACTCAGACCAACAACCATGCCACGCTCAAAATTGCTTAAATCACCTTTCTTTCCCATTCTGACATTCAGTTTGGAGTTCAGGAGATTGTCTTGACCAGGACCACACCCCTAAATGCATTGAAGCAACTGCCATGTGATTGGTTGATTAGATAATTGCATAAATGAGAAATTGAACAGGTGTTCCTAATAATCCTTTAGGTGAGTGTATAAGTCCTACTGAAACGCACTTTAATAAAGTTAAACTATAATACATTTTCATTTAATTGAAATTAGCATGCAATTTACACCGTGTCTACACCAGACGCGAGCAGCGCGACTCATCAAAAGACAATGGAACCCATTAATCAGTGATATTGTCTACAATGGATGCGGCGCAAAGCGACAAATTCCCGACAGTAAACGGATTCCCCGTTCTATTTCTGACGTAGTCCAAGTGCTTTGCAACGGTGTAGACAGCGCAGACAGCTTTTAGCTGTTGCGGCGTGCCGCGATGTGATGCGATAAAAGTCGCGTCTGTTGTAGACATGGTGTGTGTCTGAAAACATTACATTCAGTTCACAGTTAAGTATATTATTTCTGAAATAAGTACTATTTTTAAAAAGTATTCTAAAGTGTACTTTTTCACTTGGAAATTTGAATTTGTTTTTAAATTCTGCATTACTTTAATGATTAGTGATAGGACGGTTGATACCGGGGCTCCGATGCTCCGACGCAGTTTTCAAAGCACTATTGGATCACTCACTGTACCGATGCTTGTATCGAAATGACAATACCACGTGATTGATGACGTTTGAAGCTTCGAACGTCATGCAGTATCGGAAAGTCGGGACAGCTGGTTTGAAAAAATTGGCGCTTCAGCTGATGCATAAAGGAAAATGCATTTAATCATGTTTTATTGTTGGGGTCTCAGAGACCCTGAACAGAACATAAGGGTTAAATAAGCTCACCCAAAATATTTTTTTAACTACTCACGTCAGTTATCATCACATCATTGTATATTTTATATTATTGATCAATATGTGAATCCGTTGACCAGGTTACACATGACACGAGTGGTGGTCTCATTGTCACAAATTAATTTAGATGAGATTACATCAGATTAGATAGAACTGATTCAAGAGGGATTCCGTATGTCACGGACTTCCGAAGCTTTGGTCACGTGCTTTTTCAAACCGTAGATCTGCTCCACGATGATTTAGATATGGTGGAGAAAACAAGTCTGAGAGAATCCAATTGCACGCACACTTTTAATAACAAAACTCCACACGAATAGACTGGAACCTTAGACCCAAGACATGAACACGATCCGTCACAACACATGAAACAACAACTAGCAAAGAACAAGGAAACACAAGGGTTATATACACACAAGGGGAAAAACAGGCTTAACAAGATAACAAGGAAACAAGAAACACCTGGGGAGACAAATCAACATGAAAAACTACAAAGAACTACAACATAAAGCACAGGAAACACTTAAAAGTCCAAGGACAGACACAGAGCACATGTGACAATTACGTTATGCTAACATGTTAGCTGCGCTAGGTTTTACTTTTCTGTAGACTGTTGGGTGGATGATTGAAATACAAAGAATGAACCATTTTTATACATTTCGTTACTGAATACAGTATATTTATAAGCCACTTTTCTCTTGCTTCATCTGTTCTTCGATTGTGTTTTCCAGTGCATTCTTGGATTGCTTTCTCCACAAAATGTGGTGATATTTGCGATGCTGTCTTAGAATTTTCTCAGAAGGCACCAATTTGCATCATGATTGCGCCAATGCTGCCTTAAAATCCTGCCTAATGCAGTGGTTCTTGGGTCTCGACTCAAAAATCGGTTGCAGGTCTGTTCTCTGGAATGGTCGCTGATAGGAAACAACTATCCTAATGCAAACAATAAATTGCGACCAGATATAATTGTATAGTTAAGATAGAAAAAATTAAGGAGGAATAAACTCGTATCTGATATCAATCAATCTATAATAATTGGTAAATCATCATTTAGGCTATGTATTTAAAAAAATTGTGAATTTTCCTATTTAGTTTACATTACGTTAATAAATGTGCATATTGGTGAACTATATAGTTCATGGTAATATAAAACAAACAAACAAACAAAAAAAAAACACTCAATTTGCTTTTCTTTTCTTAGATACAATAAACAATCTTGATTTTGTGTTGGGTTGCCACTTGATATTTATTGTGAAATCTCCTAAAGCAAAACCATTTCAGAACAACCCCTTCAATTCCCTTTCAATTCTATCTGAAATTGAAAATATTCAAAGCTTTCAGTATTATCAAACCTCAAATTTGAGTGATAAGGTCATGAAAGATCTCTCTCTGAATATGTGTGTGTGTGTGTGTGTGACTGCTCTCTGTGCAATAATTCAGTGTTGTCCCAGCAGTCATTGTAAGAGGCTGTTAATGTTGCTCTTTTGTGTGGGGCTATGGCTGTTTTTAAACAGCTCCATATGGTGACAAGCATCAGGCTTTGAGAGAGAGAGCGTGTGTGAGGGTCTGCTCTCACCCTCTCTATTGAGCCGGACCACAGAGGAGCACTATAAGCTGTCCTTTCACACTGCCAATAAAAGACAGAGCCTCCATCTGGCACAAACTAAACCTCACACACACAAAACCGGCGCGGGTTTTGGCCCACACATTAGAATTACACTGCTTCTTATGCTCGGCTTGATCAAACTGGGGAATTACACTTTTTTTTATTTTTTTTTTTATGTATGTATTTATTTATTTTATTTCTGATGTAGTTGATAAACAAGTGGATTTGACATATTCAGACACTTTTATTTTTCTTATTATTCACGTTAAAGCTGTATTTAATAAATCGTTTTGAAATACAGAAACCATATTATGATACGATTTTGGTCCATTTTATTGTCCAGCAAGTGTAAATCACTTTGAAAACTAACAATACTCTCCACAAGTCACATGATTTTATGCATCATTCATGTGCGTATAGAAAAGCAGTGTAGAAGTTGTTAAAAAAAAATAACTTTTATCACTTTGGTTTGTTTGTTCAAATGCCTTAGCAATCACTTAATTGTATCTGTGTGTGATATCCCTTGTGAAAAAGAAGTGCCTTTAACTGTACTGATTGTGCACTTGTAGTGTACTTAAAATCTTTAAAATATATTTAAAAAAAAAAAGTGTACATGCAGTTGATATAATATTAATGAAATTAAAGGCCACTTAAAGGGTTAGTTCACCCAAAAAATGAAATGTCTGTCCTTAATTACTCACCCTCATGGCGTTCCACACCCGTAAGACCTTCGTTCATCTTCAGAACACAAATTAAGATATTTTTGATGAAATCCGAGGGTATCAGACCCACACATAGACACAGGATCCAGCCAATAATGATCCTGCATTCGGACGTAAACAAGGAAGCACTGCACTGCGTTCACTACGTATGACAATGGTTCAAATTGTTGAATAAAGTCGTTATTTTTGTTTTGTTTTTGCGCACAAAAGGTATTCTCGTCACTTCGTAACATTAAGGTTGATCCACTGTAGTCACGTTGACTATTTTAACAATGTCTTTAATACTTTTCTGGACCTTGAATGTGGTAATTATTGCTTTCTATGGGGAATAAAAAAAAAAACCTCTTAGATTTCATCAAAAATATCTTAATTTGTGTTCTGAAGATGAACGAAGGTCTTACGGGTTTAGAACGACATGAGAGTAATTAATGACAGAAATTTCATTTTTGGGTTAACTAACCCTTTAATAATAGATTATTTTTACTACAAACGAAATCAATACTTAACTGAATTCAGCTGAGCAATGACACTGTTGTCTTTTTAGAGCTGCTTTACAGGAGAACTGAACTTTGTTTTCATCAATGAATCATTATTTTCCAGTTTATTACTGTGAAGCAATCTGTATTGTAAAAAGCACTATATAAATAAAGGTGGCTTGACTTGAAAGTTAATGTATTTTAAATGTACTTAATTGCAACTTCATCATTAAAATGTGTAATTACAAATATATTGAAACAAATTTCAAATAGAAATAATATTAAAGTATATTTTAGTTTACCATAAATGCTTGTCAGTACACTTTAACCATATTTCAACGATACCATAAGTAATTGTGAAATTACATATAAAGATGTACTTAAGTCCTACTTAAGTTGGTCTAAAAAGCGAAATAATATAAATTTAAACTCTAATACATTTTCATTTGTTTGCAATTAACATGCAATTAAGTATCTGAAAACATTACATTCAGATTGAATTCAAGTATATTCTTTCAAAGTATATTATTTCTGTAATTAGTATTTTAAGTATGTACTTAAAGTGTACTTCTTTTTCACAAGGGATTACCCTGCTATATAGAAATTTGATGTTTAATGCTGCCTTACGTTATGCATGTTTTCATTTTCTCTAGGCTGTTTTATTGAACATTGTTTACTAAAGGATCATAGACGTGGGCAGATTGTTGCTCTTCAAGACGGGGCTCAGATTGTCCGGAGACCATACAATCTCAATGGATTGTATGTGTGTGAATAAAGCGGGGCCTGTCCGCCCAGCGAGGGCTCTGTAAGAGACGGCTTATGGGGTCAAGGTGGGCTGCCAGCTCTTGCGTGACAAGATACATAGGGCTTTTTGATTCGCTCTCTGGCAGATTACAGGTTGCTATAGTTTCTCTAATGCTCAAATCAAGCATTCAGCTAATCGGCTCAGAATAGGTTAAAGGCTGGTGGCGATTTGGAAGAGATAAAACTTGGTGACAGAAAATTGGGGAGGAGAGTTTGACAAAAGCATGGCTGCTGCGGCTTTGATGTGGCCCTGCGAGGGAATGTGGACGGGGACCGGAGAAACACTCTGAGCTTTTGGCCAAACACGCCGATGTGACGGATAACAATGGCAACTATGGAGAGCAACAAGGCCCAAAAGAGCTGTGTTATCCTATTACTGATGTTGTTTTCTTGCTTTCTTTCTCTTTCTCTCTCCGGGAATCTCTGACACACGCAATGAATAAAAAAATAACACTTGGAACACTTCACTCGGACCTGAAGTTTGTAAGTAGCCTGTAACTTTGTCTGTATTGATGCATAATTGGACATTTTGTGCAGTCTAGAGGAGAACAATATAGACATTTAAAAAAATAAAATAAATAAAAAACAATTACTTTAACAAAAAAAAAACCTTTTACAAAAATTTAATTGACAACTGAAAATATACAAATAAAAACAAAATCAAATTATTAATAAAAACTATAATAGTATCTCAATGATACTAAACATAAAATTGGTTTTGGCTAAATCTGCAGCTGTTGCTAACTTTTTTTAATTATCGAAATACAAATATTATACTTTTTTTATATTAAAGGATTAGTTCACTTCAGAATTAAAATTTCCTGATAATTTACTCACCCCCATGTCATCCAAGATGTTCACATCTTTCTTTCTTCAGCCGAAAAGAAATGAAGGTTTTTGAGGAAAACATTCCAGGATTTTTCTCCATATAGTGGACTTCACTGGGGTTCAACGGGTTGAAGGTCCAAATGTCAGTTTCAGTGCAGCTTCAAAGAGCTCTACATGATCCCGGACGAGGAATAAGAGTCTTATCTAGAGAAATGATCTGTCATTTTCCCCCCCAAAAAAAATAATCATAAAAATTATACATTTTCTAAAAAAATATACATACAGAATATAAAGTTTTTATACTTTTTCAAGACGAGCAATACTCGTCTTGCACTGCTCTTTTGATGTGCCACGCATTACGTAATCACATTGGAAATGTCACGCATGACGTAGGCGGAAGTACCGACCCAGTGTTTACAAAGCGGACATTCAAAGACTAAGTCAAATGGTCTTCACAAAAAAGGTAAAACAACAATGTCAGGCGATTTTGAAGTTGGAGAAAATGAGATAGAGTTTTTTGCCCTACCACAGTACTTCTGCCTACGCATGACCTTTCTAACTTTATTACGTAATGCGTGACGCATCACAGAGCAGTGCAAGATGAGCATTTGTGGTTAAAATGTATATAAATTTGTATATATTTTTTTAGAAAATGACCAATCATTTCTCTAGATAAGACTCTTATTCCTCATCTGGGATCATGTAGAGCTCTTTGAAGCTGCACTGAAACTGACATTTGGACCTTCAACCCTTTGAACCCCAGTGAAGTCCACTATATGGAGAAAAATCCTGGAATGTTTTCCTCAAAAACCTTAATTTCTTTTTAACTGAAGAAATAAAGACATGAACATCTTGGATGACATGAATTTTAATTCTGAAGTGAACTAATCCTTTAAAATGCATAAAAAATAATAATGATGATTAATAATAAAATATTATAAATCAATCAATAAGTCAAAAAATACAAGGAAATAATACTTCAGATTATCAAGCATTATATGTAGTTAGCTCTAAGCATCTCTTTCTTCATGTGAGGAGGAGTTATGGATTGAGGTAAATGTGAAGTACATTATGTATTCTGTCGGGACGCAGGGTTGGACAGCAGCAGGGAAGGCGTCCTTGAGTTTGGCCTCAGTGAGCTAACATTGTGCTGAATTAGCTGGTATGCTAATGACTCAGCCCTGTTCTCATTCATTCATTCATACAGAGCCAAATCTGCTTAGGCAAATGATCCCAAACACAGCTTTGATAGGTGCAGCATAAATGGGCTGCAGATACAGTGACCCAAACTTTTGGACGTTTTTGGACACTTAAATGTATCTGAATTTCATGAAATAAAAATACAACTCTAGGGGCCCTATTTTAACAATCTAAGCACATGGCGCAGGTGCACTCAGAGCGTATCCGAATCCACTTTTGCTAGTTTAACGGAAAAAAAAATGGTCGGCGCACCAGGTGCATGGTCTAAAAGGGTTGTACCTATTCTCTTAATGAGTCATGGGTGTGTTTTGGGCGTAACATGCAATAAACCAATCAGAGTGTCATCTCCCATTCCCTTTAAAAGGCAGTTGTGCTCACGCCATGGCGGAATATTCATCATTACTGCAAATAGGTAATTCTGATACATGCAATGACTATCCATTATGACATGTAGGCAGTTTTATCTTTATGTACACAATAGTAGTCTTTTACTTTGTGATCCTTTTATTTTTAATATTTGCATGTTTGTGTGCTGCTGCACGTCCCTGTGTGTGTAATAAATAGTGTATGCGTGTTGTGCACCCGTCTATAGGCTCATATTACTAACGCGCCCTTAAATTTTTTTTTAAATAAATAAATAAAAATACTGTGCCATTGACTTTAGACCAGGTTTCAGTTGGTCAATGGCACAATCTATTTCAGTTGCCTCACAATAGCAACACGCCAACAATGCACCTGATCACACCTCGTTTTCAGACCAGCACGCCCATGGGTGAACAGATGCAAAAAACAACATTGCGCCGGGTGTATGATAGGGAAACTAGTTGTTTATTTCCTGTCTGGTGACACTATATTTGAAGTGAATGAAAATGAGTGTAACAGGGAGTCAGACTTGATAGGATCCATAAGGGAGCCACAGAGGCCATATTCGTGACAATAGTCTGATGGGTTACTGTTTTAATTTTCATCTTATTTTTTATAATGATTGTATCACTGTTCCTCACAGCTTTTCATTAATGTTTAATTAATAATGCAGTGATTCATAGTAAAACAACAACAAAACACTTCATTTCATATATAAATTTTATAAGTTTTGTCTAAATCTGCAAATCTCTAAATCTCTAAATCTCTTTCTCATTTTTGTGTTTTTTTGTTTAAATTATAAAAAAATATATATATATATATATATATA
>RJVU01000976.1:463652-482522 GCA_003731715.1 Anabarilius grahami | reverse complement strand
TTTTGGTAACTGTGTAATCTATTTTTTTTTTATTTATTTTTTTTATTAAATAGACCTAAGTGAACAATAGCCTTTAAAATTACTTAAAATGCATATATTTTGGTTCAAATAAAGTATCAAAAGCAAGTAATCTACCAACTTGTACATTACGTATTATAACAAATGCCTGCAAAGGGCACCATATCATGCTGTAAAATGTAACAACAACAATCATCTGGCCGTTGTTTAATATTGGCCAACCAACATTTCATTCAAATGTCCACATAATCGTTAATATTTGGCCACTTATTTACGATAGAAATGCTCCAGTCACTATAATTTCAAGAATAAGAATATGTGGACATCAAAACATGCAAACTCAGAGCGGGGATTTAAACTTTTATTTTGAATTCGCGATCAACAATTTGCATATTTATTGGGAACCCAAACAAACAGCACATGCAGAGAATGAGTTCGTGTCGAGCAGCATTTACTGTAAACGGAGCTGCTCTGATTAACCTGCACGCATGTAAATAATTAAAGCATTGCACTTCATTCTGAAACCCGCCGCCATATACTTATTTAATTGAATTGCAGTGTTTGTGATTTCACAATAGCACTCTGCTAATATTATGATTTTAATATATGGGTTTATATTAAAAATATATTATGGTATATATGATGGTTTTAATATATCGTGCAGCTTTTGAAAATGATCTAATTATGCGGTTCATGGATTCTCGTCCGTGGAATGCGGCACTTCCGGTACTTTGCTGGTTAATCGACACGAGTAATTTGCATTGAGGATTTTTTTTTTTTTTTTAAATAGAGCACTCAAATTTAATCAAAGAATCATGACATCCCTAAAATAAATACATAAATAATAATATTTTTTATTATTATTATTATTAATAATAATAATAATAAAAAATATTATTATTTATGTATTTATTTTAGGGATGTCATGATTCCTCGATTAAATTTGAGTGCTCTATTTAAAAAAAAAAAAAAAATCCTCAATGCAAATTACTCGTGTCGATTAACCAGCAAAGTACCGGAAGTGCCGCATTCCACGGACGAGAATCCATGANCTAATACCTTATAAAACAATAAATGATATGTATTGTCACAAATATACATACCAAAATTAAAGCTGAATTTTCACTGAAATTTTTTATCTCCAAAATTGACTACACAATTCATGAGGCTTTACAAAAATGGAACTCCCATCAGGTTTGATACAGAGCAGATTTTCAGTAAATAACAACTTAAATTCTTGTCTGTTCCTCAAAAAAATAAAAATAAAAATCTTTTTTGTGTTCCACAGAAAAATAACAGCATAAAGGTTTAGAACTAAATGAGGTTGAGTACATAATGACAGAATATTCTTTTTAAAGAACTCAACACCACAGCCAATCACATGAAGGAAATCATGCTCGGTCAATATGACCTTTGTAAATGAGGGCGGCTCACGTGAGTTCAGTGTTTACAGTAGCACAGCAGTCTTATTAAGCCCGGGTGGGATGGTGTAGCCTGAATACATCACACGTGTGATTGACAGCAGCGTGGTGATTGACAGCTGGTGTGTTTGCATGCTTGTGTTGCAGACGGCGCTCCACTGGGCGGCCAAGCAAGGCCGCGTGGAGATGGCGGACATGATGGCGCGCTCCGGAGCGGACGTCAACCAGAGAGCGGTGAGAGCTGACAGGAGCCAGTGTCCCTACTGACACACTCGCATTTACACCTCTGCAGGGGCCCGCACACAAACACACCACAACACACACACAGAAAAATTAACACCTTCTCATGCCAGCGCTCTGTGCTCTTATGATCCGGTCAGGTTGGCGCTATAATGTGTGTGTTGGTGTATAATTAAACCATAATTTCTCCTTAATACGAGCCCTTAGGTCACAGACTTCCTCGCCCATTTATTCCTCCTTTAGCTTGATGTGGCTAATCAGCTGATTTTTTCTGTTAATCAAACAGAAGGTTAAGAGGATGTTTATATAGCTGAGAATTGAAGTTGATTGTGTAACCTCCTTTTCTCCTTGCATAAACATGACCTCATGTTTATTTATTCCCGATATACCAACAGTCCAGCAGTGAAAGCTTTGGCCTCACCCCCAGTTCATGCATATTATAATTCACTGTATCTTATCTCATCACATTGAGGGTTGGAGAAGTGCAATCCTGACAGGATCTTTGTGCCTCTGGCAGCACCCCGTCCCGACCCCCAACCTTTATTTGGAGCTCTATTTTCCCTCTATCACCCAGAGAATCATGGTCCCTCTTAGAAGGTAATTTCAGTTCAGATTCTGGTGCAGTTTAGAGAGTCCAATTCAACCCTTTGCAAATTGGCCGTTTATATAAGTGTGAAAATCTAAGAATATTTGCATGTAGGTCAATAAGAAAAAGGATAAAAGACAAACTTTTAAGTTCTTAAAATATGATCTTTTTATTCATGTTAGTTTTTACACATTTTTTGAAAAAGGATATTTATACCGTTTTCAACAATGTTTTTTATTCAGTGACTCTAAAACTGCCAAGTGTAACCAAGTAAAAAAACAACAACTTTGATTACACATAATAACGCTCAGGTTCAAGGAAAGAGTAATCTAGGAGAGCCACGGTGATGAACTTTACCCATTCACCCATTGGGTTGGTCCGGTATTCTGTCATTCTCAGGTTCAAGGAAGATGAAGGTGGAGGAGTTCCAATGGCACAAACCCAGAGCTTCCCAGAGCCAACAGTCCATGGTGGAGGCGAGGGAGGGAGGAGCCAAGATGTTGCTGGCTTGCCTGAAAACATCTGGGCAATGACCAACAGAGACAGAGCCGGTGGATCCACTGGCGCAAACTTATGGTCGAGGGAGCTGAATGACATCGCTGGTGCAGGAGACCCAGGCGATATTGTGGCAACAAGCATCGTAGGTGGAGCCATAGTACCCAAGGGCTGGGACGACGGTGGTGTGAGAGAGAGGCAATTCCTATGGGAAGAAGGAACCTGCTGCAGCCGAAGGGATGGGGGGACGAAGTGCAGCGGATGGCCTGTAAGTCCATGGCGGAAGTGGTATGACGACTGACCAAGGGGAGCCGGTGGGACGAGGGAACCTGGAGGAGCCATTAGACTGAGGGTCTTTGGTGGAGCCTGCAGGTGGGAAGAGCCAAGACGGAGTCGACAGGTCGACGGGCTGAGATGGAGCAAAGGGATTCAAAGCCGGAGGCGGATAGGCGCTGTTGGTGGTTGCTCGACCTGCGGCTCAACGTCATTGCAGGGAATCCCCAGAGACGGCGCAGGGCTGCAAGCATCCGGCAGAGATGGGATTGGTGGACTGGCTGAGCTCTGTGATGGTGACGATGAAACGAGACTTGAGAGGATGATGGTAATCATGACACAGTCCACACAGGTTAGAGCAAAAAAGAATTAATCCCAGATCTCAAAGTTCTCTTTAGATAATACAGATGAATTAGATGCTGGGTGGGGTAGGGTGGGAGTTGACAAGTCCCCATCGAAGTCCATCATCCAGTCCTCTGTCTCAGTCCTCTCGGCCGGTGGTGTCTTGGGCTCACACCCAGTGGTTAGATCCCAGTGGTCAGGCCGTGGTCACTTCCAGGGTGATTGCAAGCTCTGTCCCCTTATCCTCAGGCTCTGGCTCACTTGTTGCGGTGGGTGGTACCGCCCGGTCTGTGGGGGGCTCTTGACTTCTCTGCAGTCGATGGTGGTGAAACTTGCTCTGGGTCTGACTTGGTTCCAGACCGGAACGGGACGGAATGCTCTCCAGACACCAAATTATGTTTTCCCTCCAGTCCAGACCTGATGTGTCTGGGAGGTTGATGAGATGCTTGAATGTTGCCCCGATACAGAACAGGGTCCTCAGGGTTTCGTCGTTGAGGGTGCCGCTCGGTCTGTGGGGGGCTCACATGACTTCTCCACGCTCCATGGTGGTGAAACTTGCACTGGGTCCGACTTGATTCCGGACCGGGACGGAACGCTCTCCAGACACCGAATTGAGGTTTCCTTCTAGTCCAGTCCTGAGGTGTCTGGGAGGTCGATGGGGTGGTTGAATGTTGCCCCGATCTGGAAATGGATCCTCAGGGTCTTGTTGTCAAGGGTGCTGCTCGGACTGCGGGGGGCTCACATGACTTCTCCGCGCTCAATGATGGTGAAACTTGCTCTGGGTCTGACTTGATTCCGGACCGGGACGCAACGCTCTCCAGACACCGAATTAAGGTTTCCCTCCAGTCCAGTCTGGAGGTGTCTGGGAGGTCGATGGGGTGATTGAATGTTGCCCCGATCCGGAACAGGGTCCTCAGGGTGTCGTCGTTGATGGTAAGCAAGAAAAACTCCCTTGAGTAATATAATAAATCTCCTAAGCCACGGTGATGAACTTTACCCATTCATCCATTGGGTAGGTCCAGTATTCTGTAATGCTCAGGTTCAAGGAAAATGAAGATGAAGATGACACAATGTTTAATAGAATAATCTAAATAACAAGCCAACATGCGAGACAGTGTGCACGGGACACAATCAATACCGGACACTGAACTGAGGACAAGCAGGAACTTAAATTAACACAAACGACAAACAGCTGCAATGATAGGTTAGTGTCTGTGAGGGAGGACTCAAACGCAGGATGAGTTTTACAGGTTTATTGACAAGACTTGGGATATAGAGGGTGAGGTGGTGAACAGTCCATACAATAGGAAGGGGTGAGGCACAAAGACAAGCACGCTGAGGAAACGGCCACTGAGATCAGCCCAGGTTGTAAGCAGGCCGGTGAGCATTGGCAGGTGTGCAGTAAGAGGCCCCAAAGATGTAGCGGGAGCCAGACAGGATCAAACAGCTTAAGTAGTTAGATCCATGTGACACGATCAGGCACTGAACCGGTCTTGCTGCTTGGCAGGAAGAGAGAGAGTGGCCACAGGGATCCTCAGTCTGCAGGACAGGACGGGGAGACCAGAGACACAGAACGAGGACTTGACAAGTCAGGTGGTTAGATGGTTTGGAACAAGGAAGACAACGATGACTAAATGGATACAAGAAACTCCTACACAAATGCTATGAGTTTAGGTGAACAAAAGACTAGTATACAGGCACAAAGCTTAACAAACTGGCAAAGACATGAGGGAAAGAGTGCACAATATAAAGGAGGCAAAGAACACGAGGAACAGGTGACAACACTTAGACTAACGAGGACTCAACAAGAAAGGGAGCAGGGAACATAGGGAACAGGTGAGAACGCTAATAACAAACGAGGACTGAACAATGACTAAACAAGAGGGCGTGGTGACAGCAAACAAGGAGGTGGGAACAGAGGAGCACATGGCAAACACAGACAAAGCCATGTGCTCAGACACAACATAAACAAAGACACATTAAACAAAGACAAAACAGACAAGGCTGTCAGGGCAGAACCATGACAGGTTAGTGTCCATGGGGACTGATGAGTGGCGGCAAATTAACAAAGAAGACGTGTGACAAATGAAAACAAACTTCATTTTTATTATCATTATCATTATCATTATCATTATCATTATTATTATTATTATTATTATTATTTATTTATTTCAAGGTTAAAATTAAATAATTTACACATTTTTTGAATAATGAATATCAACAAAATCCTGCACATGGAGACACACCAAATCTCAGGTGAGTTTTTTAAATTAATTTTACACTCAAATAAAAGATTTTAAACAATATTATTAAAAATACTGAAATAGATAATACAAATATTTCAAATAAATTTATATTTTAAATAAAAATTTCACGACAGACAATTCCAAACTATGTAATGTTACATATCTATTTTTTTTTTCAATTCAGAAATTGAAAACATGTTCATCATAGTAGAGGTGTAATAAAGGCATATATGGAAAGATAAAAATAAATAAATAAATAAACATGTCCTGATAAAAAATCTAGATAAAAAATCAGAGTAGGGAAAGAGTTGTGATTACTTAATGTTTTCTCTCATTTCTTCACAACTTTAATCTCCCCTCCCTCCGTCTCATTGAAGATAATGTTTAAAGCCTTCACGAGCAAAGTCAAGCACACATGCACTTCTTATTGCCTTCATAATTACATAATTAACTTTTGCTCTCTAATCGTTATGGGGCTAATGGTGCTCTTCAAGTGCAGTCTCCTCTGAGCAGAAATGGAATAAAAAAATCAATAATCCATGGAGCGTCGTCAGGGTCTGGATATGCCTCAGTATGATTCACAAACACATGAGGCGTAGATTTCTTTTTTCTTTCAGTGTCTCATTTTCCCTTCAAATCTTTTAATGGGCTTTTTTGGTATATTTCATTTTGATATAGAATGACAGTTTTTTTTATTTATTTAATTTTGTATGTTGTTTGATGAACGCTGCATTATCAAAACAAGTTAAAGTGCCCCTAATATGCAATTTTAAATGTTCCTAATTTTGTTTGGAAAGTCTCCTACAACAGGTTTACATGCTCCAAAGGTCAAAAACACTCATTTTCTCATAATACTCATTTTAGCATCACCTCATTTTTCAAAGAGTCTAAAATCAGTTTTCTCTGCTTTAATTGGTCAGATGGCCCAGTCTGTTGCGATTGGTCTACTCGGCTCTGATTGGTCAAATGGCCCAGTCTGTTGTGATTGGTCTACTCTGCTCTGATTGGTCAGATGGCCCAGTCTGTTGCGATTGGTCTACTCTGCTTTAATTGGTCGATGACCCAGTATGTTGCGATTGGTCTACTCTGCTCTTGATTGGTCAGATGGCTCAGTCTGTTGTGATTGGTCAACTGCTCACAGTGCGTGTCAGAAACCAAACGCTCATTACCATATTTCCGGATCTTCCTCAGCACTTGATACACAGTACAGTGATAGGAACAGTAACGATGGTATCGGTTTTACCGTATCAATTGGAGCACGAGTCTCATCCTTTTGAAGTGCAATGCAAAGTGGATTCGCAGCACAGAAAACAGCGTTCTCAACATGTCAACAACACAAACCAAACTCTTCCTGTCATGATTGATCACAGGAAGCAGATGCAAGTAACGCCGTTTATTAATCACAAGCAGTAAAAGATGAACAAACAATGGATGGTGCAGACTTCGGTAGGCGCAGGGACTGGGATGATCGGTTGGTGTCGTGAGGTGGTGACGTGAAGAGTGGTGATGAGATGACTCCAGGATCCAGACGAGCAACAAGACACGATGACGAACAACCGGAAACTGGTGACGAACAACTGGGACTCCGAACAGGAACAGACAAGACAACCACGACAAACTCCAAACAACGATCTGACAAAGGGAATGAGAATGAGGTGAGTATTTAAGGAGGTGAGTGAATGAGCAGCAGGTGGGGACGGTGATGAATGGCAGCTGGATCCCTTGATGATCCATGTGGCCTGGACACACCCACAAACACTCGCGCACATACATACACAAACACACCCACTGCTGTCACAACACAGAGCACGCGACAAGAAGGAAACAATGCATCTGTGAACCGTGACACTTCCAGGCAGATAAAAGTACATGTTGTTCGTGGATAACCAATCAAATAGGCTTGCGTTATGCCAATTTTTTACATTGTTACATAGGTTTGTAACAGGAAGTGAGATTGGAATCGACTCATTTCAGGCAGTTCAGAATCGCTTCTTTCTTTTAGGAGACATTAACTCCATTTGTTGTGCACTTTGATCTTTAAAGCTATGCAGACTTTCTACATTCACAAACAGTTATATTACACACTGCATGAAAGATAATATTCAAAAAAGCATGATAGGGACGTTAATTCCTTATATGATAATTTACATACAATCAGGGCTATAGTCAATTTCATAGATTTATATATTTTTTTATAATTCATTTTAATAAGCTGATGTTAAATTTACAGTTGTGTATAATGTCTGACTGTCTCCTTTTTTTTTTCTTTTGCATTTCCAACACCTTCACCTGGCTTTCTAGCACGTAAGTGTACCACATTTTATCCAGTTTCACATATAAGCAGAAGCAGAAGCATAAAAAAGATTCTGAGATTACCTTCTCTGTGAAGAATACATTTAATGTACCCATAAAATTTGGCCAACACATGATATGATAGAAGGCAGCATAATGATGTGTTTAGAAGTGCACCCATGATGCTTTAAAATGCTGAATAGGTTTTGGAACAGAGCTGTAGACTTAGATTTATGCTCTTCATATGAAGGAAATATTTCCAAAGCCAAATTGCCCATCAGTGTGAAATTAAGTTCTTGACCCATCTTGTGCTATGTACTATGCTTATTCTGTTTCTATAATCTTCTCTGGCTTTTTCTGGCAAATGGGAGCCGACTCTGGGTCTTGATGACAGCCTTCTTTCTTCATTCTTTCTACAGGGGGTGAGTCTGATTTCAATACACCTGTGAAATGAAGCAGGATTTAGAAGAAATATGCTTTAGATTCAGAGCACAGTCACGCTACACAGTCATTGGCTGTCCACTATCAGAGGATTGTGGGACTGCTAAGAACTGGCACGCTACTGAGGACCAAATCCCTTTTCCCTTGCCTAGCATTGAACAAATAGGTTATTAAACATTCAAAATGGAGATAGTATGAGATTAAGTTACAAACCTTGGAAGTAATGGGGCTTTAATGCTGTAGTCATTCAGAGTAGTACAGGAAGTATTGGAAGTGGCATTTCAGAATATGAAAATGTTCATCTTTTCATTTTGTGAAGCTCATCACTATTACTGTTTACACAGTTTAAATGTTCTTCATGACATACTATATATGCATACTAATAGACATAGTATTCATAGTATTTTATAAAAGGATTAAGTATGCATACTTCGCATAGATAACACATGTTATTCCTGGACGCTTATTGATCAGAATTAGCAGACCTCCTTAGTTCATTACCTGGAACGATACACCTAACAAAGCAATATATCTTTATTTTTTGCATTAAAAGTCAACATGAAGTCATAAGCCTCATTCACACAGTGCACTGATCCCAGATCCCAGATCCCAGAGATGTAAACTTGTTATTTAGATATAATTGTATTTACACAGTTGTAAAGAAGTTGCAATGCAGTACACTTTAAATACTGTATGTTAACTTTAAATGTCATACCGAATAACATACTACAGTTAAAATTATAATCAAGTACTTTACATGTGCTTTAGTATGTTAGTAAGTACTAGTACAGTTGCATTCTAAAAGTTGTAACTTCTTCCTGAGTCTCTCCATCAGTGTCCGACTCCGGTTTGAACAATGTAAGGCTGAACACCGTTACTGACAATCCTCATTTTGGCTGCGTGAGATTCTCCAGCTTTGTTGTTGTTGAGCAACTGAAGCGTGAAGCTCCGCTTAGTTAAAGCTCCGCCCTCTTCTGGAAAGGGGGCCGGGAGCAGCAGCTCATTTTCATTTAAAGGGACACACACAAAAACTGTGTGTGTTTTTTTTTGGTCACACCCAAATAGGGGCAAATTTGACAAGCTATAATAAATGATTTGTGGGGTATTTTGAGCTGATACTTCACAGACACATTCTGGGGACACCAGAGACTTACATTACATCTTGCGAAAAGGAGGATAATAGGTGCCCTTTAATAAACTGTATGTTTTGAAAGTTTTCTTAACTTAATGGGAGCAGTAGCCTTTGTTAGCTGGGATAGCACACGTCCATGTTCTGTGTCAATGTGTATGTAATGCTGTCAGTCAGTCTCGTTAAAACTTTTCTCAGTGTCTCACCTTGATCTCCATTGGCTCCTTTGGCACCCTGGACAGTCTCTGCAGGGCCTTTATTTATACTGAAGCTGATGTGAAACAGAGCACATGAAAGTGTCTGTGACCTTTCCAAAAATGTCAGTGCTAGGACTAGTGTAATAATGAGGAGTAGAGCAGAGGGAAGTCTACTTTAACCTTTAAGGGCAGCAGAACTACATTATGATAGTACTGTGCTGTTGGCAACATGGTTACGCTGTACTACACACTACACAGTGAACAATCAGCTATTCTGGACTGATTCTAGGCTACATTACCTAGATCTCTAGAATGTTTACACCCCATTTTTTCCACTTAGATTAGAGTACTTTAAGGATTACCCATGATTCAGTATCACACACTGTATGTTTCTCTACATAAGTTCAGTTCACTGTCTGCTGCTTACATGTACCTCATAAGTGGCTGATTTGGAGAAATCTACGCAATGAAAGGGCACATTAATATTGCTCTTCACAAGAAGTTAAAGGGAGATTCAATTTAGTTTATTCCAGCAGAGTTTGACATTAGCATGTTGTTAAGCTAACAATAGATATGTTTACGTGCACTAAATTTGAATGTATACAATCCAATTTCAGATTCTGAATTCTGTTCATATGAACTCAAAACTTTGCAATCTGATTTGCATATTCATTTACATGTGCCTTACACGTATTTCAAAGAAATCTTCAGCGAATGCACAATCGGCATGTTAAGATATTTTGAATTCAATTGAGAAAATAGATTCAAGTATTTACATGGCAGTTTTTTTCCTGCTGTTTGGAATATTTCAGGTCTACACCACTCATTTCAATCCGATCGAAATGTAATTCAGATGGAGCTCAATCGGTGTGATTGAGATGTTTACATATAGGTTTATATGTCCGATTGACCCATAAATCAGATTACTAATGGGTTATTTGATTGTCTGTAAACATAGCTAATGTGATACTCTAATAAGCATAAAAATACATACAGCATACATATAACTATTGATTAAAGCATTTCATTTTAATTAAATTACAACAACTTTATTGATACTTTTCAGTTTGGAATGAACTAGGTATATTTATAATACTTATAGAAATACTCCAGAAATAGGCTACATGTAGTTTGCAAGCTATTGTTTACGAATGCTGAATAAATTTGTACTTTTATTTATGACTGAAACATTTGTTGAGGTTTTTAAATACTCTGAGTATGGGTGTAACGGTACATGTATTTGTCCCAAACCACCACTGTACAGACATCACGGTTCTGTGCATACAGACAGATGACGAATACAGTCAGGCGATCCACACTCCAATCCAGAAGGGGTTGCGCGCAGTAATGTAACGCTGTTTGCTAACAACAGGAAAAAGTGCAGAAGAAGAACAGATGATCTATAGATATGTTTACATGTAATCTCTCAAACAGTGTTTCAATCTCGGAAAGACCTCAATAAAACAGCTTGAGAATGATATCTCACCCAGCATTACATTTACCTCAGGCAAGTCATTTAGTGTCCACAGCATGTTAGTTCACTAGAGAAATTAACTAGTAGGGCTGGGTATTGACACAATTTTCACGATTCGATTCGATTACTATTCACATGCTTTCGATTCGATTTTTGATTTCGATTCGATATCGATTATTTTGGATGTAGTATTTCAGTTACAGTACATGGCAAATTTTCTAGAGGAAAAAAATCTCTCAACTAATACTGTAAACTACAGAAAAGTCAGCTGGTACTACTATAATAATACTGAAGGTTAAATTAACAAATTTATATACAAACACTTAAATTACACTCAATGTTTTTATTATAAATAAAGTTTAGAATTACATAATCATATTTCTACTCCAATTCNGTTAAAGGGAGATTGAATTTAGTTTATTCCAGCAGAGTTTGACATTAGCATGTTGTTAAGCTAACAATAGATATGTTTACGTGCACTAAATTTGAATGTATACAATCCAATTTCAGATTCTGAATTCTGTTCATATGAACTCAAAACTTTGCAATCTGATTTGCATATTCATTTACATGTGCCTTACACGTATTTCAAAGAAATCTTCAGCGAATGCACAATCGGCATGTTAAGATATTTTTGAATTCAATTGAGAAAATAGATTCAAGTATTTACATGGCAGTTTTTTTCCTGCTGTTTGGAATATTTCAGGTCTACACCACTCATTTCAATCCGTATAAACTTTTAAATCGCGGCTGTCATTACTGATTTATTCAAACACGCATTAAATATTGAATAACATAAAAAATTATAATGATTATGTAACAGTGCATAGCTATTTATCAAAATGTTGCTTTCTAGAGTACACTTTTCTAGCTGACTAATGAGTTTACGGTCACTAAATATGTTTTTCTGAGGTAAATGTGACGTTACGTGACATTGTTTACAAGCTGTTTTATTGACGTCTTTCCGAGTTTGAAACACTGATTGAGCGATTACACGAGACATGATACAGATTTCGGTCAGTTGTACTGTATATTTTAACATACCTTCAGATGTTCATGCATGTTTATTTCGCGCTGTAACTGGTATTAAAGCGGAGGAGATGTTCACATGCGTTCGTGCTGCCGCTTCTCTTTAACTGAGGCGCTAAAGCGATCTGTCACGCCACATTAAACAGCGCCAAAACGGTATTTATTTTTTGAATCTCATAATAAGATGGACGTCATTTGAAATCTGAGACTTTGCTTCATATCATATAACAAAGCACAAAGAGTATTGCGATTTATTGGATGGGAGGTGCTACATATTATGCTCATTCATCAACTGAAAACAGACTACACTAATCGATTCTTTGGATTTAAGAATCGATTTTGGTTCGTAAAAATGAGAATCGATTAAAATCGAGAAACCGATATTTTTACTCAGCCCTATGAACTAGTATCTTGGCAAGTAATCTTTTTTATTTGTTTTATTTTTGGATATGCAGCAAATTAATTTCAAGTATTGAGTTTTTGGAAGGACTTTTATTTCCAAACATAGTTTGTGAGTTTACAAAGTTCCATGCTGTTACGGACATTTTCCTAAATGATTATCCTATTTTGTGTTTGGTTAATGTTCATAATTGTCAAATATTATTGCTCTCTCCACTTTTTTTTCTCTAATCACACGGCCCATTAGTGTTATGAGCAAGGGAATGGTAAGTATAAAACAAACGGACACCAAAGAGATATCAGGGATAGATGGAGTCAACATGAAACATCCGTTTGCAGAAGTGTCTTTGGATGATAAACTCCCCTGTGGAGCGTTAATGTGCCGTCATCCACACTAATCACCGCTTGAGCTCAGATCAGCACTAAACTGCAGTCACATTTTATACATCCATCATCCTCTCATGTCGTCTTCACTAGCACACTATCTTTCTACTTTTGCCACCGTCTTTTAGAAGAAAAACCCATCAGGGCTGCAGCTGTTTGGCCGGTGCTGTTTGAAACAGCGGTGGGTGACTGACGGTATCCTAGAGAGGGTTAGTCCCGTGTTAATGTGCGGGATGTACTGTAGCGATTGTCTCAGCAGGTCTCGCTGTCTGGTTAACTGCATAAATGCAGAACGTCGACTGCACACCGTGGTGTGTGAAATGGCATCCAGCTGTTTTTAATAGCCTAACGCAATCGAGTGACAGACACAACAGGAGAACAAGAATTGCTGTCATATTACTGTCCTCCCACGATAATGATATTTAGATATTTGTGCATGTAGGATGCATACAAATTGACATTTCAGGACTTAATTTGACCAAGTGCACTTATGTGTTTGTGTTTGTGTTTGTGCTTGCAGGGCTACACACCGCTCCACCTGGCTTCTCTGCACGGACATGGCAAAATCATCCAGCTCCTAATCAATAGCTACAGTAAGGTCACTGTACACTTGTATATAAACTTGTCCCTCAAATCTGATTGGTTGATTGGAAAAATAGAAACCCTGAAGATTCAGAGGTCAATAAGTCGCTTACAGTCAGATAATGTGACCATTTTTTGACATCAAGGTCAGTTCTGGTTGTAAAATGTCATGCGGTACAACCTTCAAAAACACTTAATGATAATAATGAATCAATAATTCATGATATTTAAAAAGAAAGTAATTTTTATAATGTAATTTCATTCATTCATTTATTCAGTTATTCATTTATTTATTCACTCATTCATTCATTCATTCTTTATGAAAAAAAAATACAAAGATGTGTACAACATAATGAGAATTATGTTAAGACTTCATATGCAAAAACCTCTTATTGTCATCTGAAAGTTTCTTCTTATATGAGGATTTTTATCAAGCTTGTATGTTTATGTTCAGTTATTTCACTTTAATAGCAATGAAAAGGACATATTAATTGCCATTAAAGTGAAATTACTGAACCTAAACATACGAGCTTGATAAAAAAGAAGAACATTTCAGATGGCACTTTAACAAGGCTTTAAATATTGTACACAGTACTTAAAGGTACACTATATAACTTTTTTGCTCAAAATTAACAGTATTTAAATAATGAGGCAATCATCAATCCTGCTGCCTAAACATGTTTTTGTCTGATGATGTTTTAGGGTACGTTTACACGGTAACGATGTACCAAAAATGGAAAGGTTTTTTCTTTGTACAGATGACAACGTTATCAAAACTATCCCCGTTCACACGGATCCGCAAAAATGACTAAAAACGCTGTATTGTTCATGCCAGACAAGTAGATGGCGCTGTCACTTTGTAAAGAAGGATTACGCACCTGTGCATACGCATTCTTATACAGGGCACTCACGCCAAACGTGAATGCCTATCCACCTTATTTTTACAGTTTACCGCACTTTGATATTCTTCTCGTTATTTCCCTATAGCGGCTAATAAATCGGAAGTCTTGCACATTCACAGATATACCTTAATTCCGCATTGACAAATAAGGTGGATAGACTAAACACGTAATATGCATGTGCACGCCATCACCGTTTTCACAGATTTGCATTTTTGCAGTTTACACGGAGATGACAATGGTAGCATTTTCGAATACTTGCACTTTGAAACCCGTTTTCAAAAGTTTGTGTTTTCATGCCACTAAAACGCTGTTGTAGTGTAAATGAATGACCAAAACCCATAAAAAGTTTTCAGTTTTTTGTTGAAAACTGTGTCATGTAAACAGCCCCTTAATTATGGTAACTCTATTATAAGTGTTTATGTTTTGTTAATATTATTCACAACGAGCGAGAAAGGTTGACATGGAGCAGCTAAATCTCCATTCTCCGGGGAGGACGTTTAAACAAACGTCGAACAGAGAAGAGTCTGCTGGCAAAAAGAGAACGCGACAGAGCTCGTAATAAAACAAGAATCAACATTGGCTTGTTTTTTTGTTTTTTTTGGAGATGGCAAGAATTGAGGGATTTGAAATGTTGTAAAAGTGACACAGAAATTGTGTTTTTATTACTTAACAGGTGAATAAGGTATTTTATTGAACAGATAATTTGCAATATGTAGCCATAGATTGTAAAAAAAAGATCATTTTGGAGCATGAGTCTGGCCAGTAGTGTCAATCGCAAGCACAGCTATCAATCATGACGTTACACCCCATTTTTGTAAATTGAGCAGTTTAGTCCAAATTTTTTGAAGACTCAATCACTTTTTATGATGAATAGATTGAATTTAGGCAGATTCATTTACAATCTCTTTATGAACCTTTTGGAGCGTCAAAGTGTCAGTTGCGTAGCTGCCTCACTGAGCCATTGGATTTTTTATCAAAAATATCTTCATTTGTGTTCTGAAGATTAACGAAAGTCTTACGGGTGTGGAACGACACGAGGATGAGTAATTAATGTCAGAATTGTCATTTTTGTGTGAACTAACCCCTTTAACACCGCCTACATTAAAACAATGCCGCAGAGTGAAACACAATGTAAAGTGAAGAACAAAAGGGAAGATTGAAGAAGCTTCGCAAAAAGATATTGCAAAGTAAAGAAAAATAATTATCACAAAAGAGTTGCACATTACTATACAATATAATGTTCCCTAACACTGTCCCCAACAAAGAGGAAATCCAGCTCACAGACACAGATGTGATCAATGATGCTAAGCTGAAGGTACTGTGCAGTCACAAATGATAATTGGTTTTTAGGGGAGAAAACTGCTGCGATGGCCCTCATACTGTGAGCTAACACTAGCTCTCGCTAATGAAGCTAACGAGGGTGTGTGTCAATAGAGTAATTCAAAAGAACAGTCCCTTGAGATCTTGGACGGTGTACGCGCATGTATGTATAGGGGGGTCTTGTTTGTAAAAGCCCCTAACAGAGAATAGATGCCCATATGTTGTGTGTTCGGTTGCCACTCGGCCCTGTTGTGTTAGTAATTCACTAAAACACATATGGTCCAGGTCAATATTAGCTCCCACCTCCTCTGTACAAACCACTGAGTTTCCATATGGTGTGTGGAAATGGATACTCCATGGTTTCCCTTCACCACCCACAGCTCATTTGGACCCTACACTGAGAGAGACTGAGAGGATTGTCCTTCGTTTTCTCCATTTTTTTCAGGTGTCATGAATGTTCAGCCAAATTGTAAATTGTTCTCTTCAGAAAATGACATCACAGTTCAGCAGTCTAGTGAAGTTTAGGTCAGTCGTTTTTAACTGGTTTGGAGATGCCACATTTGGCTCATTATGTCCAAGTGTATTAATTAAAAATAAAATAAGTAAAAAAATAAATATGTAAATAAATAAAATAAACATAAATAAATGTAATGATGTAAATAAAATGTCTTGTGGTACAACCGCTTAAAAGTATTTATATAAAAAAAATTATTTTATCTTTAGCTTAAAAATTATGTATTGATTGATTTTATTTTTTTTATTTTTTTAAAACTGCATGTAATTACAGATGTAATTAATTCCTTTAATTACATCTATAATTAACTGTATAACTGTTGACACTTCCCAGCCTTAAACCTCCCCATAACACTAAACCAGTCCCTAACCCTAAACTTACCCTTATCAGAGACTATAGATATAGAAAGACGTGTGAATGGGAGAAACTGCAATGTGCAATATAGCGGAATAGGTCCCGCCCTCTAAGTAGAAGAGCCAATCGCTGATTGGTAAAGTCATTGCGTCACTGTAGCTGCTGTCAGAAGCTCCGGTTCCTATAAAAACCTAAAGGTCTTTGCACACTGAGTCCGAAATTTTCGTATGTTTTTTTTTTTTTTCATATTCATCATCCTAAAAATTCTGAAACCTTGCACACTGAGTCCGATGCGTATTAATTAATTGCGAGAAAATCGCAAAACAATACAAAATAGAGTCTTCAAGCAGTGAGGATGATTTTGTTGTCCTCTCTCTTCTTAAAAAGAGAAAAAGAACGGAAATATTGGGTCCACCCAATTCCTGGGATCATGTAGAGAGGAAGGAGAGTTCCACCTCCTTATCAAGGAGCTATACCGAGCAATTCAAAGTTTACTTCAGGATGTCACTGGCTCAGTTTGATTCTTTGCTAGCGCACTTTGTTTGTCATACATTGTGCTTTGTGCTGTCAAACGCCATTCTGGATTTCGGCGTTCGCTTGTACGGTGGCAAATGAATTGTCAAGGGAACACCTCTCAAAATGCTTGCTACGGATGCGAAAAATGCAGACGAGAATTTCGGACTCAGTGTGCAAAGACCCTAAGACTCGCACTTAGAACTGCACATGCACATTGGCTTAAAAAATAACCCTATTTGCAGAGTTGCCAGGTTTTCACAACAAAACCCACCCAATTGCTACTCAAAATGACCCCAAAACTAACCCAGTCGTGTTTCGGGGGGGGTCCCCTGGTAAAAATCGCGTTCCGGGGGGTGAAATCCGCGTTTTTGGCAGGGTTCCCCTGGTAAAATTTGTGTTCCAGGAGCTAAATATAATGTTATTTGGGGTCGCTTCGACCCGTGGACATGAAAAACAACCCGCGGCAACGGTTTTAAAGTAGCCCAATTTGGCAACACTGCCTATTTGAGCATAAGAAACAACTTGTATGTCAGTTCAGTTCAGATTTTGTTGCTGATTTGAAATATGTTATTTAATTGTGAGTTTGGCAAGCAGTTTTTGAGTCTTCAGGATTCCTCCATTCAAATAGATAGGACTTGATCTTGGATGCCTAAAACGGCTGCCCGGAGGCATTGCAAATATGGCCACCAAGCAGGGTTGCCAGGTTTTCACAACAAAACCCGCCCAATTGCTACTCAAAACTGGCCCAAAACTAGCCCAATCTCGTTTCAGGGGGGTTCCTCTGCTACCATCCCAGTGGCTAAATATCAAGTTATTTGGGGTCGTTTCAACCCGCGGACATGAAAAACTGTGTTAAAGTAGCCCAATTATGCAGGAAAACTGCGGACTTGACAACACTTGCCGCCAAGTGAACAGACATTCCTTGAAAGGGACTTTGCACAATAAGTACATTCTACCTAATAATAATAGTTATTATTATTAATGTAAGTACATAGTAGTTAAAGACTATGAAAGTTTTCCCAAAAACATGTTAAACCGATATGAATAAGAAGTACATTTCTAAGAATTTGCATTCGCACATGCATTTTAAACTATATTTTCAAAGGATTTTTCCATTACTTTATCTTGAGCTCTCTTATTTGTCATTGATCCATCTGCCTTTTCCCAAGTGACAGATGGATTTAAGTTTGACTGCATGGCTTTTGACGTGACATCAACAACAAAAGATATGGAAAGTGTTTTCCTATTTATTTTGCGATCCAAACTATGATCTATTTTATTATCTTTATGAGTTAGTGTTGTTTTCCTTTGCTGTCAGATCTGCCATTGACAAGCACTGATTCAGAAGTGTGAAGTTAGACAGATTTGATGGCCTGGAGATAAAGACCCCTGGCTAAAAACATCTTACAGGTTTTGTGAACGTCAATGCAGCAGAGAAGCTTTTTCCCAGACTGACATGATTGTCATGGATATTGAAGACATAATGACAGCAGTCCAGACAGACATGTGTCAAGCACAGACAAAACCTCTGCCAGACACTTTCATGAACAGCCTTTATTCTTTCACCAAAAAACTTTGGTGGATTTGAATGGAGTCAGTAAGGTGTTAAGCTCTTTAATTTAAAGGGACAGTTCAATCAAAAAAATTAATTGTCATCAACTTTCTAAACCTGTATGTTGACCTGTTTTTGTCCACTCAATGGAAGTTAATGGGACA
>RJVU01000976.1:417211-463512 GCA_003731715.1 Anabarilius grahami | reverse complement strand
GAAAGTGTTTTACAAATACATATTCAGAGAAAAAATATATGCAATGAATTTGCTGCAGCTTTATCCACTTTAAAAAATAATGTGTTGGTTCAACTAAAAAAAATAATAATGCAACTTTAAAAAAAAAAAAAAATGTATGTTCAACCAACAAGCTACATTGAGTTAACATTGTAGCATAAACACAATTTTTTTAAGTTGATCAAAACTAGAAATCCACTGCCTAATTTACGACGTTATCAAGACAATTTCATTACGTTACTACAACCTAAATTTTTAGACGATTAAATTTGAATTTAAATTACAAATGATATTAAGTTGATATAATGATCAACATTATTATGTCAATAGAACTCAACAAAATAATGTTTGCAACTTGAAAGGTTTAATTAAAACAATAAATTAGAATTTTTAACTTGCAACCATGCATTTATTTAAGTTGTGGTAACAGGTCCCCTGAATTACTTTATATGGCATTAATCTGATAGCAGGTCTCCGGCTGTCAGTGCATGTCCTGTATATTGAGTGTCAGACAGTGTCACCCATCAGAATGATGAAATCTCTAGTGCCAGACCTTCATCTGGGAACCTCCAAACCAATGAGCCATGCCTGGCCAATCTGCCATCAGCTGCCCATTCATACCCCTCACCAAGTGTCCAGACTGTTTGACATCTATTGTTTACAGCATCTTGATGCGTTCCCCTATAAGTTTCATCTAAGTTTATCCACCTTATTTTGCAACAGAAGTAATATATTTTCTGTGAATGTGCGAGACTTCAGATTCATTAGCCATTATAGGGAAATAACTAGAAGAATAAAAAGGGCAGTAAATAGTTAAACTGTTTGCGCTAAAAACCAGTCTGTTTATAATTACGACATTACATTAAAATAATATGGTAAGAAATACCAGTTTGCCATATCAAGCAGCATAACAAGTTGTTTTGTACAGTACAGCTACTTAAGTCACTGGAAGTGGACGACACTAGAAGAATGTGGATATAGTAGTTACAAAGATGATGCATCAATTCAGTGCAACAGTTTACGCAAGAATGGATGTTCAAACAACAGTTATTGATTATCACCATATGTGTTTATATCAATAATATTTCACTTTTATCACAAATAATGCAACATCTCATTTGTGTTTTATTTCCTATGGTGGAAATATAGACAGAAATAAAATGTTAAAGAGTTAGTTCACCAAAAAATGAAAATTCTGTCATTAATTACTCACCCTCATGTCGTTCTACACCTTTAAGGCCTTCGTTCATCTTACGAATACAAATTAAGATATTTTGATGAAATCCAAAGGCTCAGTGAGGCCTGCAAGCAAGATGATTAACACTTTCAGATGCCCAGAAAGGTAGTAAAGACGTATTTAAAACAGTTCATGTGATTACAGTGGTTCAACCTTAATATTCTAAAGTGAAGAGTATACTTTTTGTGCGCCAAAAAAAAAAAAAAAAGACTTTATGACCATATCTAGTGATGGGCGATTTCAAAACACTGCTTTGAAGCTTTACGAATCTTTTGTTTTGAATCAGTGGTTCGGAGCACCAAAGTCACGTGATTTCAGTAAACGAGGCTTCGTTACTTCATAATTGTTTCGAAATTTCAATAGTTCACGTGACTTTGGCAGTTTGATACGCGATCTGAACCACTGATTAGAAACGAAAGATTCATAAAGCTTCGAAGCAGTGTTTTGAAATCGCCCATCACTAGATATTGTTGAAAAGTCGTTATTTTGTTGTTGTTGTTTTTTTGCCGCACAAAAAGTATTCTCTTCGCTTCATAACAGTAAGATTGAACCACTGTAGTCACATGAACTGTTTTAAATATGTTTTTAGTACCTTTCTGGGCACTGAAAAGGGAAATGATCTTGCTGGCAATGCAGGCCTCACTGAGCCATCAGATTTTATCAAAAATATCTTAATTTGTACTTAATTTGTAATAAAGAACGACATGAGGGTGAGTAATTAAGGACATAATTTTCATTTTTGGGTGAACTAACCCTTTAAGACTTGGAATAAAACGGCTGACTCAAGATCTTGTTAAGGCTATAATTTTATGTAATCTTTGATAAAACTCAAAAATTATTGGTCATGATTAAAAAAAGACTGATAGTTGAAATGTGTAAATAATAATAATAACTAGAAAGCACATTTCATGAAGAAAATGTGAGTGGTGCTTGAAATGGCAAACCTCGGCACTGGGCAGATATGCTTATTCATGAGGTTACACGATTTCTAGGGTGATCTAAATGGTTGCTAGGGCGTGGCTAGACAGTTAGCACAGTTTAACCGATAGACTGCATGTCTGCCCAAATCAGAAGAGCCAAACCCTTGTGTCTCTATGATGTTCTGATTCATTTATATCCCTCTCATCTATTTTTCAATGGAAGTCTAGGTTGCTAGGGTGCTGTAACTGGTTGCTAGGGTGTGGCTGTGAAGATTTTTGGTCGTTACTTATTGGCTGCTTGATAAGGGAAGTCAAATGAGTGAGAGAGAGAGAGTTAGAGAGAGAGAGAAAGGGTTCTCAAAGCTGTTTGTGTGTAAAAGTGATGGTTTCAAATTCATGAAGATTCTGTCAATGTGTCTGTGGGATTTTTTGCCCGCTTTTCAAGCGAATATCGTAAAAAAAGTCAAAAAAGTCAAAGTAAAAAAGTCAAAGCACACCTCTCCTCAATAAGCTGGTCGATTTGACACCTCATTCATGGGTCTATAGACAGACAGTGTAGATCGAGTTACATGCCGAAGTTTGTCCAGAAGAATAATAATAAGTATGCAAGAGAACAATAGTGATGCTTTGCCTTTGGCAAACACCACTAATAATAATAATAATAATAATTGTTTATTGCACTCCTTGTATGGAACATCACATTTTTAAAAAATAATACAATTTAATTAAGTTAGATTAAATGGTAAACAACTGAGTGATAGTCATAACTTTGAATGATTATAATAATAGTAATAATAAATACAATACAACTTGTTTCACTTTTTGTTTAGAATGATATAAATGAAATGAAATGAAAGGAAATTAAATTAAAAACATATGATATATTTTCATATGTTTAGACTGAAAGTCTGGGACTAGGACATGGATAAAATACTCTATACTTAAAATATATTTGAAAAATAAATGATGAAGGCATGGTTACAAAATTTCCATAACCCTTTTAAAAAAGTAAAAAATATAGGTTTTCATAAAAACCAACCCCTGGAACATTACAAAGTGCACATATAGGTTTCAGAAACACCCATACATCAAAGCACCATGGTATATTACCATCTGATGCCTTACTGCACAATAGTATGACCAGAGTATTTTTGTATCAGCGGTTTGAAGTAATGTGAAATGTATAAACCAGGATCTCTCTGCTGCACTAATGATTTCTATAGCACTCCGGGTGAATAATGCTTTATCTTATCATAGCGAGATCTGTGCGAGCGGTTAGGGAACTGTAGATAGTTTAACATAGTTACAAACTGACTGCTTGCAGTGCCTTAAGCAATATAGTTGAACACAGTTATAGGATTACTGCTTTGCGCCTGGAAACTTAAGCCTCTCTTAGCGGCGTACAGCTTAAGACCCCCGCGTAACTCTATTAAAGCACATAGAATTTCTCCAGACACAACCATAATCATATAACTCGGTTAAACAGCTCGCCGTTGCTTCAGACATATTCGTGACTGGATTGTTGAAAATCAGAGTTAACGTCCCGCTCTTTATTGAAACTGCAGTTTTATTAGTTAATTGTTATCAATTCATGTCTGTTGTCGATATTTAGGCACTGCGGGAGCTACACTGTGGATATGGCATTATAGATGGGTTTTCTGTCTTTTTTGGTCAACTTTCCACTCATCAGTGTTTGAGCTGACAGTATACTTGAACAAGTGTTGATGTTGAAGCTCTTCCAACATGTTCTGTAATAGTGAACACGGTGTAAAACATACACTCTGCTTTAGGAGCTAATATATAATTCAATAGAATAAGCGACATGGGAGGCAGCAGTCAGACATCCATATACATTTATATTGGGGGTAAGAGAGTTCATATATCTGATAGTGAAGTTTAGCCCTCAGGTCATGTCTGCGAGGTCATTAAAAGTCAGCCAACCTTCCTGTAAAACCACAATCCAACACATTCTGGTTATTGTCTAAAAACATAAAATCGCATTGGGTGAAGCTAAAAAGAAATGTCAGAGTAATATTTCTCATCAAAATTAACTCTTTTTCCCGCCAGCGCTTTTTTGATCCTTTTCACAAAAGTTTCATGGCCCCCAGAATATTTTGTTGTATGAATATCTGAGCATGCAATATATTCAAAAGAAAGAACAGACCCTCTGCTTTTAAACAAACAAACAACAACAAAACTGTTTTATTCTAGCTGCATGCATTCTTTTTTAAATATAAATAAACACTTGAATGTGGGTAAGTTTCATGAAAAAAAGCAACATTTTGAGCAAAAAACGCTGAAAAAATCAAGTTGTCAAAGACTACATTTGGATCGAATTCAGAATGATGATCAAAACACAGATTTGTAGATCGAGTCCATCAACACCCCTAATAATGCTTGCACAGTCCTGTAGCTCATCCTGGGTCAACATTTCATATTAGGTGGTTTTGATTTAAATGCTGTTTAATGTTGGTGATCGCATTATTTTACATATGTATATGATTACATATGATATTGCTTGTTTCCGCATCTTCTTCACCTGTGTTTTGATCAGAAGATTCAGTAATCTTTCAGGAGATGCATAATAGCGCCCCGGGCCTTATAACAGTTAAAACACGGAAAGCTGGAAAATCTCTTCAATGGCGGGGAAGTGTTTTTTATAAAAGACGAGAGAACTCGTCAATGGCGGGGAAAAGAGTTCAAATAAAAAAGGACCAAAGTTTTAATTCATTGTTCTTATAAATGCTTGATTCTAATTGGTCAATTGCTGCAATCGAGGTAAAATAACAAACTGTATAATTTGTCATTTGTTTTCAACATAGCTATGCTAGATTTATGTCTCTCATACAGGGTTGTTATATTAAAATAAAACCACAAAAACGGATAAAAATGACAAAAACACTAATTCAAAATAATAATAAAATGTAACAGTACTGTCAGGTTTATGCTTTGGTTCTGTTTAGTTTCATTGTGTTTTAGGGTACGTTTTCATGACAACAATGTACAAAAAAAACGGAAAAGTTTTCCTTTGCGTTTTTCAAGTACAGACGACAGCATTGTCAAAGCGATCTCACTCACACGGATCCATGAATATGATTAAAAATGTTGTATTATTCATCCCAGGTCAGTAGTTGGCGATGTCACTTCGTAAAGACACACTACGTGGCTATAGACTGAACACATAATACGCATGCGCATGGCGTCACCGTTTTCACAAATTTGTGTTTTTGTTGTTTACATGGAGACAATAATGGTATCGTTTTCAAAAGTTTGCCTTTTCAGGCCCCCAAAACGATGTTGACCATGAAAATGAACAGCCAAAACGCATAAAAAGTTTTCCATTTTTAGTTGAAAATGGTGTTGTGTAAACAGCCCCTTAGTTTGGTTTTCCTTGTGCCCATTTGCATGTGTTCCCGATCCTAGTTTGTTTCCATGGTTCCTAATTAGTGCTTCACCTGTTCTTAGTTCGGTTAATTATCTCCATCATGTATTTAAGTTCTTAGGTCTCCCCAGTTCTTTGTCTTGCATTAACATGATGTAATGAAACGTGTTTGGTTAGTGTTTGATCTTCCTTGTTCCTGTATTCTCCTGAATAATTTTGTATTTAAATTAGACTTCTTAAGTGAATCTCCTTCATTGTGTTTACTGATCACCAATACGTGACAATCCATGAGAAGTACCTTAATGATACTAAAAAAACACTGCTCTCACATCACCTCACATCTCTTTTGTTCACAATAATTCAAAGAATTTACACTCAAATCAATATTTTATGTCCATTAATTTGATTTCCTAAGGAACCATGCGGGATAATGTATGGTCAGCCTTATAATGTACAATCAATTAGTAAATGTTGCTTAATTTAATTTAAAAAATGAAGCTTGTTTTATTGTATTTTAGCATATTTTAGAACTAAAAATCTAATTCTCACTACCACAATATTACTTAAATTATGGAGTACAGATGTAGATTACAATTTATATAATTTTGAAATAGTATTTGTTTTACAGAATTTTTTTTGTCATGAGAATTTATACTTAATTAAAAATGCATTGTTATTTTTACTTTGGAGTGAAATATGACCCAAAATGTTCTTCATGAGAATCACCCTATTGTGGGATATTTACTGTTATAAATACTCATCATCATTATATTAGAGTTATAATGCCTAATAGCCGCTTGATTTCAAAGACGTGCAATATATGCAGCGTTAAATGCCGTTAACAAAGCTTAGACGACTAAAAAGAGCCGGTCAAAGAAACTTGTCATTCTCACACATTCATTTTGTCAGGCATAGCTGAATCTCTTGCAATAGAATATGTTATGAAAAGTGCCTTCGTTTTAAAAAGGCATAACAGGCTGTTGACACTCTACATAAAAATAGGAGATGTTGACCTTTACCGCTATCGCCCCCTCTCTGCCCTATTCTCACTTTCCCTCTCTTTATGTTGCCTGGCCTCCTTTCAAATGCACAATCCTCACCTCTTCTTTTCACTGTTATCTCAAATAATTACCCCTCCATTTCTCCCCGAATCCCTGGAGGCCCCGAGCTGCTCAAAAGGCCACTCAGTGTGTCCAGGCAAGAAGGGATTCAGATCAGCGCTCAGTCGCTCAGTATTCAGCCTCTAATTAACCACAGCGGTATTCCAGCAGGCCCCAGACCAGCCTGAGTCCATATGGCTGCTACAAGGCCAGTGTGATTATCACTATGTGCTACAGAGCGAGAGAGAGAGAGAGAGAGAGAGGGGATGAGATGAGATGATTGAAAAGAGAGCGGTTGGCTGTATTATTTTTAACGACTCTCCGATGGCAGAGATGACGGTGCATTTGTTATTTTTAAGCAGCAGTACCCTAACCTTGACCTCCCACACTCACACTCTCACACCTCTGTTTATGTGTTATAAAAAGTTATTAATGAGAGTGTTTGTGTGTTTACGACTAAGAGAGAAGGAAAACATAATCATATTTTATTCATAGCTTCACAAAACAGACAGTATTGACAGTGAAACAACAGCATTTCAGTAAAGTCAAGTCACCTTTATTTCTATAGCGCTTTATACAATACAGATTTTTTTCGAAGCAGCTTCACAGCAATAAACAGGAAAATAACAATCATTAGTTATGTTTCCATCCGAAGTTGTGAATCTGTACAAAATTGGAATATCGCATAAAGCAGCATTTCCATCCCATGTGTTCAAGAGGACAAAATCTTAACTTCCTGGGAAATTGAAACAAAATATCTGTACTAAAAATGGAAGTTGCTGCAGTCGGGGAAGAAACTGTGGCTTTTTTTTATCCTCCATCACAAATGAGTTGCGTTCGGATGCTGGTATTTGTGAGTGCAATCAATTGAGATGATTCTGGGAGGGAATTAAACAAATCATTCTGATGACTGACTTTGGCTCAGGCATTTCAGAACCACCAAACCAACATTTGAGATGCTGTGATGTGATTGGTCCGCTGGTTAGTCCAGTTATCCAACGTCACTTTAATTTTTTCTTGTGCATCGAGGGATTTATTCGGTAAATGTGTTTCCATCATAGTTTATGCTCATGTCTATCTATCGGACAAAAAATGTAGTTTTTTATGTGCTTTTTAAGAATTTATGTGCATCTTGGTGTTTCAATATGTGGCCAGCAGGGTGGGGCCGAGAGCCGTGGGAGAGGAGCAAGGCCGGGGGCGTGACTGCTAATGAGCACACCGGCCTTGAGTCTCATGGACAAAGATCCGGAAGGATTAAAAGAGGAGTGTTGTGTATTATGTTTAAGCAGCTGTGAGGGGTTGCCGCTTCGCTTTCGTTTTGTTTTTTGTTTATTTTGATGAATACATTTACGTTGAGCGTTCGCCGGTTCCCACCTCCTTCTTCCCTGAACTTTAAACTTTGTTACATTGGTGCTGAAACCCAGGGGGAAGGTGGAATGCACTGCCAAAGAGCCTCGCCACGTTGGGAAATCTGCGGTGCCATTGAGCTCGAGGTGATGGGCTGGAGTGACTTGGTGAAGGGACAGACTAACTCGCTGCCATCCGCCTGGGTTGTGGCAGGGTGGCTGTCATCCGCCATTTGCTGAGGCCGGAGTTTGTCCACCGAGGGCTATCCAGCGCCGCCACCAGGCAGAGAACAGTGGTGTCATCAGTGTTCAAGTTTTGTTCTCATCCGATAGTGTCAGTGCATTCAAATAATAATTTCACTGAATCGTCTAAATTTTTTGAACGTCAACTAATCAAGCCAAAGGCGACAGTGGCAAGGAACCCAAACTCCATCAGACAGAAATGGAGAAAAAACCTTGGGAGAAACTAGGCTCAGTTGAAGGGCCAGTTCTCCATTGGCCAAATGAACGAACATGGTGTGATATAAAGTGCGGTCACATTTACTGTTGTACAGCAATTTTTTTTTTGTGGGCTAAATCCATTCATTTCAGTGGGAATTTATGCGATTTAGGGATTTCATGTAAGTTTGACAGATTTCCCTATGCAGATTTTGAAACGGTTTCAGTTGGTAAATGGGTTGGTTGTCATGTTGACCATCAGAAAGCTGCTTCATTTGAAAGTGTGAGCTGTTGTTCTTGCAATGCATTCCACTGCTCTGATTTTCCATAGTTTATGTATAAATCCGCTAGATGGATGTCTTTGACCATTGGTCTCACATCATTTGCAGCATGTTGCGCATCACATAGCTTTCAAAAAATGTAGTGCTCAAGTTAAAAGAAGTTCAGCTTCACATCTTTACATTAACGCATCTTCACATCTTGTAATTTTAATTTTCATTCCGCTGCCCTGCATCTCATGTTAATATCTCATGTTTAAATGTGAAAACATGTTCTGTGTGAATGGCTCCAAACAGAGTTAAATTATTACAGTTTAAAAAAGAAAACTTAAATACACTTTTTTTTTTTTCCCCTCAAAAAATATTCTTATCATGAAGTTTTGTCCTGTTAACAAACTCTGTTCTTGAAAGTGAATGGAGTCTGGAGCTTTTGAATAAAACTGAGTAGAAAAAGCATCATAAAAGTAGTTATGTCTTCTGAAGCCATTTAATAGCTTTGTGTGAGGAGCAGGCTGAAATTTAATTTATTACTCACTGAAATACCCTATCATACACCTAGCGCAATGCGACGCTAGGTACGACACAAGTGTTTTTCACGAGTTTCAGCCCAACACAGTTATCATTTTCACGTCCAGCGCCACGTTGTTTAAATAGCAAATGCATTTGCACCCATTTGTGCACCCATGGGCGTGCTGGTCTGAAAACGAGGTGTGTTCAGGTGCATTGTTGGCGTGTTGCTATTTTGAGGCAACTCAATTAGACTGTGCCATTGACCAACAAAAACGTGGTCTCAATTCAGCGGTGCAGTATTTTTATTTATTTTTTGTTATTTAAAGGGCGCGTTAGTAATATGCGCCTATATGCGGGTGCACAATGCGCGCACAGGGACATTGCGCAGCAGCACACAAACATGCCAAATATTAAAAATAAAAGAATTATAATGTAAAAGATTATTATTGTGTGCATAAAGATAAAAATGCTTTGGTGGAATCCGGCTTGTCCCGTAGATGGTCTGCTCGCGCGCTTTAACCTCGTGCACGAGCAGTTCCGTTTCCTACCTAGAGAAGCATTCAGTTTTTCCGCTTGCAAATTCCGCCATGTAAATAGAAAATCCGCCATGGCGCGAGCGCAACTGGCTTTTAAAGGGAATGGGAGATGAGACTGTGATTGGTTTATTTCACGTTACACCCAAAACACACCCATTACTCATTAAGAGAATAGGTATAACCCTTTTAGACCATGCACCGGGTGTGCAGACCATTTTTCCCATCCTTAAACTAGCAAAAGTGGATTCGGACAAACCGTTCACTTTAGACCATGTGCTTTTAGATGGTTAAAATAGGGCCCAAAATCATACCCACTTCCATACTTTTTTTTTTTTTTTTTTTGAGAACTGTCCATTTAAAAGAACTGTTACATCTTTAATGGCTGTGTGTGTTTGTTCGTGTGTGTATATATTTAAGGAAAAGCAGCGCAGTGTAACAGGTATCATGCTGACATGGTGTGAAAAGAGTTTTTAATAACACTAAGGATTCAAAATGTGTATTTTGAAAGTGTTGCTGTACGATCTGAAATGGCATTTTCTCTCTTCAGATGCCAAAGTCAGTGTAAGGGACTATCATGGGAAGATGGCAGCTCATTACTGGAATGGCAGCAAGGATCTTTTTACAGAACACAGACCTCATTCTGGCACGTACAATTCTAGTTACAATTCTCTATTCCGTGTATCAAATTTGCAGATTTATGTTTATAACAATGACTAACAAAATCATGTAGTGTATTGTGTCAATGTCGTTCTGCAGCTCTGTTGGCTGTTTGAGGTGATTGACAGCTGTTTTCCTCCACTCAGCTGGCAGTTGGTCGAGGGGGAGGCGGGTCCAGTACTACACACAGCTGTCTGCCCTCCTGTCTCGCTCTCATAGTAACAGGAACATCAGCGCAGAGGCGTCCGGCCGGCAACTAGAGCCCACTCCCTCAAACCGGTCATCCTCATCCTGACCATCATCCCACATTAAACTCTGCTCAGTGTTTGGGTGTCAAACCTATCGTGTCTACATGGATTTATATGACCTCTTACAATATTGAATACAATTAAAAAAGGAATTTGCCGTCATCATTTACTCACCCTCATGTCATCCAACTTGAAGACATGATAGCTTAGTATGAGAAATATCTGAAAAGTATTTCAGACTCTATCTTGCTACATGGTAGCAACATAATGCACTGTCACATGACCTCATCACTTAAAAAAGTCTTAACCCTTGCTAGTTGGATGAAATAATGAGTCCTGAAGGACATATTATAGGCATTTTAATCTCAAACAATTTTCTTCTNTGAATACAATTAAAAAAGGAATTTGCCGTCATCATTTACTCACCCTCATGTCATCCAACTTGAAGACATGATAGCTTAGTATGAGAAATATCTGAAAAGTATTTCAGACTCTATCTTGCTACATGGTAGCAACATAATGCACTGTCACATGACCTCATCACTTAAAAAAGTCTTAACCCTTGCTAGTTGGATGAAATAATGAGTCCTGAAGGACATATTTGATGTTGCTTCCGGTTAATGCATCACACTGGAATGGAAGGAATGTGTTAATTATAGGCATTTTAATCTCAAACTATTTTCTTCTGCTGCAAGTGAAAACAAACACTAAACAATTCCTCCTCATCTGCTACTTATTTACAAAAAATTTGCTGTTAATCTTGCATTTACCTGTCAGAAATACCAAAACTGTCTTGCCACTTTCTCTTTATATACACCCCAATTAACACAACACCTAGAGGAACCCAACATGGCGTAATGCTTCTGTCCATCTGTTGTATCTCAGGCCTTTGTCTTTGTTTGGACACTAGCTGCAGTATTTCTCACTATCAGACCAACTCTCGCAGTCGAGGTCCAGCTAGCGGGAGTCATGTGAGAAAGATGTGTGCGTACAGCTGCCACTCAGAACCGACCGATGGTTTGCATGAGTGACGCACAGCTATGAACAAGAGAAAATGGCAGAAATTAGTGAGTATGCAAAAAGGTATTTTGTAGAAAAGAACTAAAGACAGAAGTCTAGCAGCTTTTAGTAACTGTATGCAGTGGTGTGACATTCCCAGAGCCGTTCGGGAAAGGTCCTTGTTTGTACATTCATTATGTCTCTGAATCACACTGAGAATTTGGTTAAAAATCTAAAAATCCAATGCAAGAAGATTGGACCTCCCTTTTGAAATTATCAGTTTTTATCTGATGAATACAAAAAAATGATATCACCAAATAACAATGCTAACACTGCTTGATCACGACTGTTGCTGTCGTTGAGTTTGGCATTACGATCTGGTGTCAGAATGTGTCCTCAGGTGTTCAGGTGTATTAAAGACAGCAGACAGTGTCTAGAAAACACTCCTCCAGGTAAAGGAACTGCTAAAAATAGAACAGAGACAATACGTTTCCTGTTACATTATTCTTCTCTAATGACCATGATTTAGTACAGCAATTTTTATATCATCACCATTCTCAGTGAAAAGAAGTTCACTTTAGCATATATACTTAAGTGTAAACTGAATGCAATGTTTTTAACACTAAATTGCAAGTTAAAATTATAATTTAAATGTATAGTTTAAATTTGTATTCAATGCATTTAGCTGAACTTTTTTTAGGATTTCTGAAATTTCATAATTACTTCCATTGTCTTTGAAATACGCAAAAGTGTACTGCTGACAAACATTACTGGTAAGAATAAAGTAAACTTGATTAATTTCTATGGAAATGTGTATGTCACGTATTTAAGTATATTTTAATTAAATGTTTGTAATGATATTAACTTTAAATGCAATATCAAATATCACACTAAAATTCAATAATAATCAAGTAATTTACATGTGCTTCAGTATGTTAGTCGACACATTTTAAAGCAAGTTTGCTCTTTTTACAATGTACACTTAAGTGGCCTTTTGATTCATTAATATATTTTCTGCAAGCACAGTTTTTTTTTAAATATGCTTTTAAGATTTGTAGTACAATTGCACAATAAATACAATTAAGCTCACTTCTGTTTTTTTCACAAGAGTTTAACACATCATCTGTGGTGGATTTAGGAGCCATGGACCCTGTGAGGTTCTCTCTGTCAATTAAAAGAGCAGGAATGCTGGGAGGTCAAGCATCTATCACTCCATTTCCATCAATAACAGTCTCTCACACCTGCCTCAAGCTGTTTGTTTAGGTCAAGATTTAGATCCTGCATCTGTGCCACCTTTGGCAAAGTACACAGCCAAAGAGGCTCTTTGGTAATCCTTGACACACACACACACACACACACACATGCACGCATGGTGTGTGCCAACAGCTTTTATCTGAAGCAAAAGTTTCAGACATGCAAAGTTAAAAGCCTTTAATTCCATATAATGACCCTTTTAAGGATAAGGATAAAAACCATGAAATGTCATTCACATTTAATGTCCATTATTTTGGTAATACAGTATATTATTTTGGTAACACTTTATTTTGATGATCCCCTTTAGACTGTTGACTAACGTTGCACCTACATGTCAACTAGCAGTCATTAAAGTATTAGTAGACTGTCTGCTTAAACTAAGTGCAATGTTGTGTTGTCAAGAATTTTCCGATACATATCGATATATCTGAAACGCTTCCAATTCTCATTTTCCTCAGAATAGATACACAATACCTGCTGCTCTTCAGCGAGTTGACGCACAAACCCGCCTCGCCTCGCCTCGTAATTTTCATTTACTCTGGATGAATATTGTTGGTGTTACAGGGCTTGAATTTCGGCGTGGGTATTTTTCGGTGTGTATTGCGCATAATTTTACCCAAAGCCGCCTCTCAGTACTAAATTGAGTTTTTTTTTTTTTTTTTTCACTGATTATTGCACTCAGACAGTCAAAATGCTGGTCTTGGCGAATGTTCACGTAAACACAGTCAGTTATGTTTTAAGTGCACATAAACAGTTGAGAAAGAAAACGCATGTGTGACACTATAATGGATCTGTGCGTCAGGTCTTAAAGTGACAGCAGCCTAATATACCTGCTGCCAAATAATAAGATGATGTTAAAAATGTCAAAATTCAATGTCAAAATTGTGGCCAGTGAAGATGCTGAGAAGCTAGAAACTTTGGAAAAACATTAGCCACAGGGGTTGGTGGACAAAAAAGTCAAGCCCTGGTAAACATTTTTTATTTTTTTTATTTCAGAATAATGTCAAAGTCTCATTAAGTCAAGATCATGTAGCACCCATATTGCTAATGTCCCAGACAGCTTTCGATATGCCAAATAAAAAATAAAATATTTACTTATTTGAGAGGGAAATCCATTCATTTCAATCTGAATCATACATCGCTACACTATTGATAAGAGACAGTGGACTTTTTTGCCCTCAAAATATTGCTGGATTTTCAATAATGGGACTGCATATTAAAGGGGACCTATAATGCCCCTTTTACAAGATGTAATATAAGTCTCTGGTGTCCCCAGAATGCGTCTGTGAAGTTTCAGCTCAAAATACCCCACAGATCATTTATTATAGCTTGCCAAATTTGCTCCTATTTCGGTGTGAGTAAAAACACGCCGTTTTTGTGTGTGTTCCTTTAAATGCAAATGATCTGCTGTTCCCGGCCTGCTTTCCAGAAGAGGGCGGAGCTTTAACAGGATTCGATTGCTCAACAACAACAAAACTGGAGAATCTCACGCAGCCAAAATGAGGATTGTCAGTAACGGTGTTCAGCCTTACATTGTTCAAACCGGAGTCGACACTGATGGAGAGACTCGGGAAGAAGTTACAACTTTTAGAATGAAACTGGACGTTCCTGAATGATTAGTGGATACATTTATGTAGTTGTTGTGGAGTTGATTCAACTCATCGACTAGCATGTGCCGTCATGTTAATCTTTTGTGCAAATGCAGCGTTGAAGTGAAGCAGTCCGGCGTAAAATGACGGCATGACAACAACACTCTACTACAACAACTCTTCCTCTTCTCTAAAGCAGCCCAACATGGCCTCACCCCCTTTGTTGTGTGTTCTCGGGGGCGGGGTTTATGTACATTTTGGGGTTTGTGATGTCACTAACCTGGGAAGAAGCTCGTTGTAGTCCCTACCAGCTGTTTGTTGTAGTCCTTAAAAAGTGATTTCTGTAAAATAAAATATCTTCCTTTGCATTGAACTTTTGAGTGTCATAACTTTGCAGATGTTGTTTATGCTCAAACAGCAACATTACACACTAACTAAAGTTAAAAAAAGTGAAATCATGATCAAGAAAATTATTATTAAAAAAATTAATGTAAGCAAAATAATGACATGGGCATTTATTGAGCAAGTAATTAGGATCAATTTTGACAAAAATCTGGCAAAAAGATATTCATGGGAAAAGCCCTTTAAAGTTCTCTTGCAGTGCAGTTTCAATCACGCACCAACCCCCCGTCGCTTTTTACCCCCCTAAAGTTACACACTTTCTTTGTGTCATCAGACAGACATCAATAACGGATTCAGTGTTGGCGTCCAATTTCATGTCTGGCGCGTTGTGCGTCACTAAGAGTCCGTTTTATCACCAAATCCTCTGTGGAGCCGAGAGAACAGCGACAATGGAGTCATCCAGGTTAACTTTTCTTTTGTGTTCCCGTCTGCAGAGCACAACACAATACATGACTATATATCAGGGCTTAACCTGTCAGAGCCCTCCTTCTGTCCCCGCGACACTGCAAAGATGGATCACCCCTGGCCAGAGAAAAGATCTGCTGCTGCTCAATGGCAGCTGGATTGTTTTACAGGACAATTAGGCCTGGCCTTTGTTTGGATAATTACAGTGGATTTGAAGCAGACCAGCCCCCTTCAGGTCATGAGGACAACCTTGACACAGTCATTACAGGAACGCCCAGTGATGATCAGATGTTTAGATGAAGAACTACAAGTCTTTGAGTCCAACATGTGGCGCTGCTGAATGTGACCTCAAGCACTGAGATAAGAGTGAAGCTCACAAAAACATGTCCTGTCACAGGCAAATAAACAACTGAATGAATGAACAAATGAACACATAAATAAATAGTGTTAATTTCTTCATAATTCCCACAATTTTATAATTGTAAATCATTTGTATGCATTACATTAAAAAATAACATTATAACAGAATATAAAAATATAAAACAATGATTTTTATTTACAAGGTTCTTTAAATCCTCATTAAGCACAAATACTACAGTGATAAATATTTTACATCATAAATAATATTTAGGGGGTTTTTTTACGTTTTAATTTTATTTTATTTTAGCACTGCACAGTATGACAATTGAAGGAGGAAATGTGCTAAATTGTAAAACTATGTTACAATACAAAAATCATAGGCCTAAAACCTGCTTCTTGTAAGTATAATATACATATACTTCTTATTCATTCTACTGGCTTTGAGATTAAATTTGATCCAGACATTTTATTGACATTTTATGGTTTTTTAGAGTCTAAGTATATGTAGTTGCAAATGAAAGTGTTTATATATATATATACAGTATATATATGGATAGATAGATAGATAGATAGATAGATAGATAGATAGATAGATAGATAGATAAATAGATAGATAAATAGATAGATAAATAGATAGATAGATAAAGCTGTATTTTAAAGTTGTAATTAAATCAAAGCTTGATTTAAATCAACAAAATTTATTTTAGAGCGCAGACCTTTTGCATTGTATTAAAAAGCTGCAATTAAAACAAAGATTTTTGGAGTATGTTTTATTTCAGCTTTCTACTGAACAATTTCACATTTAATTTAATGTGTTATTTGCCATTTCGTTGTAATTGTTTATGATATATTTTATTTTTGAGAAAACTGTATAATTTTTTTCAGTGTCTACAAAGTGTATTTTAAATCTGTGTAGTCCTATTGTAATGTAATTAAAAATTGTATTTTTGTGATTATTTAAATATCTTGCATTGCATTTTTTTTATTTCCCAAATTTGTCTTGTGCATAAATAAATAAAAAATAAAATTTAAATAAAATAAATAAATAAATCTGTGTAGTCCTGAAAATCCCAAATAAATAGTGCCCTTTCTCATAAAATTACAGACAAAATGTTTTTAATATCTCAATTATGCTAGACAGAAAGTAATTGGTTTATTGACGAATAAGGTTTTTAAAAGTGTCAAAAAATATAATGGAGATATAATTAATTTTGAAGTTTTATTAAGTGTTACAATTAGATTATGTGGTTTTTATAATCAATTAACACTGCTTTTGTAATTTATTACAAGATGGACAAAATTTGTCACCAAAAAAATAATTTGGTTTAACCAAACTTTCGTTTTTTTCCGAATTACACTTTTGGTTATACTGAATGACAATATTTTCAAACAATGCTAACAGGCTGATATCTAGCTTTCTAGCAAAATGACAGTCAAACATTTTATATTTAGTAAAAATTTTTAAAATATTACAATATTTTCCATGTTTTATAGCGGTTGTACCGAATGACCTGATGTTTCGGGACATGCGTATGAAAAAGTGAAAACATGAACTTTTCAAATAGTTGAGAGAGTTAGTTACTTTGCTTCACAACCATGTGGTCCTTTGCAGGTGTCTGAATGATGTCATATCCTGTCACATGATACTGACCGCATGACTTGATCCAGAATGGTCCCTTTATATTGGTAACTCCGAATGACATCAATGAAATTTTTTTTTCCAGACATTCTTTCTCATAACAAAGCATCAACTTCTACAAGTTATTTTAAAGGTGCCCTAGAATTGACATTTCACAAGATGTAATATAAGTCTAAGGTGTCCCCAGAATGTGTCTGTGAAGTTTCAGCTCAAAATACCCCATAGATGTTTTATTATTCCATGTTTTAACTGCCTATTTTGGGGTGGGATTAAAAATGCGCTGATTTGGGGGTGTGTACACCTTTAAATGCTCGTGCTCCCCGCCCCCAAGCTCGCAACACCATTAAACATTGCATAAATAATACTGAAGTTCACAATATAACTCTCAAAACTGATCTTTACAAACTGTTCGTGATGCAGCATATCAGATCACGTAGGTATGGAATGCATTTCATTCTATTCTGAATGAGTTTGATGGTGTGCTGCACGGCTAACAGGGATAAAGCTACACACTTTTGGAGAAACTCAAAAAGAAGGAAGATGCTTTTATGAATTACACAGACTACATGCATTTTCGGGTTAAAAATCAAAATAACGACATGGCTCTGGTCTCCGTGAATACCATAAGAAACAATGGTAACTTTAACTACATTTAACAGAACATGCTAACAAAACATTTAGAAAGACAATTTACAACTATCCCTAAATATAGCATGATATCATGGATCGTATCCATCTGCCATTTTCTCTATTGTCTTTGCTTGCTTGCTTCATAATACCTGCAGAACTTTTGATGATTCGGCTGTGCTGCTCCAGACATTAATACTGGCTTGCCTTGAACATGGGCTGGTATATGCAAATTTTGGGGGCGTACATAATAATGATCCCGACTGTTACGTAACAATTGGTGTTATGTTGGGATTCGCCCTTTTTTCAGTGGTCTTTTTCACGCACAAGATTTACATATGAAGGAGGAAACAATGGTGTTTGAGGCTCACTGTATGTCATTTCTATGTACAGAACTCTTATTATTCAACTATGCCAAGGTAAATTAAATTTTCAATTCTATGGCACCTTTAAAACCATTTTACACTATGTTGATATATGATGTTATAAAATCATGCCAGAATAAAAAATATATACATTTATTTCATTTTAAGATATATTAATCCCAAATGAAATGGCTGTATTGGCCTTTGGACGGTTAAACCGAATGACCTTTTGACACTTAAAAATCGTTAAAATACCTTTATATGTAGCAAAATATAATTAAAAACTTTTGGATTCAATAAAAGAGATCAGGTTGTTCTACCTTACATACTTTGAATGTCTAATTTTTGTTTTTTATTATTATTAAGACCGTTGGACAAAAAAAAAAAAGAAATTACCCATCACGTCATTGACCCAAATGCAGCTTCTCAGATATTTGCAACAAGATCTCAATAATGCAATGTCTGATCACTAAAGAAATGCATTTCTCAAAAGCATCGTAAGCCTAAGTGGATTGTAGAACCATTGGCACCCATGATCTCTGAGATCAACTTAGCTCACAATGCTTTTGAGAACATTTTAGTTATAGACATGCAATAATTTATTCAAAAATTAAGTGTCATGATGTCAATTCATCAAAAGGAAAGGTCTCCACAGTAACCAGGAAACTGTTATTGTCATTAGTAGTGAACAAACAGAGTATAAATAGCCTCAGACTGGCACAAAAGCATAAAAGCAAGAGTTTATCAATTCAAAAAGTGATAATGTACCTGAGTCACTCCCTCAATAAGCACTTAATCCTCCGTCTGTCAAGCAAACCCGAGCCACTTGAGACTAACAAACATATCTCGAGTCCTTGTATATTTGAGCCGAGCCTTGTTTGGGTGGTGTACCTAACTACACCAACAACATTTTCACGCATCTCCAAACAGACACGGATAAGTCGTAATTACCTCTTACTTTGAAGCTCTATCATAGGCACAAGCAGGTGAGTCAACATTGTTATTCCTTTATAGCACAGATATTAGCGGTGAGAACATGATCAATGATTGATCTACGCTTTGTAGTTCAGCTTTGCAGCACTGACTCACAAGAGTAACATAATACCACCACACTCCATATTTACCTGCATATCAGATAAAGCAGACGGAAAGTGTAAATTGTATGTGGGAGTGTTGCCCTAGATTTGCAGGTGTGCTTTTGTACAACAGCGCAAAGAAAAGCATACAAAGTGTAATTAAAATCCAATTCCCCCTGTTTATGTGGTTTGCAGAAGAAGGCATGCTAAGGAAAGTATCATTTTTACTAATGCTCATACCTCCTACCCTTCCTTTAACTTGCCCGGATTAAATTAGAACTCAAATCATGTGGCTTGTTGAGTATATTATATATATTTTATTTATTTATTTTTTTTAAACAGTGGTTTTTAAACATATATTAAGACATCACTAACAGGTTGAGTAAAATATAATGAATATATAGGTTAATACAGTGCATATATTTAGCGAAAGAGTTCATTTCTCTTGCAAACTATCAAGCTGTGGACACTGAACGGCATTTCTGAGGTAAATGTAATACTACCTGACATTGTTTACAAGCTTTTGAAACACCGATTGAGCGATTAAATGAGATACATTTCAGTAAGTTGAACAGTAAGTTTCAACATACCTTCAGATGTTCATTCTGTAACTAGTAGTAGTGAAGAGGAAGGGATGATCTGAGGCGCCTGTACTATAGAAGGTATGCACTGATGTCACTTTCCCGCCGGAACGCGCTCCCTCAGCTGGACTGAGTGGCAAAAGAGCTGCTGCATGACTGGATTTAACAGGGGAAACTGCAAAAACGCGAGTAAAACAAATGATTACGCTAATGTTTGGGCTCAAGGTGTTCCTTACAACTTGTCAAAGAAACTGAATCCATGGATATTGACATGCAGCCAGGAATCGTGTTTCTGACATTTAGATGTGCCTGATTTCATCACCGGGGAAACACATAAAGCAAATCTGCCTGTGAACGCTTTATATAAATACAATAGAGGTAGGTATAAATCCAAGTGATCACATATCAGAATCAGAATCAGAATCAGAAAGAGCTTTATTGCCAGGTATGTTGTTTACACATACTAGGAATTTGTTTTAGTGACAGAAGCTCCACAGTGCAACAGAGTGACAGCGACAAGACAAGACACATAATAAAAAGAATAAAATAATAATATACAAATTTACAAGATAGACAAAGTAAAAAAAAAAGCAAAAAACAATATATAATATAGACAATTGTATGTACAGTTATGTGTGCAAATTTGAAATATAAGTAAGTGTTTTAAGTAAATAATGTGTAATAGTGTTGTGTGTTCCATGTTTGTCAAGTGTTCATGAGATGGATTGCCTGAGGGAAGAAACTGTTCCTGTGTCTGGTCGTTCTGGTGCTCAGGGCTCTGTAGCGTCGACCAGATGGCAACAGTTCAAAGAGGGAGTGTGCTGGATGTGAGGGGTCCAGAGTGATCTTCTTTGCCCTTTTTCTCACTCTGGATAAGTACAGTTCTTGGAGAGTGGGGAGGGTTGTGCCAATGATTCGCTCAGCAGACCGGACTACCCTCTGTAGTCTTCTGAGGTCAGATTTGGTAGCTGAGCTGAACCAGACGGTAATTGAAGTGCAGAGGATGGATTCAATGATGGCAGAGTAGAACTGTTTCAGCAGCTCCTGTGGCAGGTTGAACTTCCTCAGCTGGCGAAGGAAGTACAACCTCTGCTGGGCCTTTTTCACAGTGGAGTCAATGTGAATGTCCCACTTCAGGTCCTGTGAGATGGTGGTGCCCAGGAACCTGAATGACTCCACTGCAGTCACAGTGCTGTTCATGATGGTGAGTGGGGGGAGAGCAGGAGGGTTTCTCCTGAAGTCCACGATCATCTCCACTGTCTTGAGCGTGTTGAGCTCCAGGTTGTTAAGACTGCACCAGACAGCCAGCAGTTCAACCTCCAGTCTGTAAGCAGACTCGTCTCCGTCCCGGATGAGGCCGATGACTGTGGTGTCGTCCGCAAATTTCAGGAGCTTGACAGAGGGGTCATCAGACATTATGCAGGCATATCAATGTTATATATATCGTCATATCATCCAGCCCTGAAACTTGTATAGTTTTTGTCAGTGTTTATTTAAAAACATCCAATTATTCAAGATGGTAAATATTTAACTGATGAGTTGTCAATACAATATATAACAATACAATATATAGGGTATGATTTTACCTCAAAATCCAACATATTGACACAAAATGATAACTGCATATCCATGTTTCTCTGCCTGGAGTCCGCTGTTTCTGTGAATTGCAGCGATCCATTTGCTTCTCTTTTCTTTAGCTTTCGGCAGTCTGTAAAAATATACCTCAGATTTCTTGTCAAAGCTATTTGTACAGTCAGTCTCAAAGCTCTTTCCCATTTTGGATGTGTTCTGTGTGTTTTTCGTGGCATTCACGCTGAAAACCAATGCTGCCACTCAGTCTTTTTGCCACTCAGTGGGCTTAACCGCAGTCATAACATCCGACGGTGACGTCACATGCATACCCTCTATACAGCATCTGTTATGGTGCATTCACATGGGGCGTCGGCGTTAAAGGTGCCCTAGAATTGAAAATTGAATTTACCTCGGCATAGTTAAATAATTAGAGTTCTGTACATGGAAATGACATACAGTGAGTCTCAAACACCATTGTTTCCTCCTTCTTATGTAAATTTGATTCGTGCAAAAGACCTCTGAAGAACAGGCGAATCTCAACATAACACCGACTGTGACGCAACAGTCAGGATCATTAATATGTACGCCCCCAATATTTGCATATGCCAGCTCATGTTCAAGGCATTAGACAAGCCAATATTATTGTCTGGAGCAGCACAGCCGAGTCATCAGACATTATGCAGGTAAGCAAGCAAGGACAATAGCGAAAAATGGCAGATGGAGCAATAATAACTAACATGATCCATGATATCATGATATTTTTAGTGATATTTGTAAACTGTCTTTCTAAATGTTTCGTTAGAAATGTTGCTAATGTACTGTAAATGTGGTTAAAGTTACCATTGTTTCTTACTGTATTCACGGAGACATTTTCATTATTAAACACTTGCAGTCTGTGTAATTCATAAACGCAACTTCATTCTTTATAAATCTCCAACAGTGTAGCATTAGCCCCGTTAGCCACGGAGCATAGCCTCAAACTCATTCAGAATCAAATGTAAACATCCAAATAAATACTTTACTTACATGATCTGATATGCTGCATGACGAACACTTTGTAAAGATCCATTTTGAGGGTTACATTAGCTGTGTGAACTTTGTTTATGCAATGTATTATAGAGTTGCGAGCTTGGGGGCGGGGAGCGCGAGCATTTAAAGGGGACACACACTGAAACGACGCATTTTTAATTATGCCCCAAAATAGGCAGTTAAAAAATGGAATAATAAAAAATCTATGGGGTATTTTGAGCTGAAACTTCACAGACACATTCAGGGGACACCTTAGACTTATATTACATCTTGTGAAAAAGGGTTCTAGGGCACCTTCAATGCTTCTAATTAACTCTGAATGGGTGACGACATGCCTTGCCAAACTGAATTGTGGGTTTCATCGCTTCGGTTCACTTGCATTGCTCGCGGCAGAAGTTAAAGATTTCTCAACTCTTCAAGCGCCAATGCAGGCGTCAGCCAATCAGATCACAGACGCTAGCCAGTTGCGTTCATGCAACACCGGAAAGTAATGTGATTGGCTGTTGTCACTATGACGGTTGCATCAGCACAAGCTTCAGACACGCCCTCCGTCAAGCGTTGACACCAATGCCCCGTGTGGAAAAAAAAGCGTCAAGATGGCATTTATTGTTTGAATTTCATGATAAATTCGACACCAATTAAAGGACGACACTTTGTTTCTTATTGAAAAAAAGTGGTTAAAAGTGGTTAGGCACCAATGCATTACCAAGCGTTCCCCCTTCTGGATTGGAGTGAGAATCACCTGTGACTGACTGTATTCGTCGTCTGACTGGATGAACCGAACCGTACGGTTTGGGATGAAACGTACTGTTACACCACTAATATATATGTGTGTGTGTGCAAGGATTAATCATTTGTAATAAATACTGCAAGGTTCCATAAAAAGAAAATAATTTTTATTTCATGGTGATTTTAACATAGCAATGTCCAGGTAACGACATAGAACATACAAACAAAACTGCATACAAAACGGCATCAAAAATTCACACTTGTACAGAATGTTCCTTTCTAATAAAAAACTTGATCAGTCAAAGCTCCGTGATTAATTCCTCCAGCCTTTATCAAAGACATTAATCAGATCTACATAATAAAGCTTCACGTACGCTGATAACACTGTTTTTGATTAATGTGTTTAGATGAAGTGATATCTTCTCTAGGTTCATTTTATTGATTTTTTTCAAAGAGGTGAGAGACGAGTGTGGAAATAGATACTGCCTCTGTCAGCTCATAATGGTAAAAACGAAGCTGTTTCATTGTGATTAATATGTGGTTTTGGGTGCAGGGGCAGAGGTGAGCCCTTTTGCACCACAGCTAGTTTTTCAAGCCCACCTGGTGCCGGGCTCAAGGGAACCAATGAGAGAGAAATGCATGAAAGGGGAATAGAAAGAGCGAGGGCCAATAAACATACTTGAACACATTTGATTCGGGCTGATTGGAGTGTAGTTATGTAGTTGCAACTCTGTTGTATCAATTACACCCATGCTAAATGACTTGTTTCGCTCTGCAAATGTTTGTTTTCTGGCTGGTGCAGATGTGGGAGTGAATTTGATGATAAGCAAGAACAATATGCCTCACAGGCTGCCGTAGAGAGAGATCATGTTCTCCTGGACAGAAACACACAATGAGAGAAAAGAATAAGGAAAGGTGGAGAAGAGTGGAATATGGATGAGAGAGGACACTTGAGAAAAAGAAGTGTGCTTAATTGTACTGAATGTGCACTTGTAGTGTAGGCTACTTCAAATCTTATAGTATATTGTAGGGGAATTACAGTATGCTTAATGTAGTCCTGGAGTCAAAGTTGAAGTTCAATCAGACAAAGTTCTCCACACTTCCTGCCGTAGAAAATGAGCAAGAGAATCCAGCCTCAAACCGACTTACAGAAACACTAGTACTTATAGTCATATGGATAACCAGTTGATGTAATTCCTACAGGTTCTGATTGGTTAAATAATTCTAGCACCAGCATCCGAAAACATGGTATTCTGTTCTTTATGCAAATGAGACATTATCTTTGACACACTTTGTTCTATATATATATGTGAGAAACTTTGGTAAGGGTCATGGGTGAGTCATAACTTCCGTAAGGACTCTTTTCATCTGGGACGCTGTTGATTCTCCTGAAGACTATTCCTTTGGCAACCCCTGCAAACATCATTGGATAAAACGTAGGAAGTATTTTTTCCCCTTTAAGGCTGAGCTTTTGTCAGGACTTCACTGTAACAGAACATGAAAACTACATCCACACAGAGCACTGATATAAACTTCTACACACAATTCACTGTTATAATTTAACATACAAATTGTGGTATAAATCCTTAAAAGAATACAAAAGAATATACTATGGCATTTATCAAAGCATTACCATTACTGAACAAAAGGTACTTCCACTTTTTTGTTTGGAAAGTCTCTCAAGTCATGGTGATTTTTTCAGTCTTGGCTTTTCTTTTGAGTTCGAATCTATTAAGAATCATGCATATGGATGAGCATCATTGTGAACAAAGCAATAAGCTTGTATTATTAATAAAACACTTAAATAATGTTTTCCAGAAGTATTCAATTCTTACCCTGCAGAGAGAAGCAAGAATGTATTTGTTTCTTTTCCAGTTCATTATGCCAATGTCTTCTAGCCTCCATGAACTGAAGGTCAGGCCTGCATTGGTTTCATTCATTTGTCTTTTGACAATGGCCTCATGAGAAGAGCAGTTATGTCTTTCTTCATTCACAAATCACTTTCTCCAAACCCCAAACAGCTTTACAACCTTTAATGATCATCAATTACTGGCCCATTTTGCCTATCAAGCAACTCTTAGCCACAAAGCAGACTAAAAATTAACTCTATTGAGGAGCCATGGGTGTAATTGGCTACCTGAATGCCCCAGCACAAAAGACTAGTGGGGACGGCTACTTAGCCAAATGAGCTGAATACTGTTTATGGGCTCTTAAATACACTTCTCACTGGCAGCACAACAATGCATTGACCTCTCAACTTTGGCATGACCTCTCTCAGTCTGTGTTAACTTCAAACCCTGAGCGTCCCCTCCCACAGCTGGGAGTTGTTATGATAGCCAATAAAAAGACAGACAGCCAATGGAGGCCCAGCCTACGGGCCCCTCAGAACAGTCTATATGAAAACAGAGAATGGACCAAAGGCGTTAACTCATTAACAGCCTTTGTTGTGCCAAAATGGGTATCATGCAGACTCTTGGTGAATGGGAAATGGACTAATGACCTGAAAAGCGACTTCAAAAGGCGTTACAAACCAGATAAATGCATCCTTCCATTTCAGAGTCACTATTTCAATGAAGGAGTTGCTCTAAGAATGTTGAGGTCTTTCAACCCATTTAATATGATAATTCTCTTCAGATAAAGAGAGTAAACGCGAGTTTGAATGGACATTTGCTTTCTTAGTAGTTGGTCAAGCTAATAAAGAGCAATGAAGAGAGAAAAAAGGTTAAAACTCAAAACCTAAACTTCTCAAAGCACAATGTATAGATTTATCTTTCACTTGTATATATATGAGAAACTTGATGAAGTTTCTCAAGCCGGAAGTCTGAAATTGTTTAGTATGCAGTAACCCAAAGCCTTCCTGAACCGCTCAACATTTGCCAGATTCTAGAAATACTTAAGCATTGTGTTAGTTGATTGAATAGTATAGTGGTATTACTTGTTCTTTTATCTTGTTATGGGTCCATTGAGTCATTTTTCTTTGTTTAACATATATATTCAAAAAATCAACAGCTGTCGATCCATATGGATGTAAAAATGGCCATTTGCACCCACAGCTGAATGGTGAAGCAGAATTAGTCACAGTCTACTCTGTAGCTCTTTTGTAGTCATTAGGCTAATGGCAGCAGCAGATGATGCTGTGGAGGTGGTAAGACAGCGTATAGTCTGGGTAGAAGCGTGAAGCCCTTTTTTGACCCTCCGTGGGTGGGTATGAGCCACTGGAGCAAGAAACCCCCTGAGAACCCTCCAAATGACGAACCCTGAGGATGTTTGTGTGCATCTTGTACCCTATGCAGGGGGTCTTGGGTTACTCATGTTGGTGAAGGACTCAACATTGGGTTAAGTCACTTTCTGGAAACCAGCAATGTGAACTAAAATGAGTGGGGGTACCTATTATTGGACTCTCAGCCAATAGGAGAGCATGTACTTTAACCCGAGTGGGCGGACAGCATGATGCAGTTGGGTGCCTTCGTGTAAATTCCGACCCCCGCCACTTTGGGGGCAACAAGGTTTGAGCATAACAATTGAGACGGCCCTCAAAAGAATGACCTTTGTATGGTCTAGTGTGCATGTAGGTGTGTGAATCTGGTTGAATGTATGATCAGGAGGAAGGGCTTTCTTTGAGGAACACTGTTAGGAAGCCTCAGCTGTCACATGTTGGGACGTCCCGTAGTGCTGGGCTGCTCCCACCTCGGCTGGAACTTTGATGAATGGATCAGCTTGCTGATTTAGCCCCGGGTCAAATGTAGAGTGATTAGTACAGCACAGCTGAGAACTACCTGCACCACACGCACACTGCTCCTCCGACTCTTTGTGTTTCGAATCAGCGCAACAAAGCACAGTGCCAGGAAACACTTTCAACTTTTCACTCGGAACACACCGAGCCCATAACGCAGACAGTGTGCGTAATTGCAGAGTTGAGCGTGTTAGCCCCGAGATTTCACCATGGGCTGTTAGCTCACAGGAGACCTTCTTGATTTAATCCCGCCCCTCCACAGTCACGCCTCTCCGTCTTCATAATCTCCTACTAGTCCATGCCGCCATGCTGTTCGGAGCCTTAGGCCAAGGCCCAACGCTGTGTTTCCTCCCCCTTGTTGTCTTTTTAAGGGGCAACAAAAGAGCCGTTCTCTAATCACAACCCTCCCACTTCAATTTGAGCACCCTGGGTAACAGGCCATCGATACACACTCAGTGTGGGCACCTGTGCTCCAAAACACAATTTATGTACACCGCCGCTGGCGAGACAGGACCAATTCAAAGGACGGCTCTGTTAGACTCAGTCTCTCCCGCCGTGCCCACGCTGACCGGAGGAGGTGGTTTGAACAACAGAAAAAAACACTGTTGATAAGGGATGAGGTATCGCTGTCATTGCGACTCTTTAGCTTAAGGGCGAAAACACAAACCCGACATCTCACTAATCACCTTTAATTTGTCCAACCTAACACAGAGGGTTTAGACTCCTACTTGAGTGAGACTGCTGAGAGGAGGTGACAAGTCTCATCTGTGTGTGGTGTTACCAGGCATATGAATTACATCCTCTCCGATGACTGAAAATGTAAAAAAGTCATTGGCACTAAATTAAAAGACTGACTGTTATACATTAGTTTAGAAGTCTTGTCTACTGCTAATAACATTGTCATAAAGGATATAGGCTATATTATAGGATCAAAGCACATATACATATTTAAGCCAAACTTAAAGGGTTAGTTCACCCAAAAATGAAAATAATGTCATTTATTACTCACCCTCATGCCGTTCCACACCCGTAAGACCTTCTTTAATCTTCGGAACTCAAATTAAGATATTTTTGATGAAATCCGATGACTCCGTGAGGCCTGCATAGCCAGCAATGACATTTCCTCTCTCAAGATCCATTAATGTACTAAAAACATATTTAAATCAGTTCATGTGAGTACAGTGGATCAATATTAATATTATAAAGCGACAAGAATAACCCGAAATAACGACTTATATAGTGATCGCCGATTTCAAAACACTGCTTCATGAATCTTCGGAGCGTTATGAATCTATTGTGTCGAATCATGATTCGGAACTATGTAAGTCGTTATTTTGTTTTTTTGGCCCACCAAAAATATTCTCGTCACTTTATAATATTAATATTGAACCAATGTACTCACATGAACTGATTTAAATATGTTTTTAGTACATTAATGGATCTTGAGAGAGGAAATGTCATTGCTGGCTATGGAGGCCTCACTGAGCCATCGGATTTCAACTAAAATATCTTAATTTGTGTTCCGAAGATTAACAAAGGTCTTACGGGTGTGGAACGGCATGAGGGTGAGTAATTAATGACATTTTCATTTTTAGGTGAACTAACCCTTTAAGCATAATATTACATAAGCATATATTATATTTAAGCATATATTTTATTACAGTATTTAATACTGACCTCCTCTGTGCTATAAGAAACTACATTGTGAATATCCAGAGTTATAAATGCCAGCAAAACAATGCAACACAACTAAGTGTCATTGATCTGAAGTAATGTGCTACGGCATGAGCACTAAAAATGAAAAAATCCATCATTTGCATCCGATTCACTGCAGATGGAATATTGAAATTTGATCCGAGTGGAAATATGTCAAGCAGATTTACACAGTAACAGTGACAGACACTGCCATGTGCACACGGTCAGCTATCGTCTCCCGTCATTCATATCTAACTCAATAGAACGGCAATAGCAAATCCTCACTGGATTTAAATAACAAACTGTAGAACTCAGAGACAAGTCTTTGTGTGGTAAGTAGACACAGGAAATGGGCATTTAAAATCTGATGCCTCTTTTTAGTCACCTATCTTCTTCCATACTTAACTCCATGCAAGCTTTTATTCAGTAAGCATGCATGTAACAAAAATGTTTGAAAGTTTCTGATATTCTAGACGTTGAAGAACATCTTGAGCTTAACCAATGGGGGTGCACTTCAGGAGGTCATATAATAGAAGTTCATTTGATGATTAGCTCTATCTGAGACTCCTTCTGGAGCCATAACGAAGGAGTCGAACCAACGCCTTTGAAGATTTTACCTTTTCCAGGCCAAGAGGGGCGGCTGAGATCTGGCCACATGGGCATCTGGTCCGGGGGACTGCTCAGGTTTGGGTTTCCATAGCACTACTGAGGTTCATCTAAACTGCGGGAGGCCAAGAGTAAATCTCCTTTGAATTCAATTAAGCCTTTGTTTTTTGAAATGGTAGCTATAGCGCAGTGAATATATTCACTCAAATTCTCTAGGAGGGCGGATTATTTTATGACTGTGGTTTCATGATGCAACATTTTAAACCAAATTTCTGTACTGGTTAAGCACAGTGAAGTATGACTTGTTATTCTTCTTAAAAAGGGAGATTTCTCTGTTGGATTTAAACCCTGCTGAAATGTGATGGTAGTAGTCCTCTCAGTGCTCCACAGCTCTTTTCGCTGCCACTTTCAAAAGGATCTCTCCCTTTCTAACTCTCTGTTAATAGGATTAGACCGCCTTGACTCTCAATAGGCACAGATCCTCACATTTGGCCCTATAAATGGGGGTGCTGCTAGAGACGGACCTTTCACACAGATCAGAGATCGGTTTTCTAGTTCAGGATAGCTGAGATTAGGAATTGGATTAGAGTGGCAATTGTTGCAGATGAATGTGAAAATGATTAGTTAAAGCAGAAAACATTTAGAGCACTACAGCTATCTCTTAACACGCTAAATCAAATGCTTGTTTATTCATGGTATCAGAATCTATCTCAGGTAATGCGATCACATGTGGACAGCACTTAAAGGTGCAATATGTAATATTTTTGCAGAAAAATATCCAAAAACCACTAGGCCAGTGTTATATATTTTCTTCACTTGAGTACTTACAATATCTCAAATGTTTCCAACTATTTGTAAATCGTGAGAAAATTGCAATTTTAACCAAGGCTCCGGGACGTGTGAGGAGTCGCCTGTCAATGGCGTCATACCCGCGTTACCCTCGGTTTCCGGTTTTATTTTCTAGAAACCATGAAAACACCAAAGGTGCTTTAATATATTACACGTTTTAATAGACAAGGGAACAACTGTTTTTATATATTTATAGACAGAAAACTAATTGTTGTGTCTCACAGCAGCCACTGAGCGAACGCACAGAGTAACGTTACAACATCATTTTCAACACACTCAAATGTATCTAATATGATAAACAGAGCTGCGTTACCTCATACTCATGACCGGAAAAGCGGACGCGGCGCCGGCGACTGTGTCATAATTAAAGTTCCGCTGCTCGTGAGGCTTTATTTAAAGTAAGCGTGGTCGTACAGGCAGAGTCAAACAGGAGCAGACAGGATCAGCAAGGGACAGGCAGAATCGTGATCAGGAAACAGGCAGTAGATCAGGACAGGCAGATATCACTAACAGAACAGAATACCAGGCAAGGGTCAAAGGCAGGCAGCAACTGGTCGAAAACGGGAAACAGGCAGGAACGGTAACAATAGACAGGCAGACAGGATATAAACGCTTAGAAATGTCACACAGGGAAAACAAGACTTCGCAATGAGGTGGTGTGTGTGTGAGTCTTAAATAGTCCGGTTAATGTGCTGCAGCTGGGTGTGGTGATTAGTGTGGAGTGTGTGCACGTGACTGGCAGGGAGGATTATGGGAAATGTAGTCCGGGAACTGACAGGAACAGACGGTGATCATGAAACCGAGTCCTATCCCCATTCTTTTGCACCGGCTGTGATGTGAAGACCACATGTCCCAAGATTCTATGCTCAAACTTGGCGTCATCAAGCTACGCCTTTGTTTTGAATAGGCCTCTAGCGACCTCTAGCGGACAGAATTCTTACATACTGCACCTTTAATACAGATGTAATTGTGGTACAATATATTTTGTGATCTGATCCCTCAAACATTTTGATGTCAGCATCACATTTGTAGCATAAACATATCCTGATGCTAGAACAACCGCGATCACTGTCAGTGATAGGAGAAGCCATGTATATGACAAGAGAAGAGGACCAAGCACCAAACCCTGTGGTACCCCAGTTTTTAATCTTTGGTGACAATGTACGTATGGCCAAAAATTATGCATGACCGAGAAGAAAAAAAAAAACTCTTCAAAGGAAGCATGGAAAAGCCTACATATACATGTGCACTAAACCATCAATATGTAGTTAAACACATTTAGCAAGTGATATATGTTCATGAAGAAACCCTACATTTGTTAAAATCAGATCAGTGGTCACATGAGAGTTATTTGATACATATTTGATAGGCATTTGATGTTAAGACCAGGAGTAAACAACAGACCACTTGTGATTGGATCTCCTGAGACAGGTTAGTCTTAGGTTTAGATGGCATAACCACACATACCATTCACTGTCACGCCTGATATTTGCATAAAGTTGAACCTAAAGTTTCAATCTCACAATTCCCTTCCGTGAACATGTAGCCTGGCTCCCATAGGAATGAATTGAAAAGGCCAACTCTAATTGGATGATTTGTGGCCAGAATAAGCGGCAAAGCTGATGAAAAGTCTGGCTTTATAAATTAAAACTAGGTGTAAATAGAAACTCTGATCTTGATCCTGATAAAATTTGATTCTTGGTTCCAGCCTTCACTGACAATTGCATTGACTGCCAGGATAAAAGATATGTGTAAATGTCATTTCAGTCTGACTGAAATGTAGGGGGGGGGGAGACAGTAATAAAGATTATGTGTGAAATGGCTGCATTATTTATCACTGCAATAGAATCCACTGTAATACAAATGATGATTTAATAATAGACCAGGACAATTAACAATTTACAGTTACCTAGGAATGTTCATAGTACAGATTTAATGAGAACATGAAATACAAAGATCAGTGGCTATAAGCAAATTACAGGAAATCATGCCATTGCTTTTCCTCATTGCAGTTTCACACATCAATGTATTTGAGAGCTGTTTCCCTTTCAAAAATGAAGGGAAGTTGGGTCAAGGAGGTTTCTCTGTGATGTGTTAAAAATACAAACAAGGTTTGCTGTTCTCAGTTGGCCCTTAGACCAAAGCACCTGGCTCTGACAAGCCCACCTCACATTCCTGGAGTGACTGCTCTCTTAACTGGCTGTGATCTCTCCCGCTGCAGTTCCAGCTCTACTTCTTTGTTCTCTTCTCTTCTTTTGTCTCTTTGTCAGTCTTGGGGAAGCTACTTTTAAAACTTCTATAATACCTTCAGAAAGCAGATGTTTTTGCCAAAGTTACGTTATTTCAGTAAACGAGGCTTCATTACGTCATAGTGGTTTCAAACCTTTCGAAATTTCAATAGCTCACTTGACTTTGGCAGTTTGATACACGCTACGAACCACTGATTCGAAACAAAAGATTTGTAAAGTTTCGAAGCTCCATGAAGCAGTGTTTTGAAATCGCCCATCACTAGATATTGTTGAATAAAGTCGTTATTTAGTTTTTTTGGCGCACAAAAAGTATTCTCGTCGCTTCATAATATTAAGGTGGAACCACTGTAGTCACATGAACTGTTTTAAATACATCTTTAGTAGCTTTCTGGGCATCTGGAAGTGTTAATTATCTTGCTGTCAATGGAGGCCTCACTGAGCCATCGGATTTTATCAAAAATAGAGACTGTCCTCCAAAAAAAAAACGACCACCTTATTACAACCTATATTTACGTTTTAAAGTCATGCGCCCTCTAGCTTGCGTAAAAATAATGACAGTGTCGTGTTACCGCCGTCGTCATGAAATGACGTATGACTGTCGTTACAAATCAAAATGCGTGTTCATTTAAATGCAGTGTGTGGACTTTTTACACCATTTGTCCTATTTCCATTTAGCAATATATTTTTTTTATAAACGACTACACCCACTGAACCCTAAACCTACCCTTAGTGATTTATAGTGCATATACACTTTATGAGAACATGCGTTCCCTGGGATCGAACCCACGATCGCATGATCACATGATTGCATATTGGTAAATATTACAATGCTCTGCCAATTGAGCTACGCGAAACCCGAAATATGACGCAGATAAAAGGGAGGCAGGGGGCAGTCGTGGCCTAATGGATAGAGAGTCGGACTTGTAACCCAAAGGTCATGGGTTCGAGTCTCAGGTCCGGCAGGGATTGTCGGTGAGGGGAGTGAATGTCCAGCGCTCTCCCCACCCTCAATACCACGACTGAGGTGAGACCCTTGAGCAAGGCACCGTACCCCCAACTGCTCCCCGGGCGCCGCAGCAATGGCTGCCCACTGCTCCGGGTGTGTGTTCACGGTGTGTGTGTTCACTGCTGTGTGTGTGCACTTGGATGGGTTAAATGCAGAGCACAAATTCCGAGTATGGGTCACCATACTTGGCCACATGTCACTTCACTTCACTAAAATTAAAGTGTCCTGTTGTCGATAGGGGCGCAACTTTACTAAACGCTCCTATGGGTTGTATTTCAGGGAAGTGACAAACGACCTATATAGGTGTATTGGTCAGAGAACATGTTGAAAAATATCTTAATATAAGTTCCAAAGACGAACGAAGGTCTTACGGGTGAGAAACGACATGAGGGTGAGTAATTAATTGATTTTCATTTTTGGGTGAACTAACACTTTAACAACTACCTTACTAAGTATTAATAAGCAGTAAATTAGAAGTTTATTGAGGGAAAAGTCAAAGTTTAATATGTGTTCCCCTAAAGTGTTACCAATATTTGATTTAAATATAATGCTAGATTATCATAAATTTAAGTGTGGTATGAATACAGAGCCAATATATTCTATTTTGTAAATCATAAACTGCATGTATGGAATGACGTACTAGTGTGTTTAAATCCTGTATTCATAACAAACCACCTTAAAGATGATGACTGATCAATCAATCAATCCAGTTTGATAAAAACAAACAAACTAAAAAAGCAACAAAAACATCAAATTAGGGACACAGATCCACAGATCCAGATTCCCCTCCGACTGGCCATCTCCATAAAACCTAGACCCCAGTTACCACAAGCTCACCCTTATCTACACTGCACGAAATTACCATACCAATGCCGGCTGTTTAAGCGATGATACATTAACGCTGCACCAAAAAAAGAAAGTGGACTGCAAGCCCCAAGCGTGGATTTCTCTCAACCCAAATCACCGTGATGCATTCAAGAGGCGGGTTGTCATAATGGATCCGAGCCTGGCTGCTAATGGTTATTTAATACACCCATCTCCGCGTTCCACTCCTTTTGCATACTGAGCACACACTGAAGGCCCTAAACCCTCTTTAACACTTATTCAAGATGACAGGAAAAATGAAAGCGTTTGTCCTCTCAATGGAAAAAGTAATCACGGCTACATTATCCACCCGCTCGGCCCTATCATGCTAAAGCAGGGGACAAATGTCACAGAGATGTATTTAAACACTGATGGAGCACCACTGCGTGATTCCTGCCACAGGGCTGATTAATAAGAATAAATAAATATAAAATCCTCAATTTGTATGTAAATGCGCTGGAGAAGGGGGCAGGCAAATCCATATCAGTAGCTGGAGCTAGCCGGATCTACAGACCAATCGTCATGAAGTGTAAAATGGTAATTGTGGCCATTCGTCCATTGTGCTAGTAAAACATTATGAGATTCTTATAGAGCTTGTTAGCTAGACTCTACATGACAGGGGAGGCATTGCTGGCGTCCCGTTAGCATACAAAAAGAACCAGCTAATCAGCTCATATCGTGAGTAAAGAGGTGCATGAAGACAGATGATTGCTCTGTTCCAGAAGTTCTCTTGCTTTCTAGTGCCTGTGCCATTGCTGTCGAAGGCAGAATCCTAACTGAAATGGAACCTCAGATTTGGAATACTAACACGGGAATTCAACACAAGGCAGGAATACACTACGCATCTTTTAAAATCGGAGCTGATTTTAAAACACTAGGTATACACTTGTAAACAACTGAGGATCACATACTACCAGACATTTAGGTTGTTCTGAACACAACAAACTCACAAAGAAACATGTGCCTCATTTCTAGGAGACATATGACAAATTAAAACAATGGCTGCATCCTACTTCCCATAGTATGTGACAAAAAGAAGGTATGTCCGAATACACAGTATTCATAAAACTGTAGACAAAAGTATCCGGATGTCCTACTACTTCCGACGACTGCGCATGCGATGAACACTTTACTATCCCATGAGGCCACGGGAGAGGATTTGTGAATGGCAGTGACACAACTGACACTAGTAGGTCACATGATAACAACAACATGCCAAATGTGGTACGTCTGGATTACATTCATACTACACATATTCATACTATACAGAATGTACTTTTTTAGCGTTCGCAAATTAAGTATTTATTCAAAAAAAGAACCTACTCAAGAGAGTATGCGATTTTGGACGCAAAATATCAAACATGTTTGATATCTTCCCACTGGATGGAATCAAAGTCTGAAGCTAAAAAACCATCTGTGTCTAATATAGTTTGATGTTAGCATGTTGCTAAGCTAACAATGCAATAAGACCGAATAAAAAAGCATAAAAATACAAAGTTTAAACCCTTCTGTGGTGGTTTGCTTATCTTAACTGATCTCCCTATGTGGCCAAGCTTGTTTTCAGCTGGTTATAGAAGCTAGAAAGCTGACATGATCTGCCAGCAAATGCCCAAAACACCACTAGAACTAACAAACCTGACCAGCTAGTCAAGTGGAAACCAGCCGGGCAGTCAGTTGAAGGCAGGAACACACCAAGCCGACGGTCGGCCATCGGGCAGTTTTTGTTCGTCGGCCGACTATAAGTTTTCTCAGTGTGTTCCGCACCGTTGGCTGAAGTTGGTCCTCGTCGGCTTTTTTCGGCCGATTCGACATGTTGAATCTGCGTCGGAGCTCGTCGGTCCGTCGGGCCATCTGATCATTCTGATTGGCTGTTCAGCTACTGCCACCCGCTAGTTCGGAAAGGCATTTCATCTTACGCAGGCGCAGAACAGACGTGCGACTTGGCCGTCGGCTGTCCAGCGTCAGTTTGGTGTGTCAGGGCAACTTTGGACACAGACGCTGCCGACGTGAGCCAACCCCGCAGTCTGCTTTCGTCGCCACTAGTTCGTCGGCATCGGCTTGGTGTGTTCCTGCCTTAAGAACTGCAAACAGCTTTAGGCTGGTTTAAGCAGATTTTTTTCTCTCTCAAGGGACTGTTTGGGAGTTGTTGGTATTATATAAGTATGTTCATAATCAACATATTCCCTGACTTTGTCCACCATTTTGAATTCCTCCCCACAGAGCTCATTAAGGATACATGCAATTCTGTCCAAAAAATTTCAAAATAAGGTATTCCTTTTGGAAGAACCTTGCTGTCGGGAGTGTATGCTAGGTTGGCAGCTCACTAGGTTTTGAAACTGATATCTGACTTCTGATAGACAGTCTTTGCTCATTTCAATGCCTGTTTCTGTCAATAAGGACATTTTCTTGTGTTTAAGGTAAAAAGCCTCCAGTAGGCCACAACTGGTGATGCACTTTTGGCATTCGAATCGAGGGCAAAGCTCTAGACACACACAAAGACAAATTTTAGAGAAGTAAGAAAGCTAGAGAAAAGGTTTGGGTGCTAAATTTATGAGCATAATGGTTTTGGACAAAAGTCATTCAGGTATGTTTATCTTTAGCTCCTCTGTAAATAAGACTGCTTTGTGTTAAATTGGATTTTTCAGATGACACTGGCGGGTAGAATGTATCTGCTCAAGTGCAGCTCTCAGGAGAAACTTATCAAGATCTCTCGCATCACGCCCATAAACACCCTCATGCAGAGTATCGGTGTTAAATAAAACCGGCATTTAAATATTAATAGTTGTGGATTGTTGGGTAGTGAGCCTGATCTGAAGACTGCAGCGTGAATGAATATTAATCATTATTGAGGGAGAATGGTGTGCTCACACTTATTCATATTCTAATGTATTTATGCTAATACTTCTTCCTCACCGTGTATGTGTTTATGAGAGTTTGAGAGAAGATGTATAGTCTATATCAGAGTAAAATGGAAAAATTCAAGAGTTTTCAAGCATAATTTAACATTAATAATCGATTTAGCGAACCTTGTGGTGCGTGATGTCTGCATGTTGATATTATTATATATCAGATTTCGAATAGATATACTGAATATGAGTCAAAGCAATATTCCAGGTTCAATAAAACTTGAGCTCCATCATCAACATCTGTAGCATCCTGCCATTTACCACAATAATAATAATAATTGAACTCGACCCTCAGTTTGTAAAAACTGCACTTACAATGGAAGTCTATGGGGCAAGGCATGAGGGTTTAAAAGCAGGAATGTAAAGCTTTTCTTTTGGTTAAAATGTTTTTATATTAATAGTTCACTCAAAAATATGAGATGTTTGAGCTGTCCTGTTAACAAGTGGCACTACATTTATTCATCCACGTCTGTTTCTTTTATTCTTTTGTTTCATGCCAAAATCACCAGGCTTATGGCTTTCATGGTCAAGAGATGATATAATATAATATTGGTTACATATAATGCACAGTAAGTGATTTTATCGCAGTAGTCTGATGTATGTGAATGAATATTTTAACGTTTAGCTTGGTGTAATGCTAGTCCCGTATACTTCCACTGAAAGGGTTTTACTGTAAATGCAATGTTTTTGTTGCTCTTAAAAATAAAGTGAATTTTTTGGCACTGACCTTTAAAGGGGTCATGAATTGAGAAATCAACTTTTCCTTGAGCTTTGGATATATAAGAGGTCATCGTACTATAAAAATATCCTGTAAGTTTCAGACCTGAAAACTTCTTTGTTAGTCCAATAAAAGCTTTTATTGACACCAGGCCCAGCGAACAACTAATCCTGGAATGTCACTGATAGTTGAAACCCCGCCTCCGCAGAAGAAATCAACGGCAACTTCATCATTTCAACGTTAGCCCCGCCCACTGGCATGTGAAAAGTTTCTTTGGGGAACCAAAATGGTTCTTCTTTGGCATCACTGCGAAAACCCCCTTTTTGAAACCTAGAGTATTTTTTACAAATTGAGGGATGAGCTGAAATTATTTTCTCTGGTAATCGACAGCATGTCGCATAGCTTAACTTGTATTGAACCTATATAAAAAGGGACTGTAACATACAAACACAAAAGCATTTATAGATGAAATGAGCTGTTAAGAACTCTCTGACCAACATAACCTGCCCCGAGGAGCCCTTACGATCAGTCTGATTCGAGATAACTCACTTGAAAACTCTATTTCATGAAGACTCACTCGATCCCATCAAAGTGAGCTGCTGTGATATTTTCCCATGAACTAACGGATGGCCAGCACTGATAGCAGCCAATCCATTACTGTCAGCCGTGGGGTGAGAGTCATTAATTACTCTACTCTCTCCATCACGGCCACACACACATGGGAAGCCCAGGTGTGAGGGACAGTCCTGATTATCCTGTCCACAGATTGGAAAAGATTAATCTTCCCCTCGTAGAAATAACGGACCACCGAGGTCCTTTCATTTCAGATTGTAATCATTCTCTTAAAATAATAATTGCCTTTTTCCTCCCCGGCATGTTTTACATTACAATGCGTGTTCGGTGTCTATTGAGGTGGATGTCGTATTGTGTCGGGTTCTTGAAAGGGCTGGACTGGTGTGGCAGTCTGCGGTGATTAGTGATTGTGATGTTTTAATATTCAAATGATATATATGGTGGTTTGGCTGAAGCAAGCATTACTATCACTCTTGCTCCTACTTGGGTTGGTGGTTTAAACAAACTGCTCACCTAAAGTATTAGGTTAGAAACATACAGTTGCAAGAAAAAGTATGTGAACCACTTGCAGAATTTGTGAAAATGTGAATACTTTTAATAAAATAAGAGGGATCATACAAAATGCATGTTATTTTTTGTTTAGTACTGTCCTGAGTAAGATATTTGACATAAAAGATGTTTACATTTAGTTCAGAAGACAAAAAAAAGCTGAATTTATAAAAATAACCCCATTCATAAGTATGTCAACCCTTGATTCTTAATACTGTGTGTGGTTACCTGGATGATCCAAGACTGTTTTTATGTTTTGTGATGGTTGTTCATGAGTCCCTTGTTTGTTCTGAGCAGTTAAACCGAGCTCTGTTCTTCAGAAAAATCCTTCAGGTCCTGCAGATTCTTCAGTTTTCAAGCATTTTTTGCATATTTGAACCCTTTCCAGCAGTGACTGAATGATTTTGAGATCCGTCTATTCACACTGAGGACAACTGAGGGACTCAAACACAACTATTAAAAAAGGTTCAAACATTCACTGATGCTCCAGAAGGAAACACGATGCATTAAGAGTCGGGGGTGAAAACTTTTGAACAGGATGAAGATGTCATAATTTTTCTAATTTTGTTTAAATATCATTGTTTTTCATTTAGTACTGCCCTTCGGAAGCAACAGAAGATACTTGCATGTTTTCCGGAAGAAAAATTAAGAACAATTTATCTTGATATTTGAATTCAAAAGTTTTCACCCCCCGGCTCTTAATGCACCGTGTTTCCTTCTGGAGCATCAGTGAATGTTTGAACCTTTTTTAATAGTTGTGTTTGAGTCCCTCAGTTGTCCTCAGTGTGAAAAGACGGATCTCAAAATCATTCAGTCACTGCTGGAAAGGGTTCAAATATGCAAAAAATGCTTGAAAACTGCAATCTGCAGGACCTGAAGGATTTTTCTGAAGAACAGAGTTCAGTTTAACTGCTCAGAACAAACAAGGGACTCATGAACAACCATCACAAAACAAAAAAACAGTCGTGGATCATCCAGGTAGCCACACACAGTATTGAGAATCAATGGTTCACATACTTTTGAATGGGGCCATTTCAATAAATTCAGCTATTTTTTTGTCTTGTGAACTAAATGCAAACATCTTTTATGTCAAATATCTTACTCAGGACAGTACTAAATAAAAAATAACATGCATTTTGTATGATCTCTCTTATTTTATTAAAATTATTCACATTTTCACAGATTCTGCAAGTGGTTCACATTCTTTTTCTTGCAACTGTACGTGTGCGTTTCCCAAATGCAGTGTTAGCCAACTATGGTTGCATCATTACCGACATAATTCAATGATTCAGTGTTTCCCAAAACTATAGTTTCAACGAACATTCGCAAACAGCATCGCAAACTTGTGTGTTTTGAACTACAGATATTTAGTTCTAAGAATTTTAGTTTCTCAAAGTAACGAAAGTGGCAAACAATTGAAAGTGGGTTTCAAAGTGCAAGTTTTTATATACCGTTACCGTCCCTGTGTAGACTACAAAAATGTGAATTTGTGAAAACAGTGACGTCATGAGTATGCATATTATGTGTTCAGTTTATAGGAGGATAGTGTTTCTTTACAAAGTGGCATCGCCAACTACTGGCCTGACATGAATAATACAGTGTTTTTAGTCGTTTGCAGCAATCAGTGTGAACATTTGACAATGTTGTTGTCTGTATGTGAAAAACGCGAAGGAAAAACTTTTCCGCTTTTAGTTCATCGCTGTCGTGTAAACATACCCAAAATTATTACCGTTTCAGGAAACAGTCATGACTATAGTTAATAGTTAGTAGTTGATTTCTCCAACAAAGCATTATACTATGGTACACTCAAAATAAAGCTTCACACACTTAAAAATAAAGGTCCTTAATGACATTGATGTAAGCAATAAGGTACGAGAGGCTGTGCTGTATCGTGAATAAGTCACGGCTGAAGGGTGCTGTTAGGCACAACGCAAAGCGGAGTAACCCCTTCAGCCGTGACTTATTCACGATACAGCACTAGCCTCGAGTACCTTGTTGCTTATATAAAATGGTTACCAAACAATACAAATATTAAAGCCAAAAAATTATGTATCAACGCAACTTTCATTAAGTAAAATCAAATCACTAAACAGAAGTTACATTATTACGCCATTAGATGGCGGCAAAGACAGTCTTTATGAGTGAGTCATTCAGTAGCGAAGACTTTTATATTGAAAAGACTGAATTGTTGTGAACACAGAACAAGACGCAACTGACAAATGCTTTGACTAGCGCTGTCAGTCACGGGAAAAACCTTTAACTGTTAAAAGGACAAGATATTGCAGCGGACATTTAAGCATATTTTTTATTATGAACATATGACTGACCTGAAGGAAAATGCTAAATCTGAATGGAGGTAATACTTTCTCACAATACTCTTCTACATAATACAGTAAGCTTTAATGAACAATATAAATTGAGAACAAACAGTTTACGTTGCTAAGAGTGTTTGCTAAGGGTGTTGTGTTGTTGTAGTGATACACAGAACCGTTGGGTGAAGCGATAAAACACAGCTATTGACCAATCAGAATCAAGGACAGGAACTAACCGTTTTATAAGGTTCCATAAAGAACACCCTTTAGGAAACTTTATTTTTAAGAGTGTAGTTATGTTGTAGTACGGGAAAAGCATCCCTGATCAGATTACTACTGTCATGGCAGAACAGTTTACTGCATGCTAGTAAAACAGCCAACATATTTATAGCTAGCTACCAGAATAACAGGGACTTTCACACTGTAGTTATAGGAAATCAGTTATAGGAACTAGCCACCAGAGCAGTTCTCCGAGAACCAAATTTTCCCCTAGGGCCATTTTCCTGGTTGCATTCGCGCCGTCAGTAGGAACTCTGAAGTGACATGAACAGGCCGACAGAGACATCATGGGTTTCGTGATAACAGATGGAATGTAGACGTATATGCAATTGAAGAGGAAAAAGGAGGGCTAAGACATGAAAACACCTACGACAACTTGCAGTGCTACATATCGAGACACAATTCCGCAGACGAAGGCGACAGCCAAATGCCATTAGATTTCTGTTTATGTTATCACTATTTTCCATGAGTTCATTCATATTTNTCTCTGGTCTGGTCAAGTTTCAGCTTAAAATACACCACAAATTTGCCCCTATTTGGGGGTGAGCAAAAACACGCCTTTTACTATATTACTATATTGCTGGCTAAAAAAATAAATCCAAAATTGGTTGAAAAAAATGGCTGGGTGAAAACAACCCAATCCCTGGTTTTGTCCATATTTAACCCAGCAGTTTTTAGAGTGTACATATCGAGACACAATTCCGCAGACGAAGGCGACAGCCAAATGCCATTAGATTTCTGTTTATGTTATCACTATTTTCCATGAGTTCATTCATATTTGTAAACTGTGTGTTTTGTATGGTAGGAGAGGTGTGCTGTTACATTTCTAAGAGACCAGTCTTGTGTTTTTCTTGTATGGATGATAAAACAGGCAAAAAATAATTCCACAGACTTACATTGAAGGAGGGATTTGAGCCATATCTAAAGACCAGAATATCATAGAGATTTTAGAGTGGGCTCTTTTCACTTACCGACCAACCGGAACATCTTGGGAAGTACTTGCCAACCACTCTAAGAACCCGTGCGTGGGAAACCACCATTTGCATTCAGAAAATGAATGCGTATTGTTTTAATATTGCTATGAAAATTCCTTTCAGGAATACTGTATGATACAGAAATCAGAGAGAGGAATATGGAAAGCACAGATCTCTCAGGAAGTATCTACACAGGCAAACTCGTGATTGTAGCAGCATGCTGTGGGATTTACCTGTTTACTAGAACAAATCTCACTAGTGTCCTAAAATCACACACTCTCCCACAGATCATTTGCAGCACATACACTTTCACACACTCACACACAACAAGGTACTGCAACTGACAGTCTAAATAAATAAATTAATAAACGTCTAGGAAGGTATAGGCCTGAAATATGAGCAATATAGTGATGCTTGGTTTAGTAAACACTGTTAACTTACACAGACTCACAGACAGTTTGATAATGTTTAGTTGCAGATCTTTTGCTGTGAACTCATGAAGGGTTTAATCCTTTAAAACATGCATTTTTGAAAGCTGCTCTTAAGGGACGGAAAACGAGTGATTTCTGAATATGGAACAGAGATGGTCTGTCATGTTGAGTGACACATAAAGCCTCTGAATACCAAATCATATTCTTGCATATTGGCACTGGACTGTGGACAATGTCAGCGTTACACTGGCAGTGAAGACACAGAGGGTCTTCATTTAATAGAGCAGGGAAGAAAACAAAAGGACAAAACCAAGAAATGGGACTTTTTTATTGCTCTTTTATTGCTCTGGAGTGTTCTCGATTACCTTTCATTTACGTATTAGCTTTGTTTTCAATGAAGAGAAATAAAAACAGACATAAACCAGACTATATGGTTGATTTAAGAGTACACACTGACATTTTAGTCTTGAAAGATGATTTCAGAAGAAGCATTTCATATTGAGTCAAGATTGTGTTCTCTTGACTTTTGATTGACAACTTTGGTGTAGAGATATGCCCTGAAACATGCTAGAAGGAGAAGTCACTATTTGCTGTTCAGTTAATAACTCATTGTAGTGCAGAAGCACACTGTAAAAAATATACCGTAGTTCATAGTTAAAACCATCTGTCAAGCTCCAAAAAGAACCAACATTTAAAAGACTGAAATTTGAGAGCTTGTTATTTTAATAGTATTATAGAATTTATTCATATTGTAAATTAGCCTATTATTTATTTTTATATTTTTTTCTGTTTCATTTTAATTTAAATTTGAGTTATTTTGTTATGTGTCATAATTTTGTATTATTTTTTCGAAAGATTTACGCATGTCAATTAATAGTAAAATTCCATCAAATTGAAATGAATAATCATTATGAATTATGAATTTTAAATGAGTAAAAAAAAAAAACCTACAGCTTAATAAAAAATTTTTTTTAATAAATATTAATGAAACAAGGGAATGGAACATTTAGTTTATTTGATTTGTATAAAATGTTTTATTATGCTCTTCTTCTTTTTTTTTTTTAATATTCTTAATTCATGATATGTAAGGATTATTCAATTCCATTTGATATAATTTTACTATTAATTGAAAAGCGTAAATGTGCATTTCAACTAGCTTTAATTTATTTTTATTTCAGTTTAAGTTTTTAGTTTAGTTTTAGTTCAGTTTTAGTTTTAATAATTGTAGTACTTTAACCTCAACTTATTTTATTTCAGTTAGTTGGCAAGGCAACATTTCTAGTTTTCCTTCAATTTTTATTCAAAACAATATATCATTTAGATTTTGGTTTTAGTTAACATATGTAAAAACGTATTTTTTTGTTTTGCCTGTTCTTCACACAAAGGTATGATATGACTTCACAAAACTTCTTCAGTTCCACTTCTCTACCACTTTTGGAGCTCAAATGTCCCCATTCACTTTCATTGTACGGAAAAGAGCAGCTCGGACATTCTGCTAAACATCTCCTTTTGTGTTCTACGGAAGAAGAAAAATCATTAAGATGTGAAACGTCGTTTTTGAGTGCACTATGTCTTTCCTGTAATTGTCATCCGGTGTCATCAAGGGTGAAGAGGTTTTACTTAAGTTGTTGAACAAGGAAGCGAGGCAATTAATATCGTCATAAGAAGCGTTCACAAAGATCTCTGCTCTCTCTGAGCTCGTGTCAAAGGCTTTGAGTCGCCGTAGCCTTTTACACCACTGTGCCGAAGAAGAAAGGGTAAAAAAAACCCCGTCTCCATTTAAGTCTGATCCAAAGAGCTTACAACTGTAATTAAATCATTAAATTCTTGTCCATGCTTGACAGAGCAGAGAGAAATTAACTTCCCCACCAACCTCATTTTCTATTTGAACATGAAATAATGATTTTCTGCCAGTCTAATTACAGAGGCAACATCTGATCTGTGCTGCATCCGAGGGGGATTAACTGCAGCACAGGCATTAGAGCTCATTACCAGCTTGAGTGCAGAAATATTACATCTTGTAATTGGATGGAGAGATTTATATACTGATCCGGGACCAGTTTTTGGAATATTGTAATTACAAGCTTCATTGGTCAGCTACTTATCTAAACTTCGCAGGAAAACAAACTGTGCGAGCGCGCATCGCATTAACCTGTGACCCTCAACACGGCCGCGCGACGCTCCTGTTAGTATGAAGGGGAAATGGGTTTTCGCTGTCTCTTCAGGGTGGCTAAGCGCAATGTATCTATTACTTAAGAATAACTGTCTGTGAAGTGTGAAGTCATCCATTTGACTGCCATAAGGACTCTGTTTCTCCTGGCTAAACGCGCGAAAGGAGTATTGATTCCTCAAGACTTCAGCCATTTGCCTGCTGAAATAAAGCAGGTGCAAATGGAGCACGAGATGGCTGGGTATAGGATGTTCAGATAATTTGCAAACACTATTTCTTTTTCGTTACCGCCCGACCAACTCACTACAGCGTGCAAATCAGTGCTGACAGGTCGCGCGCCGCGTCTAATCTCGCTGTAACAGCTCGGCCGTCAGACGCCCTGCGGTTATGAACTGCTTATAAACTCACGGTCAACCACAGTCTATAGTGATCAATGCTGCTGTAAGACACAGCTGACGAGGTCTTGAATCTCTAAATCCGCGGACGATTCTTTGACGCATTTGGACCGACTTAATAAAGTCCGGAGAGTTTTGATAGGCTATTTTTTGTTGTTGTTTTGTTTTCATTGGCCTTTCCAAAGGCTCCTTCGGTGGAAATGTATTTTCCAAACTACCAAATCAATATTTCTCGAAATGCTGGGTTGAAAACAACCCGAGTTGGGTTGAAAATGGACAAACCCAGCGATTGGGTTGTTTTAACCCAACGGTTGGGTTAAATGTTTGACCCAACCTGCTGGGTAGTTTTATTTAACTCAACTATTGTTTAAATATTACTGTATTGCTTGCTTAAAATGAACCCAAAATTAACATTTATTCATAAGTTTAATAAATAATCATTAATCGATATACATTCATTAAATTGCTTATTAATATGTCCAGCTTTTGATTATTATTGTTGCCTCTAGTAATTATGTGTCTGATTTTTTATTTCCAATCTATTTTGGGTTCATTTTAAGCCAGCAATATTGTCATTTTTAAACAATAGTTGAGTTAAATAAAACTGCCCAAACAACCCAATCGCTGGGTTTGTCCATTCAACCCAACTTGGGTTGTTTTTAACCCAGCATTTCTTGTTTAGAGTATTAGTAATC
>RJVU01000976.1:405057-417157 GCA_003731715.1 Anabarilius grahami | reverse complement strand
TCTTTGTTTCGTTGGACTGAATATCCATCTCTTGTTTTAAGAGCTTTGGTAAACCAGCAGCGTGTTATTACAATTATTTTACTGCTCTATTGATCCACCATAATGCAAAATCAATATGGATCTTTATTTCAGTGAAATTTACATATCACAGCAATCTTTGACGCAGCGCCTCTGCCTATAAGTGTTTTCTCCTGATTTAACAGAAGTGTAACATTTGCAGTTATTCTTTAGTTTGTAATTCATCAATTGTACACAAACCTGTTCTTTTACTCTGTAGGAAACATCACAGACGTCAAGAGTTGTCAAATCGAGTGGAAAGGGGTCAGAAAAAGCTCCTAAAATCATCTCTCATTTCCCTTAGTTTTAAATCTACAAATCGAGTGTTTTATTCTTTGTTAATTTAAGCACATGTCGATGAATAGTGATATGATCGTCTGCTTCGCCGGATAAAAACTCTTTTTAAAGCGGATTAGTTTCTGTGAAATAAGATTTATGATGTGTTCATATAATAATAACTGGATGGAGATGTAATCTCAGCACTGTTTTCAGAGGACAATACAGCATCAATATGCCTCTTCAGGATTTATTTAATCCTTTCCTGGAATTTCAATATTGTATCTCTTGTTTCTCTTATTTAGTCTTAATGTGAACAGAAAATCTTGTTTAATCCACCGCTTTTTGCAGAAATATTAAATTTTATAATGACGAATAACAAGCTCTTGTTTTTATCGTTTTACTAGGCTATAGCCTAGCTATTTTATATCCCACATTGACAGAATGTTTTATTATTATTATAATATAGGCCTATATCGCACATTTTATTGTCATAATAATTTAGTCAAGCTGTTTTATAATTGTTGTTTAAATATACGGCGATTTAGTTATTCCAGACAAACGTTACGCAAATGTAAATGTCTTTCCGTTACGATATGAATCAGGTTTATAACATCCAGTTGTGTGAAAATAAAGTTTGATATGATTAAAGGATAATAAGAAAGAAAAGATCGGACTACAACATTAGGCTGTGTGTGTGTGAGAGAGAGAGAGAGAGAGAAAGAAAGAGAGAGAGAGTTTTCAGAGATGGGAGGGGCCTGTGAGACACTAGAAATGTCAATCACACGAGTGTTGTGAACAATCACACTCAATCTGAATGTGACCTCAGTCCACCTCAGACTGGAGAGCGGCTTTAACTCTCACCGAGACTCTCCGTGAGTTTCCACTGAATCCTCCGTGTCAAAGGCGAGATCTGTGACTCTCTTACATCGCTCGGACCTTTGGCAGCAGTATGTCTCTCCCGCAGCTCGGCTATAAGTACATCAGACCGCTGTACTCCACGGAGCGGCACGCGGCGGTCGGCGGTCGCGTCGGCGCGGAGCTGAACGCGTCGGGCTGTCTCTCCAGCGTCCTCTCCAGCATGTACGGAGCTCCGTTCGCCAATGCGCAGGGATACAGCGCTTTCCTGCCCTACTCCAACGACCTCTCCATACTCAACCAGCTGGTGAGTGCATGTAGAATAAACGTTTGAGTTGAAGAACTTATCATTTGGATTTTCAAGCATCTTTAAGTAAGAAAATAATGTTCGCATTTTTATACATACCCGCCTGTTAACTACACTACTTAAAAATACAATTAAAGTTTCTTTGTAAGCACCAAAATAACTTTTCTAATTCTCTAGTTATTTATTTAACAACTACAAATTGGTTCTTAAAAGAACACAGAATTCAAATACGCTAAAAGATTTTTTTTTTTCTCTAAACAACGTTGTTCAACTCACGAAGTCTAGAGATACAGCCTTAAAATGTTCTTGATGAGAAAACGGTTGTTTTTAAGAAAATTTGAATGTCTTTAAATTGGAAAATGTTGCTACCATGTGAAATATTAATGACAAAACGTATATGTTCGCTACTTAAAATAAAACTACAGAAACGATGCAAATTTAGGCTAACTTAAAAGATTTTTAGAGCTCAGAGAATGTTTGTCAAGTTCCACAAAGGACGATTTCATTTATCTATACAAATTAATAACATACTTATATCTCTTTTTTCCTACCTGAAGATTCTATCATGTAACATCCATGTTTTTTGTTTTTTTGGCAATTCAAGAACCCTTGAAAACATCGGAAATGTACTTCGTGTATTTTAAATGTTAACCTGATCAAAATTATTATTAATTACTACATTAAAGTTAAATAGCAAAAACTATTTTTAAGGTTCCAAGTAGATAAAAAAAACAAAAACATAAGGAAACAACTGTTTATTTCCATTTTGCAGTGTGAGATGCTAAAACAAAAAACACTGAACAATTCTTTATTCTTAAAGATAGTTTACTTTTCTCTTGGGTTATTCATGTCTTTCATCCACGATTTTTATTAAACAAATTTAGAAGTAAATAAGCAAGCATATATTTCTCTCAGATCCACATATGCTCATATCTACTTGCTTTTTTCTGTCTAAGGGCTCACAGTACGAGTTTAAAGACAGTCCTGGGATTCAGCACGCAGGGTTTCCTCATGCGCCCTTCTACCCGTACGGACACCAGTATCAGTTCGGTGACCCATCCCGACCCAAGAACGCCACCCGCGAGAGCACCAGCACCCTGAAGGCCTGGCTCAGCGAACACAGGAAAAACCCTTATCCCACCAAGGGGGAAAAAATCATGCTGGCCATCATCACCAAAATGACCCTCACTCAGGTGTCCACCTGGTTCGCCAACGCCCGCAGGAGACTGAAAAAAGAGAACAAAATGACTTGGGTTCCCAAAACAAGAACCGACGAGGAAGGAAATGTGTATACGAGTGACAACGAGGACGGAGACAAGAGGGACGAGGACGAGGAAATAGACCTGGAGAACATTGACACGGAAAATATCGAAGACAAGCAGGATTGTGATTATCAGGAGGACGAAAAGTCAGTGTCTAAAGTTTCTGACAGGACTGATTCTGATGCGTCTGAGGAATATGATGACGTGGGAGCCGAGAAGAGTTTTATGAGCAGTGTCATGAACGACAGAAGAGACTCGGGCGAGGGAGACGAGGAGCAAATCAAAAAGAGTCCGGCAGCACAAGAGCCCACGAATAATGCGAGTCCACCTCAGAAGCCAAAGATCTGGTCTTTGGCTGAAACCGCAACGACACCGGACAGTCCCAAAAAGTCCTTGTGGATTCAGAGGAACTGTGACGCTCAGACAGTCAGGAATCCTCTCCATGTTCAGAACTGGACCAAAATGGCCTTTTCGGCCCATCAGATGGCTTTAACCAGCCATTACCTCGGACTAAAACACCAGACCACCTCAAACAGCCACACACATGTGAAGCATGGAGACCAGAGGACTCACAACCTATAGAAACAAATCAGACATTTAAAGACTTCTTCAGTTTTTTATTATTTATTTGTTTTATTTTTCACCTTCCTAACGGGAGTGTAACACGTCAGATCAGAGATATATCCAATTTCTACATAAAAGATTCCCTGAATTTATAATAGATTAAAGCTGTCTATTAGCTCCTCAATATGAGATTATATTAGAATATATTTTATATTGCTGACTTGAAAACATACATTCCATTGTGTTTAATTTGTTAGAATCATGTGTTTTTATCCGTAGGATGCCCAGTTTTGTCTTTGAATAACAATCTTACACCATTGAATTCAGACCTAGCCTATTTTAAAAACAACAAATTAATCTAAATGAATAGATTGTACAATTACAGAATTAGTTATTGGGAGTTATAATAAATCATGAAGGAAGTAGTGCCTATATGGGAATTTTAAAAGTCTTCTAATCATCTCTCACACACACACACACACACGAATTATGATTTGAGTAAGTGTTGCATCTACATCTTTGTCTTATTTTAGCACATCCGTTTTAAGGATTCGCAATAAAATTAAACCAGACTTTATGCTTATCTTTAAGAAGTGATTTAACAATATGAATTATCATCTTTTAATATTTTTGTTTTCCCAAATGCCTTGGATCTTAATCTGTTTGTCACGTAGCATTTTATATGTCATGTTTTGTCTGAATATTTTAAATGGGGTAAAACAAATAATATTTCAAATGTTTTGTAAATGAAATGAAAATGTACCTACTTGAAATAATATTGTACAAAGACATCTATTTTGAATATTAAATTGAAATCACAATTGTCGTAATGAATTTGTTCTTCTCAATCTTTTTCAATAGACATTTTAATTAAATATTATAGAAATGAGATGAGAATTAAAAACACAATGAAAATGAAAGAAATTTTAGTTCCTTAAATTATTCATAATCACATTTAAATTAACCTGAACCATAAACTGCATCAAAATATGAAAGAATTAATTAGAATTATGTCTATTTAGAATAGCAATATTGATTGTCCAAGGCCTAAATCTCAATCTCCTCTGAGGTCACATTGATTGACAGACAGAAAACAATTGTTGTCAAGCCACACTTGAGATGACTCTAAGTTTTTCTTGAGATCATCATGTTGCTGGTTCAGGATTGTCACGTGCTGTCTCTGCTTTAGAGCGCCATCTGCAGGCAGTCAAAAGATCCCAGTTAAACACATTTTCTGCCTTCTGCTCTAATTCAAGTCAAGATTAGATCATAAATGTTCATACAATTCTTCATACTTGAACAAACCCTTTACCCCTAGTATGTAGGCTAACTTGTGCTACAGACATAAATGACACCTCATATCTTATGGCTTATTAAGGAAAGGTGTGCTATTACTTTTCTAAATGATCAAATGCGGTAAAATATCTAGAGACCAGAATATCATAGAAACTTGGTGGTTAGGCTCATTTGACTTGGGCCTGTAAGCAACACTCTGGCAATTACCCACAACACCATAGCAATGTGGCGACTGGTTTTCCATGGGCAAATATCACTCACATTTTATTTAATGTAAAAAAATACAGCTTGTTTCTGCCACTGAATAAAAAATAAAAAAGGTAATAATGTCATTGTGTGATATAAAATTGAAATTGCAAGTTATAAAGTCAGAATTGTGAGATATAAACTTGTCTAAAGTCTTTATATCACGACTTTAATGCAACTTTATATCACACTATTCTGATTTTATATCTCGTAATTGTTACTTTATATCACGTAATTCTGAGAAAAAGAATTGTGAGAAAAAACCCATGTGAAAAAAAAGTACATTTCTATAATGTACTTTAAGTGCTCTATTTTCGTGCACAAATTTTGTACTTAATATACTAAAAATTCTTCTTTAGTACTTAAGATAATCTTAAGAACATCTAAGTGTACTCAACTGTGCTTTAAGTACATTATAGAGGTGTACTTTTTTCAGCTGGGAATTCAGAATTGCGAGATATAAACTCTAAGAAAAAAGTTAGAATTGCGAGAAAAAAGTCAGGTTTACAAGATATAATCTCGCAATTGCAAGAAAAAAGTCAGAATTGCGAGATGTAAACTTGCAATTTCAGAAAAAAAGTCGGAATTGTGAGAACTCACTTTTGTGTGAAAAAGGTCAAAATTTTGAGAAAAAAAGTCAGAATTGCAATATAAATTCGCAATTGCAAGAATTTTGAGAAAATGTCAGAATTGCGAGACAAAAAAGTCAGAATTGTGAGAAAAGTCAGAATTGCGAGATATAAATTAGCAATTGCAAGAAAAAAGTTAGAATAAAAATTAAAAAGAATTGCAAGAGAAAAAAGTTAGAATTGTGAGATATAAACTTTTGAGAAAAGTTAGAATTGCGAGAATTCATTTTGAATTGCAAGAAAAAAAGTCAGAACTGCGAGTTATAAATTCGCAATAGCAAGAAAAGTCAGAATTGTGAGAAAAAAGTCAGAATTGCGAGAAAAGTGTCAGAATTGCAAGAAAAAAAAAGTCAGAATTGCAAGAAAAAAGTCAAATGTGAGATATAAACTCACAATTGCGAGAAAAAAGTCAGAATTGCGAGAAAAGTCAGAATTGCGAGATATAAATTAGCAATTGCAAGAAAAAAGTTAGAATAATAAAAAAAAAAGAATCGCAAGAGAAAAAAGTCAGAATTGTGAGATATAAACTTTTGAGAAAAGTTAGAATTGCGAAAATTCAATCTGAATTGCAAGAAAAAAAGTCAGAACTGCGAGTTATAAATTCGCAATAGCAAGAAAAGTCCGAATTGTGAGAAAAAAGTCAGAATTGCGAGAAAAAAGTCAGAATTGCGAGAAAAGTGTCAGAATTGCGAGAAAAAAGTATTTTACATTTTAAAGTTATCTTTTACATTTTTTTATTCCGTGGCATAAACGAGCTTCAATAAATAAGAGCTTGGCTGTAGCTAAAATAGTAAACAATAAACTCACTATTACAAGCAGCCCATTGAATTGTTCTTTATGTCATTTTGGATACTGATTCGACATATTTGCATTTCACTTGCTGTTTGCAGATCTTTATCTGTAATTAAATTGGCAAAGATCTTGATAATAGTTCAGTGTAAGTTTAATGAGAGTTTCTGTATTTAAACCACAACTATCTGAACATATGAGGCATGTTGAAGGTTAACCCTTCTGTGATTGTTTATGTGTGTCTAGAGGACAGACGGCACAGAGAGGGAGGTGGCACTGATTTCATGCCTGCGTCTGATGGAGGCTTCTGATGGGAACGCTTTCATGGCACACAAAGGACCCTCGTCTGGATTGGGGGAGAAGGAGGACAGACTGAGGTCTCTCTCCATTCAGTTTAAAATTCCTCACCCTGTTCCCACAAGGTCTTGTCAGAGGGGTTACAGAACAATTATGGTAATAGTTTGTTTTCTTGAGTAAGTATCAAAGCAAATTAGGTGTTTACGTTCCACTCTGAAGTAATTTTATACCTTTATATCTCACTAGGCCTGTTTTTGCTCAAGATATCAACAATCTTGTAGGTCCTTGAGTAATGTCAGGTGTTACAATTAAGGCTAAATCTGTAACTGAATGGACTAAAGTTTAGTTTCATGGAAGTCATTACTTATGAAGTGGAAGTAACCACCTAGCAAACACTCAGAAAACACTAGCAAATGCATAGCACGCTAACAACCACCCAAAACATGCTAGCAACTAAACAGCATGCTAACACCCACTCGGAACACTCTAACAACTGTACAGTATGCTAACAATCAATCTCTATACATAAATACCTCATTCGACTGCTCCAGATATATCATTGTGTCCACCATTTTGGAACGATCAACATTTCAGATGCTAACATCACACACAGTAAAAACCATTGAAAATCCTATGAAAATGATCTGCTGGAGTCTATTGCAAATGTAGATAGTCATACAGTACATATGTGAAAAACTACACTTGCTCTCAAGTGCTCACGGACCGGCCATTTGACCATTCCAATATGGCTGTCAGCTTATGTATAGCAGCCAATAGAAACAGAGGCATCCACGTATACATATCTACGATGCTAACAACCACTCAGAACATGCTAACAATCCAACATGTTCTCCAACCAATACGCCTATATAGGTCGTTTGTTACTTCCCTGAAATACGACCCATAGGAGCGTTTACTAAAGTTGCGCCCCTATCGACACTTTCATTTTAATGCATTGTTCCCTTTTATCTGCATCATATTTCAGGTTTCGCGTAGCTCAATTGGCAGAGCATTGCAATATATAACAATATGTAATCATGTGATCATGCGATCGTGGGTTCGATCCCAGGGAACGCATGTGCTCATAAAGTGTATATGCACTATTCATCACTAGGGGTGGGGTAGGTATAGTCGTTAATAAAAAAAATGAGTTTTGCTAAATGGAAATAGGACAAATGGTGTAAAAAGTCCACACGTTGCATTTAAATGAACACGCATTTTGATTGGTAACGACAGTCATACGTCATTTCATGACGACAGACGTAACACGACACTGTCATTATTTTTACGCCAGCTAGAGGGCGCATGACTTTAAAATGTAAATGTAAGCTCTAGCGTAAGTTCTGCCAGGAAGACTCAATGTTACGTCACCTTTTAGTTTAGATCTAACCAATCATTATCTTACACTTGGAGTAAAAAAGATTGCTGACACATTCTTGAGTCTGCAGATGCTGACGCCAACCTTCACCTCCATCCTACCCACCACCACCAGGATGGTCCTCATCCATACCTCCCAGGGGGTCGGCTATGCCCCTGCCTTCATCTTCAGGCAGGAAATGCAGAGTCCGCAACCCTTTAGGCTGTGAGCTACGGACGGGGCCTACGCCAAAGAACTTTCTTACAATATTTTGCTTGCTGATTGTTAATAAATATCGTTGTCACGTTATTTTACCTCCCAGAGTCTTTCTGGTAGAAATATAGGTCGTAATAAGGTGCGTGAAAAATGACCTATAGGTTCTTTTTTTTTTGAGGACAGTCTCTAACAATCACTCAGAACACACTATCAACCACATAACATGCTAACAACCACTCAGAACATGCTAGTAACCGCACAATATGCTAACAACCACTCAGAACACACAAGCAACACAAACGTTAACAGCCACTCAGAACACGTTCACTACCATTTAGAAAATGCTAGCAACCACATAACATTGTAACAACCACTCAGAACCCACTAGCAGCCGCATAACATGCTAACAACCACCCAGATAGTACATTTATGTCTCCAAGATGCTTCATCTGGAAAGCATCTATTTTGTGCAAACAATTGATAAACATCTTTAAAAACAACATCATAAACACCTTAAAGGGATAGTTCACCCAAAAATGAAAATTTGATGTTTATCTGCTTACCCCCAGGGCATCCAAGATGTAGGTGACTTTGTTTCTTCAATAGAACACAAATGATGATTTTTAACTCCAACCGTTGCAGTCTGTCAGTCGTATAATGCATGTCAATCTATAAGAGTCAAAAAAACATGCACAGACAAATCCAAATTAAACCCTGCGGCTCGTGACGACACATTGGTGTCCTAAGACACGAAACGATCGGATTGTGCGAGAAACCGAACAGTATTTATATCATTTTTTACCTCTAAAACACCACTATGTCCAACTGCCCACGTTCAATATACGAAAACAAGAGCCGACAAACACCACAGACATACCGGTGGTTGATGTCTGTCTATTTGAAATGGCCTTTAAAGACATTTTCTAAACATCTATTAAAGAAATAGTTCACCCAAAAATAAAAATAATTCCATGATTTACTCACCCTCAAACCATAGGTGTATATGACTATCTTCTTTCAGACGAACACAATCCGAGATATATTTAAAAATATCCTTAGTCCTCCAAGGTTTATAATGGTTGTGAATAGTAGGCCAAATTCTGAAGACAGAAAAAATGCATCCATCCATTAAAAAAAAAAAAGGTAATCCATACAACTCAGGAGGGTTAATAAAGGCCTTTGGAAGCGAAGGGATGCGTTTTTGTAAGAAAAATATCCATATTTCAAACTTTGTAAATTCAAATAACGAGCTTCCGGTGGACGACCGTNAATGCTAGCAACCACATAACATTGTAACAACCACTCAGAACCCACTAGCAGCCGCATAACATGCTAACAACCACCCAGATAGTACATTTATGTCTCCAAGATGCTTCATCTGGAAAGCATCTATTTTGTGCAAACAATTGATAAACATCTTTAAAAACAACATCATAAACACCTTAAAGGGATAGTTCACCCAAAAATGAAAATTTGATGTTTATCTGCTTACCCCCAGGGCATCCAAGATGTAGGTGACTTTGTTTCTTCAATAGAACACAAATGATGATTTTTAACTCCAACCGTTGCAGTCTGTCAGTCGTATAATGCATGTCAATCTATAAGAGTCAAAAAAACATGCACAGACAAATCCAAATTAAACCCTGCGGCTCGTGACGACACATTGGTGTCCTAAGACACGAAACGATCGGATTGTGCGAGAAACCGAACAGTATTTATATCATTTTTTACCTCTAAAACACCACTATGTCCAACTGCCCACGTTCAATATACGAAAACAAGAGCCGACCATGGTGGTTGATGTCTGTCTATTTGAAATGGCCTTTAAAGACATTTTCTAAACATCTATTAAAGAAATAGTTCACCCAAAAATAAAAATAATCCCATGATTTACTCACCCTCAAGCCATAGGTGTATATGACTATCTTCTTTCAGACGAACACAATCCGAGATATATTTAAAAATATCCTTAGTCCTCCAAGGTTTATAATGGTTGTGAATAGTAGGCCAAATTCTGAAGACAGAAAAAATGCATCCATCCATTAAAAAAAAAAAAGGTAATCCATACAACTCAGGAGGGTTAATAAAGGCCTTTGGAAGCGAAGGGATGCGTTTTTGTAAGAAAAATATCCATATTTCAAACTTTGTAAATTCAAATAACGAGCTTCCGGTGGACGACCGTACACATACTGCGCACGTCAATTTGGGCGGAAGAGCAACCTTTGACCTGACGCGATGACGCACGCATAGGCGCAGATGAGAGAGCAAAACAAAACACTGGTCACGAATTAGACGTTTAAAATGAGAAATTTTAAAGAGAAATGTTGGAGGATTTCGATATAAGAGAAGAGGAGCTTGAGTTTGTTGCCCAGCCGTATTTGTTTGAACCGTGAGAGGCGTCTAAGCTTAAAATACTCCTACATCCTGCGTCATACATAGCGTCAGAGGATTACTCATTTGGCGACTTGCGCATTCTGCGTACGGTCTTTCGCTGGAAGCTAGTTGTTTGAAAATATAAAGTTTGAAATATGGATTTTTTTTCTTACAAATACGCATCCCTCGTATGGATTACTTTTTTTTTTATCTACCCCTTTAACTTCTGAAAGGAAAAGTCTTAGAGAAGTACTGCAGATGAATAAACACTAAAAAATACATCTTGCAGACGAAAACGTGTACATCAAATTGAAGTCTCCACAATGCATGTGTGCTATTGGGGCACATAGCATGCTAACCACAGAACAAGCTACTGCATAGCAAGCTAATAACCAATCAGAACATGCTAGCAACTGAATAGCCTGCTAACAACCACTCAGAGCACCTTAACAACATCATGTCAACAGCCCTCAAAGTTCCATACTCATTTCTTTTCAAAAATGCAAAATCTACTTCTTAGCACTGTCCTCAACAAATTATAAGTGAATAGATGTCACAGTCTTTAGGCTGTAATTCATCTTGTTTTGAAGCTGTACCTCTGATTAGCTGATGGCGCTGTAATGCATGATTGTACACCAGCACAGTAGCATAGCCCTGAAAACAACTTCCCTGAATGTTCTCACTGCTCTACCATACGGGGGCAGTCGTGGCCTAATGGATAGAGAGTCAGACTTGTAACCCAAAGGTCATGGGTTCGAGTCTCAGGTCCGGCAGGGATTGTCGGTGAGGGGAGTGAATGTCCAGCGCTCTCCCCACCCTCAATACCACGACTGAGGTGAGACCCTTGAGCAAGGCACTGTACCCCCAACTGCTCCCCGGGCGCCGCAGCAATGGCTGCCCACTGCTCCGGGTGTGTGTTCACGGTGTGTGTGTTCACTGCTGTGTGTGTGCACTTGGATGGGTTAAATGCAGAGCACAAATTCCGAGTATGGGTCACCATACTTGGCCACATGTCACTTCACACTTCACTTCATATCATCATTCGGGACCAAAATTTAGACCCGCTGTGCGAACTAATAAGACACAACTTCACCGTCATCTGAGAAAATGTGCTAACATGGCGGCGCTAGTTTCAACATGATGGCTGCCGGCCAAAGCCGAGGGATGTGTGAGTGAATGAGTCATGCTGTGATAAATCTTCAATCCTCAAAGTCAATCTTCAAACAAACTTCATATGAGTTTGACAGATAGTTTTGTTTTGTGTTGCACTATTGCCTCAAGATTATATCATGTTCATCATGTTTTGTTCATCAGGTTTTTGTAAACCCAAAACCTTCCCATAAGGTTTTGTTGAAAAGGTTTTGGTTTCTTAGTCACCAGTTTAAGTTGTCTACAAGATAAGCCAATACTTCTTTTGTATAAATGTTAAAACTTTAAAAATGTTACAGTAATGAATGTTAATTAGGTAAATGCATTAAAATATACAGTAAAAATTGCATACATGTATAATATATATATATATATATATTTAAATAGACAGTAATATTTTTACTTTGCTGTTTTATGATTAGGA
>RJVU01000976.1:393516-405045 GCA_003731715.1 Anabarilius grahami | reverse complement strand
AAGGACAAAAAAAACTTCATTACCTAAATATCTTGGGTGAATATTTATATTTTATTTAACAAGAGTTTATTACCATCACCCTGAGGGTGATGTTAGATTTAATAAGATATGCAATTCTGTGAAGTTCCTATAGCTGACTTTAACATAAATATAACTGATTTTTATCTACAATAATTAAAAGGATAGTTTTTCTTTTGCAGAACTCTATTCTCTCTAATCCACAAGACCCTCAATATTGTCTAATTGTCCAACTTTATCTCTGTTCATGAACCATAATGCAACAGAGCCCACCTAAAACAACCCCCCCGCCATCATCATCATCATCAGAGCACTGTAATATCCACACACAACTCTGTGGAAACTCCCATGACCTTGAGAAATGTGTGAGACCTAAGATCACTCTCTGATTAAATAATCAAACATCCAAAACAGGACTTCCGCACTGGGCTGCTCCCCCACAGGACCATGGGAAATCGCATGGCTAATACAATTTTACAGGTGGATTCACAGGAAGATTGGAACGTAATTACCAGTATTAAAATGTCGACCTCTAAGAATTCCCTGGAGTCTCGCTCACCCTGTCTTCAGGATGGACTCGGTATGTGTTATATTGAAAGAAAATATACAGTTGTTGGAATCTGGGTTTTGGTATAAACATATCTTACACGGACGAACAGATGATCATTTTAAAATAGAGGAAAGCAAACAGCACATGGGATGTGGGGTCAAATGGTTAAATCCACATCCAAAATGATTAAATGGCTTGAAATCATGTTTTCGACAGTTATCCACAGTGACATTGCCGTTTCCATGGGTTTCATTGTAAATCTTTATCAAACAACTCCCATGACTGACTGGCAGTAATTAGTGTATCTTCAACCTTGACACTTTCCTGTCCCAGGGGTTGATTTTTATTATAGCAAACAGTGTTTTTATTTCTTTTCTAATATAAAGGTCACATTAAACCATCTTGGAAACTTTTACCATGCTTTCAACATACATTCTTTGCCACTTTTAAAAAGCACTTTATGATTTCTTGTTTTTATTGTTATATCTTCGTCCCAGGCTTACACTGTCAATCTTAAATTATAAAAATAATCTTTATTTTAGGGTGTCCTTGTTACAGTGTGATTAAGTACTGAGTAATAATTAACTACATGTACTTACTATAGATAAGGGTTAGGATGAGGGTTTGGTTTATAGTTAATTTATAGTTATTACTACAGTAACTACATGTAACGTGTAACAGTGACACTGTAAAATAAAGTGTTACCTAATATTCATTAACATGTACTTAATATAGGGTTATGGTTATTTGCATGTAGTTATGCATACTTTACTGTTAGTACTACAGTAACACTTGTAAGACTTTACAATAAGGTTCCATAAGTAAACATTAGTTAACTACAATATTTAATAAATTAACAATGAAAAATACTTGGCAGGGGTAAACTGGAATCTAGCTCAATACNGGGGGCAGGGGTGGGGGTGGGGAGTTCTCCCTCTTCATGGCCATGGAGGCCGATCTAAGCTCCCTCGTCACGGCCACGGAGACCGATCAAATTTCCCTCGTCACGGCCACAGAGGCTGATCTAAGCTCCCTCGTCACGGCCACGGAGACTAATCCAAGCTCCCTCATCACGGCTACGAAGGCCGATCTAAGCTACCTCGTCAAGGCCATGGAGACTGTTCTAAGCTCCCTCGTCATGGCAACGGAGGCCGATCTAAGCTACCTCGTCAAGGCCATGGAGACTGTTCTAAGCTCCCTCTGAGCTTAGAACAGGCAACGGAGGCCGATCTAAGCTACCTCGTCAAGGCCATGGAGGCCGATCAAAGTTCCCTCATCATGGCCACGGAGGCCGATCTAAGCTCCCTCATCATGGCCACGGAGGCCGATCTAAGCTCCCTCGTCATGGCCACGGAGGCCGATCTAAGCTCCCTCGTCATGGCCACGGAGGCCAATCTAAGCTCCCTCGTCATGGCCACGGAGACCGTTCTAAGCTCCCTCATCATGGAGACGGAGGCCAATCTAAGTTCCCTCGTCACAGCCATGGAGACCGATCAAATTCCCTCTTCTCGGCCACAGAGGCCGATCTAAGCTCCCTCGTCACAGCCATGGAGACCGATCAAAGTTCCCTCTTCTCTGCCACATAAGCCGATCTAAGCTCCCTCATCACAGCCATGGAGACCGATCAAATTCCCTCTTCTCGGCCAGAGAGGCCAATCTAAGCTCCCTCATCACAGCCACAGAGGGCGATCAAAGTTCCCTCGTCATGGCCACGGAGGCCGATCTAAGCTCTCTCGTAACAGCCACAGAGGCCGATCTAAGCTCCCTCGTCATGGCCACGGAGACCATTCTAAGCTCCCTCGTCACGGCCATGGAGGCCAATCTAAGCTCCCTCGTCATGGCCACGGTGACTGATCAAAGTTCCCTCTTCATGGCCACGGAGGCCGATCAAAGTTCCCTCTTCATGGCCACGGAGGCAGATCTAAGCTCCCTCGTCACAGCCATGGAGGCCGATCTAAGTTCCCTCGTCATGGCCACGGAGGCCGATCTAAGTTCCCTCTTCATGGCCACGGAGGCCGATCTAAGCTCCCTCATCACGGCCACCGAGGCCGATCAAAGTTCCCTCTTCATGGCCACGGAGGCAGATCTAAGCTCCCTCGTCATGGCCACGGAGACCATTCTAAGCTCCCTCGTCACGGCCATGGAGGCCAATCTAAGCTCCCTCGTCATGGCCACGGTGACTGATCAAAGTTCCCTCTTCATGGCCACGGAGGCCGATCTAAGTTCCCTCTTCATGGCCACGGAGGCCGATCTAAGCTCCCTCGTCACGGCCACCGAGGCCGATCAAAGTTCCCTCTTCATGGCCACGGAGGCCGATATAAGCTCCCTCGTCGCGGCCATGGAGGCCGATCTAAGCTCCCTCATCACAGCCACAGAGGCCGATCTAAGCTGTCTCATCACAGCCACAGAGGCCGATCTAAGCTGTCTCGTCACAGCCACGGAGAGCGATCACAGTTCCCTTTTCAAGGCCATGGAGGCCGATCCTAGTTCCCTCGTTGTGGTCACAGTGGCCATTTCAAGCTTCCCTGTCCTGAACATGGTGACTGTTTTGGAATTCTTTATTTGCTGTCCCTCTGTTTCACCAAGTCTGCCAAGAGGTGCTCTCCAGACATTCTCAAGTCAGCTGGTCCTCCAACAGTCTCAAGACAGCGGGCCCCCTTGGTTCAGTTCGTCTGCTTGGCTTTGGTGGTCTTCAGCTCCGCCGTGGGGATCTCCTGCTCCGCCAGCTCAACCCTGATCTGTCACGAATTCCAGTTAGCTTCTGTTATGTGTCGTGTTAACGTTACTAACTGTATTGTATCTTTGTTTGTTTCTTTATTTCTAATAAATGCTATTTAACTGCTTTTTAAGCCTCATCACTCTGGATCAACCAGCCAGCACATGTGACATAAACGAGTTAGATCAAAAGTAATCTAACTGTAATCAAAGAGTAGTCAGATTATATTACCTTAAATGTTTAATGTAATGGATTATGTTACTAGCTACATTTTTTTTGTCATGTAATTTGGAATCAGTAACCGACTAAAATTTATAAGTAATCTACCCAGCACTGAATATAGTTCACTGGCCTATTTGAAGAATATGATCATCAGTAAAGTGAATTAAATCTGAAACCTGGCAGTCACTCCTTTCACCAGCCTGTTTAAATAGCACCAGGATGAGAAGGCCACATCTCTCCCAGTGACCCACCACATGTCTCCTTCTCTGGGCTAAGGGTGAGGTGCGATGACCGCTGGAAAATCATTCCTAGTTCCTTCACTTTGCCAGCTCACACACACTCTCTAATGAAACACCAGACCAGCAGCGCAGGGTGCCGGTGAGCTCAGCTCAGACTAACGCAATCACTTATACAGACACACACCTGCATCTATGTCTAATGGAATTAAATTATTTACACTATAGAGTTTTATTTTCTTTGCTATGGTGGGCTTGTTGGGATGTGACAGATGTTTTGATGATGACAGATTGTTTGTTTGTTTGTTTGTTCATTCATTAGGGAAATCACATACACTACTGGTAAGTGGTAAATGTATGGAATCATTGAAATATGCTGATTTGATGCTCAAGAAACATTTCTGATTATTATCAATGTTGAAAACAGTTGTGCTGCTTAATGTTTTTGAGGAAACCATGATATATTTTTTTTCAGGATTCTTTGATGAATAGAAAGATAATGATATTATTATTGTTATTATTATTATTCAAATGTTTCTTGAGCAGCAAATCAGCATATTAGAATGACTTCTAAAGGATCATGTAACACTGAAGACTCAGTCCATTTCTGTACAGAATTACTGTACATTTCAAAATGTTACTGTTTTTACTGTATTTTTCATCAAATAAAGACAGCCTTGGTGAGCATAAAGAAATAAAAAACAAAACAAAACAAAAAAAAACTCTTAATTATCCAAATATTTTGACCAGTAGTGTACAAGCATCTTACCTATACTAGTCTCTACATATTATGCTGGAATTGGAGAAGGTTTTGTAACAACTATTTTAACACCTCAGCTTTAAACAGTATATTGTATCAGTATATTACAGTCATAAACATTCAGGGAGAAATGTGCTTAAACTTTTTTTTTTCTTTTTAATTTTGAGATGAAATATGCCAACAACCGAGAGAGACAGATTTTCTTTGGTTAAGACATCTGAAGGACTGTTAAAAATATCCGTTCACTTCCTTTGGCCCAGGACGTCAGTGTAGGTAAGAGTTTGACTGACAGGTCGAAGCTGAAACTGAAGAGCCTTGTGGCACTCTATACTTCTTTTGTGTTAGGGTAGGTTAGAACAGAGAGTAAATATGCTTTCATCTGGAGGGAGAGACTTGGTGTGACTGTAGTGTAGACTGGTTTTGTTCTTTGAGCCAAATTCCCCATTCTAACACACCCAATCACACCATCTTGAGGAATTTTACTAAGAAATGTGTGAACACACATACACCATCAAAATCAGTTCACTATATTTGTATGAAACTATAAGCAATGTTAGACATGAGAACTACAACAGAGAGCTGAGAAAAGTCACTGCAGAGCAAAAAGGCTTAAGCACTTCCTTGTGTTCTGAGTCAAAGTTTGTTCATGTGTATTGACATTTACTTCAATCACAGGAGTACATGTGTAAAACCAAGGACAGCTGAACAAAAGCATCAGACAGAAGATCTGGACAAGAGATGAGAAATCTCCACAGACTTTGAGAGGAGCACACAGCCCTTAGGCTATGCTTTAGCCAGCCCTATAGCTGTAGAAACACCATCTCTACACACGTAAATTAAATATGAAGACATTCAGTTGGAACGAGCAGAATTTCCTTTGACTAGATTCTCTGTATTAGAAAATCTAACTTTTTTATCAAATAAATTGTGTTTGCTCAAATGTGAAAGGATTCATTTTGGTTTACTTTGGAAATATTTTAATAGGAAAGGAAAGGAAAGGAAAGGAAGAATATGAAATAAAAGGTGTGTAATGGTTTGGTTTGGTTTGGAAAGGAAAGGAAAGGAAGAAAAGGAAATAAAAGGTGTGTAATGGTTTGGTTTGGTTTGGTTTGGAAAGGAAAGGAAAGGAAAGGAAGAAAAGGAAATAAAAGGTGTGTAATGGTTTGGTTTGGTTTGGAAAGGAAAGGAAGAAAAGGAAATAAAAGGTGTGTAATGGTTTGGTTTGGTTTGGTTTGAAAAGGAAAGGAAAGGAAAGGAAAGGAAGAAAAGGAAATAAAAGGTGTGTAATGGTTTGGTTTGGAAAGGAAAGGAAAGGAAGAAAAGGAAATAAAAGGTGTGTCATGGTTTGGTTTGGTTTGGTTTAGTTTTTAGTAAGGAGAGGAAAGGAAAGGAAAGGAAAGGAAAGGAAAGGAAAGGAAAGGAAGAATAAGAAATAAAAGGTGTGTAATGGTTTGGTTTGGAAAGGAAAGGAAAGGAAAGGAAGAAAAGGAAATAAAAGGTGTGTCATGGTTTAGTTTGGTTTGGTTTAGTTTTTAGTAAGGAAAGGAAAGGAAAGGAAAGGAAGAATAAGAAATAAAAGGTGTGTAATGGTTTGGTTTGGTTTGGTTTGGAAAGGAAAAGGTGTGCAAAGGTTTGGTTTGGTTTAGTTTTTGGTTTGGAAAGGAAAGGAAAGGAAAGGAAAGGAAAGGAAAGGAAAGGAAAGGAAAGGAGAGGAAAGGAAAGGAAAGGAAAGGAAAGGAAAGGAAAGGAAAGGAAAGGAAAGGAAAGGAAAGGAAAGGAAGAATAAGAAATAAAAGGTGTGTAATGGTTTGGTTTGGTTTGGTTTGGTTTGGTTTGGAAAGGAAAGGAAAGGAAAGGAAAGGAAAGGAAAGGAAAGGAAAAGAAAAGAAAAGGTGTGTAAAGGTTTGGTTTGGTTTAGTTTTTGGTTTGGAAAGGAAAATGTGTGTAAATTTGGTTTGGTTTGGTTTGGTTTGGTTTGGTTTGAAAGGAAAGGAAAGGAAAGGAAAGGAAAGGAAAGGAAAGGAAAGGAAAGGAAAGGAAAGGAAAGGAAGAAAAGGAAATAAAAGGTGTGTCATGGTTTAGTTTGGTTTGGTTTAGTTTTTAGTAAGGAAAGGAAAGGAAAGGAAAGGAAGAATAAGAAATAAAAGGTGTGTAATGGTTTGGTTTGGTTTGGTTTGGTTTGGAAAGGAAAGGAAAGGAAAGGAAAAGGTGTGTAAAGGTTTGGTTTGGTTTAGTTTTTGGTTTGGAAAGGAAAATGTGTGTAAATGTTTGGTTTGGTTTGGTTTGGTTTGGTTTGGTTTGAAAGGAAAGGAAAGGAAAGGAAAGGAAAGGAAAGGAAAGGAAAGGAAAGGAAAGGAAAGGAAAGGAAAGGAAAGGAAAGGAAAAGAAGCACACCCAATTTCTGAGGGTTAAGCAAACGAATGTTACCAGACAAAACCTTACATGCTAAAGAATTAAAATTTCTCTGATGATACATCATCATCTTGGAAAACAAATGTAATCTATTCACTCCAGTGAACTCTATCCCACTCTGGAGGAGACAGCAGTACTTAAACAGACTGATGGGCCGAGTTCATGGTGTATCCACAGCGGGATGTGTTTTATTTATTTCCTGAACTCGGGGGCAGATGAGGGAGGGTGTTTGTCAGGTGAATGAGAAGAGAGGTATTGAAGTGTATGAAATATTCAGCAAAACAGTAATGATTCCCCTGGACAAGGCAAAGGAAGGTGGAAGAGCAAAAACTGAAGCTGGAGAACAAGAGAGATGAAATACAAAGAGATCCCATGCTCTCTTTTTTTTTTTTTTTTTTTTTTTGAGGAAAAGACTGACAAAAGAGCTGAAGTGCCAAATAGATTCCTTTCAAATCCATCTATGGCTTTCTCCAGTGACATCAAAGTACATTGCTGCTTATGATTCAGGACTGTTTGAAAGCGCTCAACAGAGGGTAATAAATGTGAGAAGATGGTACGGTCAGAAATGTGTCAGAGANTTTTTTTTTTTTTTTTTTTTTTGAGGAAAAGACTGACAAAAGAGCTGAAGTGCCAAATAGATTCCTTTCAAATCCATCTATGGCTTTCTCCAGTGACATCAAAGTACATTGCTGCTTATGATTCAGGACTGTTTGAAAGCGCTCAACAGAGGGTAATAAATGTGAGAAGATGGTATTGTAAAAATCATCTCTCAGGGACGGTCAGAAATGTGTCAGAGAGGCATGGCCATCTTCAGCCTCATTCATATTTATGAATATAAAATACAAATGCAGTTTTTCCTTAATACACTGCACAAATAACTAGACATTCACAAGACAATTACATAGAGAGCGTGTCTCGTTTAGACCTTCTATCCCATCATGCACTTCTAAAAGCAAACAACCTCTACAAATCTTTATTAATTTGAAGATCCTTACCCATAGACCAAGGAAATAGTTTATCCAAATAAAGCTAACATAAATAAATACAAAAGGTCTTGAATGTCACAGTGGGACCAGATGTTACTTTATCTCATGTTTAATTGTCTGTATAATATTTCTGTTTGGATCAGTCAGTTAAAAAGAATTGATTGAGTTCTATGTGGCCCCTAAACAATATTAACTAATGAAATGTTGGCCAATACTGATAGCAGGTATAATATTCTTATAACAGCAATATTATCAATCTATATTGTTTGTTTTATTAATTGAACATTCACTCTTAAGCTATAGATTCTATCATTTTATATTAATCAAGTGACTTTTTTATATTTAAAAAATTTACTTTTTTCTACTTTTAAAAGAGAGTACTGTTTAAATGTGGAATATAATATACTGAATCAGACTGATGCTGATAATAATATAACAATACACATGATCTGTTTCCAATAATGGCCTAGTCAGACCAATAATGATAAATATAAGATGCAAATGTGCTTCCAATGTTGAGCTAATTAGACAGATTCTGATAATCACACCATTGATTTCATTATCTGATTTCAATATTGGTCTAATCTTATTCTAATATTATCTTAATTATACCCATATCGATAATCATATTATACAAATTATCCACTTCCAGTATTGGCCTAATCAGACCGATGACCAATAATAATATAATTATCAATTTCCTTCTTTCAATATTGGCCTAATCTGCCTCTATTGATAATGATAATCGTATAGATACCAATTATGTTTTCAATATCTGCCCAAAGCAAACTAATCACACTGACACCAAAATAATACTAATATCGGGAGATACCAATATCTTCACCACTAGTGTCATATTTCAAAACATAACCTTAATTTTCTCGTTAGCTCTGTTTAATTGTTTCACACCTAATTGTTTGTTTCACACCTAGGCCAATATCTTAATTCATTCAAAAAATTAATTGATGGATTTACTTAAAAAAGCAGTGAAGTAATTTGTACAAATAACAATTTAGTTGTATGAACAAAAGAAATTCAAGTAAAGCTTAAATTAACTATTTGCTCTACAAAATGCACTAAAAAAAATAACTCATTGAACAAACTTTAAGCTGCAGTCCGTAAGTTTTGCCTCTTTGTCGCCATCTCTGTTTGAAACCTGCAATTGCAGTTATTTGCGGAATGATCATCTTTACATGGGTTGTGCATCAGCACGACTCCTCAGCGTGGATGATTCAAATGTTTGCTGTCAGTCACCACATCCATGTGGAAACTGAACTTCATAATCACAGATTGTAGGTTTTGGAAGAATGACCAAAATAAGAATTTCCCCGGAAAATATCATCTAAACAAGTTTTGTTCTGACCAACTGAGAAAAAAAGCATTACAATAAATCGTGCTGCCAATGGTGGTTAAATCTAACGATCGCTTAGCTCATATCACATCAAACCGTGCAAATTATTATTATCGTTATACTTTGTTTTCAAATTGTTAATGTTAACAACATCAGCATTGCGTAACTATGTGTATTTAGTGTGTATTAGTGTTACCTGTAGATTTCAATTTCTGTACAGTCTAATCTCTAACGTTTATTTGTCATACCATACAATCCGTCATCAAAATGATGTTTAATTATTCCAGCTGCTGTGAGAAAAGGCTATCAATGATCCACCACCTGCAGCATCCTCACATGATATAGCCTACTAGCTGGGACTCGTTCTTTATGTAAACAGACATGATGTAATGATGCAAAGACAAAGGGCGGCAATTTCCCGCGGAAACCCACCAGTACCATTTGAATTAGAAAATATTATTACAAGCTTACTGTTGTCTGTTGTGAATCGGGCAAAGGTAAGGAGATAGTTTTGAACGCTGGCTGGTTATGTACTTGCTTAAAAATTTATTTTGGATAATTTTTAACTAAAAAAAGTTACGGACTGCAGCTTTAATTGAGAGCAGCAATTCCATCCAATAAACATGCGTATATGAGCCCTCACAGCCTAAACACAGGCGACACTCTTGTGCATAATTATAATAAATAATTACAGAAACTCCCCTAAGTGTCCAACATAACATAAACACTAACATTTTTTCCTTTACTGAAAAACACATAGAATCAAGCATTGCGTCAGTCAAGCTCGCACCAGCTGTCAGTCAGCTGTTTCATGACGTGTACCAATCCGGGCGCGACACCCATCACAGCGATTCTTTAAATGCCCCTTCATTCTGCCTCTCTCTATTGCTTAGCTGCACGCTGCATTTAACTCCCTCCTCCTTCCCCAACTCCACCTATCTGGATACTTTAATCTAATCTGTTGTCGTTACGACTGTCTTGCATACAGTAATTTTATTTTCCTTCCCTGTGTATTTAGCTGTTTACAACACTAATGTATTGTGACTGTTACAATGTATGTATGTTTACTGAATCTGTTCTGTACCCCAGGGGGGTTTGATTTGCTGCTCTCCCCGCTCTGTCCAAGCAGGGCTGCATGGACAGGCGTGTGGAGTTTGCCCAGAACAGATCCATACCGCCAACACTAACTGTATGCATTTATCATTTGTAATAAATATACATTTGACGAAAGTGGCTTGACTGAAATAACACTTGAATCCCTAAATTTACTCTCCTAATGCAGTCCCTTGCAAAGCATGCTGGGAACTACGGATCCACTGCCCAGTTAGTTGTCAACATGAATTTGTGCGTTTCACTCAGCAATGTTATGTTGACTGAACAAACACTTAAGTAAAGCTGAAACAGCTCAGTTAAATTACAGACTGTCCTCCAAAAAAAAAAACGACCCTATAGGTCCTTATTACGACCTATATTTTCGTTTTAAAGTCATGCGCCCTCTAGCTGGCGTAAAAATAATGACGGTGTCATGTCTGTCGTCATGAAATGACATATCACTGTCGTTACCAATCAAAATGCGTGTTCATTTAAATGCAATGTGTGGACTTTTTACACCATTTGTCCTATTTCCATTTAGCAAAACTCATCTTTTTATTAACGACTATACCTACCCTTAGTGATTTATAGTGCATATACACTTTATGAGAGCATGAGTTCCCTGGGATCGAACCCGAGATCGCATGATCACATGATTGCATATTGTTATTGCAATGCTCTATCAGTTGAGCTACGCGAAACCCGAAATATGACACAGATAAAAGGGAACAATGCATTAAAATCAAAGTGTCCTGTTGTCGATAGGGGTGCAACTTTAGTAAACGCTCCTATGGGTCGTATTTCAGGGAACTGACAAATAGGCTTGGGTATCGAGTATCGAGTATCGATTGGAACCGGGACTAGCTTTGCGATTTTCCCGGAATCGTTCAAAAGTTTAAATTTCGATTCCTAGTTTCGATTCACAGTCCGCCGACTGGAAGAAGAAACCGCTGAACACCAACGAAGAAGCGTCCATCGGAAGTGTTGGCATAACCGAGCGAGTCGAACATGGATAGCGTGCGTCGGCGGTCCAAAGTGTGGCTTCACTTTTTTTAAACAGAACGAAATCTCGCCAAAATGCAACGTTTGCGGCAAGATTGTTTTGTGCATAGGAGGGTGCACGTCGAACATGATAAAGCACCTCCGAGTTCATGACTTCGGTAAAGTTGGTTTTATATTCGCACAT
>RJVU01000976.1:316173-393496 GCA_003731715.1 Anabarilius grahami | reverse complement strand
TCCTTATTACGACCTATATTTTCGTTTTAAAGTCATGCGCCCTCTAGCTGGCGTAAAAATAATGACGGTGTCATGTCTGTCGTCATGAAATGACATATCACTGTCGTTACCAATCAAAATGCGTGTTCATTTAAATGCAATGTGTGGACTTTTTACACCATTTGTCCTATTTCCATTTAGCAAAACTCATCTTTTTATTAACGACTATACCTACCCTTAGTGATTTATAGTGCATATACACTTTATGAGAGCATGAGTTCCCTGGGATCGAACCCGAGATCGCATGATCACATGATTGCATATTGTTATTGCAATGCTCTATCAGTTGAGCTACGCGAAACCCGAAATATGACACAGATAAAAGGGAACAATGCATTAAAATCAAAGTGTCCTGTTGTCGATAGGGGTGCAACTTTAGTAAACGCTCCTATGGGTCGTATTTCAGGGAACTGACAAATGACCTATATAGGCGTATTGATTGGAGAACATGTTGTTAAATTAAGTTCATGTAGTTACTTGAGTTTTTTAAGTAATGTGAACAAGGATGGTTTAATTGAAAATAACAACAGTGAAAGTAAATTTTTTTTAATTGGTTGAAAGTTTTACAGTATTAGTATGAATATCGCTATTGTATCTGTATAATTTCGCTGATTTTGGAAACTTTTTTTGGTTTATTCTATTTATTTTATTTAATTGTTATATATATATATATATATATATATTTTATTTTTTTTGTTTTAACACACTGCTAACAGTACATTAACATAGCATCTAAGCTAACAAGTTGCTAGTTAGTTATTCCCACATTTGCAAAGATATGCAAAGTCACTGATTTTCCACGAAACCGGAGCATATGACTGAACAGGTAGAGTGAGTCATGAGTAATCTTTGAGACTAACAGAAATCAACCTTGCTGAGTGCCATTATCGTATGCAGCTCCAAAATATTGACAGCTGAAATGACTGAGAACTCAATGAACCTTTAAAACCAAGTAGTGGACCATTGACTTTTACAACCAGCCAAATCACTCTCAAACACACAGATTTGTCAGGCGAAAGCAGTGGGAATGTCTCCAGATCTTAGCCTGGTTGAATTATGACCTGACACAGCTTCAATCACCTGCCAATAAAACAGGCCGACTGCTGGAGTTGGATTACAGGTGCTGATGTGTAGGCACATTTATCTGTTTTTAACTGACATGAGAAGAAACAAACCCTCAGGCACATCGCCATAGGAAGAGAAGGCGATGAACCAGATCAAGAAGGGTCAACAGTCATTACCTACTGAACGGACACAAATGTGTTGAGATTATAGATGTGTTTTGGTGGTCTGAAGATCTAACATGTGCAAACATAACTATGAAATAACAGTGAGAAAAATCACATTTTTGAAATCAAACAGACAATAGACTTTAGACAAAATATGTAAGAAAATAATTAAATTAATTTATAATTAAACTGTTTACCTCCAGCGTACACTGGAGGTCAAAAGTTTGGAACAATTGAGATTTTTTTTTTTTTTTTATGTTTTTGAAAAGAGTATCTTCTGCTCACTAAGGCTGCATTTGTTTGATACAGTAAAACAGTAATATTATGAAATAATAATTACTGAATTACTAATTACTAAAATAGCTGTTTTCTATGTGAATATATTGTAAATTGTAATTTATTCCTGTGATCAAAGCTGAATTTCAGCATCATTACTCCAGTTTTCAGTGTCACATGAACCTTCAGAAATCATACTAATATGCTAATTTGCTGCTCAGTTAGTATTGTTGGTGCTCAATTATTAATAATGTTTCTTATAATTATCAATGTTCAAACAGTTTTTGCTGCTTAATGTTTTTTTGTGGAAAGCATGACACTTTTTTCAAGATTCTTTGATGAATAGAAAGTTGAAAAGAACAACATTTATTTGAAATAGAATCTTTTGTAACATTATAAATGTATTTACTGTCACTTTTGATACATTTATCATTGGTCATTCATCATTCATTCATTCATTCATTCATTTAATGTGTCCTTGCTGAATAAAAGTATAATCATTTTTTTATTTTATTTTTTTATCTTACCTCAGACTTTTGAATGATAGTATCACGGTTTCCACAAAAATATGAATCAGCACAACTGTTTTCAACATTGATAATAATCAGAAATGTTTCTTGAGCATCAAATCAGCATATTAGAATGATTTCTGAAGGATCATGTGACACCGAAGACTGGAGTAACGATGCTGAAAATTCAGTTTGATCACAGGAATACATTACAGTTTACATTGTATTCAAATAGAAAACAGTTATTTTAAATTGTAATAATATTTCACAATATTACTGTTTTTACTGTGTTTTTTAATCAAATAAAGTCCTGGTAACACAGAGCTAAAACTCGCTACCTGACCTCAGTAGCATGTGACACGGAGAAGAACGGAGGGAAAAAAATCACAGGATGCAAGAGATACAAAGCGACAGAAAATCATTACGGACGTTGGTGGTGTGAATATTTGATGAAAAGAGATTTGACATGCTCAGGGTGAATGGGCGAAAACAACCTCATATTAGGAGAAGGTGAAATGGAAAATATGGTCTTAAAAGACCTCGTCCAATCACTGCATTGGTCTCTGACTGCGCATGGAATCAAAATACAGATAATTTCATCATAACAAAGTACCAAAGTTACAAAACTAATGTCCTCAAAGTAAACATTCATATTTAAACAGTAAGGTACTGCTTTAGCCATGACCGTATTTACAATAGAACAGCTTTTTGCTTTTAAAAATTGTTAATTATTAATACACAATATTGTTAATTATTAACACACAAATTTGTACTAATGTGTATCTTTTTTTTACTCTTTGGTGACATGGTATAATTTACAGTTAAAACATTTTATTAAGTAAATCAACTAAAATAAAAAGGGTCGTATTTAATATTACACATACACTGTATACAATAGTATAAATATATGTATGATATAGTATTATAGTTTTTGCTAACCCAATTTGAATTGTTTTCAACCCAAGGGCTGGGAAAAGTAGGACAGAACACATGTTGGGTTTACCCAGCAAATTGGTTTGTTTATTTAACCCAGCATAAAGGGTTGATTCATTTTTACTATGTAGTACTAGCTTTTTTTTTAATACATGAATTAATGTTTACGGATTAACTTATCCTCTAAACTTTAAGCCTACTCCACACAACCGCATGATAATTCCTTTATTTTTGACCACATTTTATAGTAAAGCATATTGTTTATTTTTTGCCAACATTTAAGCCCGTTTAACAAATATTAGAAGTAAAAAATAAACATTTATTAGTAGGAATTTAAGTGTAATCGACCAGTCTCTGTTGTCTCGTTTCCACCGTACCGGCGCTGGATCTTGTGCCGGAGATGGCTCGCGTTCGGCGGGGGAACTTCTAACTTCAGACCGCCGCCTACGTTTCACTCTTAGCCGAAAAATGCTGTGACTGACTCCATAACCTGTCCATAAATGATCAGCGTACAATTCTGAAAACACATTTTAACATCCCAAGTATTTATATCCTGCATCTTTTTTTTAATAAAATCATAAAATGTTATGCAAGGCATCAGGCGTTTCCATCACGCGAAAAGACCGACGCGACACATGTTGACTCATCCCTGTATGTTACTTTGAATAAAATTCAACGATATACAGAGCAATAAAATTGTTTTAGATAAAATAAAATGTACACAAACCTGTATTTTACCGAAGACATGCACCAATTTAACGGAGCTGCATTGCTCTCTCCTGAAGAGGTCGCAAAAAGCCCGCGATAAATAACTCAACCCCTGGGTTATGTCTGACCCAGGAACGGGGTAACATCAAAAAAATGACCCAAAAGGCTCAACAGGACTTGTGTAGAAAAAATAACCCAAGACTTTCTAGAGTGAAGTAACATTCCTTTTAATATTTATTAACGATAATAACCCTGGTTCGCAAACAAATAGCACATTTGAGTTAATGCTGTGCATGTGGTAGAACTTCACTTTATGTGTGAATACCAACAAATAGCCTAATAATGGCATTANCCCCTGGGTTATGTCTGACCCAGGAACGGGGTAACACAAAAACTACCCAAACACTGAAAAAAAATGACCCAAAAGGCTCAACAGGACTTGTGTAGAAAAAATAACCCAAGACTTTCTAGAGTGAAGTAACAATTTCCTTTTAATATTTATTAACGATAAACCCTGGTTCGCAAACAGCACATTTGAGTTAATGCTGTGCATGTGGTAGAATACCAACAAATAGCCTAATAATGGCAATAATCTTGGCATTATTGATTGTAACAACATTTGTGTAGGCCTCGAATGCTGACCAAAACTGTCTTTTTATGCACGTGTCAGATTGATTGTCTGAACACAGGTATAATTCTCCATTTGTCATGCGCTTATTATAGAAGTCAATGTGCAATATTGCATTTTCCGAGGCCTTAACAGTCAGTCTCTGACATCCTCTGATAGGACGCTTTCCTGCACGCAGCTGCGCTCGAAACAACAGCCCGAGAGCTCCTTAATGACTTCAAAACTCTGCGAAGACAAAAACATCTTAAACAGGGGAGAAAAATCTGACAGCACAAGACAGGACGCTGCGCCTGGCAGTCGTCTTCGGGTCTGCGGGTGAGTGATGCTCTGTCACTCACACAAACGACTGCCATCATCGCCCAAGTCCCAGCGAGCCGCATTTCCTTCTTTATCTAATAGAAAGTAATGACACGTACAGCCTGCCAGGCCTCTTTGGCAGCCGTCGGGCCCTCTGGGGAGACATTTTGCATCTCTCGTCGCAATAAGAATAAACGCATAGGGGAGTCTATTTGGCTGAGCGTGATGGCTAGCTCTTCACTTATCGCGGCTCAATAAATCTCCATGCCGCAGCCAAGAGATGCGCGCGGTTATCGCATCACGGCAGAGCCCACGCCACGCGAGCCCACATGACTGACGGCTCCGCGCATCAGCGCAAATTATTTATCAAAGAGGAGGGAGGGAGGAAGGGGAGGGGTGATGTGATTTAGCCAGACAAGAAATAAAGAAAATCGAAAAATAAAAGAATTACGGAAATGGGGAAATGAAAGGCGAGAGAACGAGGCAAAACAAATGAAGACTGTCGACTGGCATAAGACCCAGAAAATAAGAGGGAAAATTAAAACTTGTCGAGTTCAAAGCCTTTGAGTAGCACAATTGGTACTTCCTGAAAACATAACTTTCTGTGGCTATAATGAGATTAATAACACTTTAGAATAAGGTTCTAACCACGACATGAACTAGCAATGAAAGATACTTCTTAAGCATTTAATATAGTTTCATGTTTCAACATGATTAAAATCAAAAGTTGTTTTAATATGTTATTATTATTTAATAGACCTGAGCTGACATAACGGCTAGCGGTGAACAGTTTAATTAAATGTCAGCAAAGATTAATAAATAATGCATTAACTAACAACTAATGGGACCTTATTGTAAACTGTTACCAATGTCACTAAATTTCTTATAGCTTTTATAACAACTTCAAAATGAGTGACAGACAGATATATCCACTGATCAGGCATATCATTAACTGACAGGTGAAGTGAATAACACTGATTATCTCTTCATCACGGCACCTGTTAGTGAATGGGATATATTAGGCAGCAAATGAACATTTTGTCCTCAAAGTTGATGTGTTAGAAGCAGGAAAAATGGGCAAGCGTAAGGATTTGAGCGAGTTTGATGGCTAGAAGACTGGGTCAGAGCATCTCCAAAACTGCAGCTCTTGTGGGGTGTTCCCGGTCTGCAGTGGTCAGTATCTATCAAAAGTGCTCCAAGGAAGGAACAGTGGTGAACCGGCGACAGGGTCATGGGCGGACAAGACTCTTTGATGCACGTGTGGAGCGAAGGCTGGCCCGTGTGGTCCGATCCAACAGACGAGTTACTGTAGCTCAAATTACTCAAGAAGTTAATGCTGGATCTGATAGAAAGGTGTCAGAATACACAGTGCATCACAGTTTGTTGCGTATGGAGCTGCATAGCTGCAGACCAGTCAGGGTGCCCATGCTGACCCCTGTCCACCGCCGAAAGAGCCAACAGTGGGTACGTGAGCATCAGAACTAGACCACGGAGCAAAGGAAGAAGGTGGCCTGGTCTGAAGAATCAAGTTTTCTTTTACATCACGTGGATGGCTGGGCACGTGTGCGTCTCTTACCTGGGGAACACATGGCACCAGGATGCACTATGGGAAGAAGGCAAGCCGGCGGAGGCAGTGTGATGCTTTGGGCAATGTTCTGCTGGGAAACCTTGGATCCTGCCATCCATGTGGATGTTACTTTGACACGTACCACCTACCTAAGCATTGTTGCAGACCATGTACACCCTTTCATGGAAACGGTATTCCCTGGTGGCTTTGACCTCTTTCAGCAGGATAATGCATCCTGACACAAAGCAAAAATGGTTCAGGAATGGTTTGAGGAGCACAATAACGAGTTTGAGGTGTTGACTCGGCCTCCAAATTCCCCAGATCTCAATCCAATCGAGCATCTGTGGGATGTACTGAACAAACAAGTCCGATCCACGGAGGCTCCACCTCACAACTTACAGGACTTAAAGGATCTGCTGCTAACATCTTTGTGTCAGATCCCACAGCACACCTTCAGGGATCTAGTGGAGTCCATGCCTCGACGGGTCAGGGCTGTTTTGGCTGCAAAAGGGGGACCAACACAATATTAGGAAGGTGGTCATAATGTTATGTCTGATCGGTGTATCGGCCAGGTTGATGAATCAATAACTGTGCCCTTGACTTGACAGAAGAGGTCAATTCGTCAATTCTCAGTTTCAAAATCTTCCAGCAGCCTTGTTAATGGATTGGGCACATTTTCTGTTTTATTTTATTTTTTTTGTGAATGTTGAAAACAAGCCTGTGAGGGACAGTCTTACAATCTTTACAATGGCATGCACTGCATAACGATCCTAGATCCCATCATTTTCCAACAGTTTTATGGAGTTAAATAAAAATTTAGTATATTTTTTTTCTTCAGACAGATGTTTCATCAGCTGAACAATCAGTATTGTCAGGATTGTGTTTTATGGATTTTTAGTTTGTAATGTTTTCCTGTGATCCGTTTCTGTTTTCCTTTGTTCCCACTCATCAGTTGTTGCCATGGTTTTTGATTAGTCACTCACCTGTGCCCTGTTAATTATCTTGTTTCACCAGTCTATGTAAGCCTGTGTTTCTAGTTCAGTTTTGTTAGTCCTCGTCTGTGTAAATGTTGGTTTTGTCTGAGCTCCTGTGCCTCCTAGTGCCAGAGTGTTTTGTTTGATTATGTTTAGTTAATAAAGACTGCTTCAGTTAAGATCCTGCCTCAACTCTCCTCTGCTGCAACCTGTATGTTGTTAAACAACAGTACAATATGTTGAACGCATTGTAATTCATTCCTGTCAAAAATGGACCCTTTTCAGAGGGTTTCCTGGGGAGCTCAAGTCATCATAGTTGGGTAAAGTTCTATAGCAGTGAATGGCAGATGACGACAACAAATTACATTTTTGTATTTGCTCTAAAAGCAAAAGAAAAAAAAAAAAAGTGTGATAGCATTTCCAGGACTTTCCAAAAGTGGGAAAATATAGAGAGATTGATTAAGTTGGTGAGAAGAGAGAAAGATGTCAAATTTGCCGTCACTCCCTCAGCTGTTGTATTAGAAACACCCTCACAGCAGTGTTAATTTGTTTTTGTCGCGTACCGACAAGTTAATATAACAAAATATAAAGTTAGAAATGTGCATTCATTTAAAAAAAAAATAAATAAATATTAAAAATGTTACTAGATTTCTGATAACTGTGGAAATGCATCATTACAGTCTGTGAAAAGGGTCCATTAAATATGGCAATTCCCTTGACTAATGTACTTTTTAAAGATAAGTGTTTGTTCAAATTCAGCAATTCTGTATACTTTTTTTTTCCCCATCATATTTTTTTCAATCATTTTTAATGGATAGTTATGACTGTAGATTCGGAACTGGCTAAACAGCCTACATTAAGCTAATGAACTGGTCTAAATATTCTTTATTAATTTTATGAGATTCACTGAATGTAACTTCATTGATCATCGGTGACTTTTGTCGCATTGATACTGCTGCTCTTTTACAAAAGTAATAAACCAAAGAGGCTCTTTTTCAGCACTCAACATTTACCCTTTACTTCAAATTGCAACCATTAGTCGATGTAAATGACTCTTTTGTCAACTGTAGAGAGTTATCTCCATGTTTTTTCTGGTTTCGTTGTTTCTGTTGGTACCAGTCATCATTTGTGCTGGTTACACTACAAATATGTACTTAAACCCACACGAAGCTTATAGGCCTTCCCACGAGCCCCGAATACAACAGCTCTCTCATTACGCCAGCTCCGTCCTCCACTGCTGTCACCTCACGAACCGACACCTCAACACCGGCGCTAGCAGGACCGCAGCGCGACTATATTTAGGGAAGAGCTGTGTAAATATAATCAGCGCTGTCACACACCTTCCTTCATTGCCGGTCTTCAAGACGCATTGATCATTATCCCCCGTCAAATACGGCGTGACGCTTAACGTCGGCTCCGGAAAGATAATAAGGCTAACAGAGATGAATAATTGATGTGTTTGCCGCAACACACGAGTCGCTTTCTTATCATTATTGTTGAGTCTTAAGAAGTGAGTCTGGTAGTACTCAAAAAAAAAAACACCAGAGCGGTTCATTATATGCATAAGAGTGCGCTAGAAAAAAAGAAGCTGTCACTTTACGCTAATGAAATTTTTCCGTTTGTTTGTTTTCCTCTGACGACACGCCTCAAATGTCATGTCCACCCAAGCAGCAGTCCCTCATTAAGAGCGGTAATTAACTCAACAGCTGACAGGACCGCCGATGCTAACCCAACTTAAGCTAGCGGCACGGCGCTAGGAGATGCTAATAAATCAACGGCTGACAGACACAAAGGGAAGCAGATGAAAAAAAGAAACAAGTGATGTGAAATGCGGTTATCGGTGAATATGGTAGGGGGCAGGGGGAAATGATACGGAGATCTCATCTTAATGCACTCTTATTGGCTGAGATGAGCGGGCGTTTCGCACGCCGTGTGTCCGCGGTTTGAGCGAGAGAGAGAGAAGAGGGAGAGGAAATTACCTGGTACTGTGACCTTTTTCTAGTTCCCAATCTAATGATGAATACTAGACTGGTGCATCATGGCAGATTATCCCAGTGGGGGCCCGTAAGCCTTTGGCTTGATTTATGACATATTTATCCTCCTCTATCTAAGGGACGTGTCACTCCGATGGAGAGAAAGGGGGCCGGCGTGCACAACTGACAGGAGGAGAATTATGTGGCCATAATTGTCAATCATCGCTGAATATGAGCCACGACCCCTTCCGCTTTCATAAAGTTGTCGTAGAAACGATGTGGGCTTCTAATGCCACTCAGAGAGGAATAATATTCACATCATTCTTTCCAGGGCGGGAAAAGCCCGGAGGCGACGGAAGGCCTGGAACACTGACATTAGGACTTTGTATATACCTGCAAACGCCTCATTTCTCATACTCTTAAACGGGGCTGATGAGATTAGATCGCTCATCATTTGTGCTGGTGGTCTGAAAGCTAATAAAAGCATTAGTCAGTCTGGTTGTTTCTGCTGGCCCACAGGAGGTACAGTAAAAACAGAATCAGCCACGGACGGGTCAGGAAGAGTACAGTGTGCTCTATTTAGACCTTAGATCTTCACGCATGACCTTAGAAATCACTCTGTAAGCAGTTACGGTTTGTTTATCCGCTCGACCTTCATCGTTATGAATGGTCAATGACGAGATGTCCAAGATGATGAAAAAGTCAAATCTGTTAACAATGAATGTACTCTTTTAATATTGACTTAATACTGTTTAAAGGAAGTTTTAGTCTGTTTTCAACTTCTTTTATATAATGAATGTCAAGTTGTCTAACCATTACATCTAAATTGATTAAAAAAAACATTTAAAAAGGTAAAGCAGATAGATAGATAGATAGATAGATAGATAGATAGATAGATAGATAGATAGATAGATAGATAGATAGATAGATAGATTGATTGATTGATTGATTGATTGATTGATTGATTGACTGATTTGAAACCCAATGGTTGGGTTTATCCATATTTGACCAAAACATGGGTTGAAACAACCCAGCATTTTTTTTTTTTTTTTTTAAGGTTTAGTTCACTTTCAAATAAAAATTTCCTGATAATTTACTCACCCCCATGTCATCCAAGATGTCCATGTCCTTCTTTCTTCAGTCGAAAAGAAATTAAAGGTGATACAGAGGATCTTTTCGTCGACTGAGAAACCAAAGACTGTTACTGAGTTTTTGAAATGAGCGCATGCGTAAGAACAACCCCCCTCCATTTCGAGGGAACGCCTCCCAAAACTCGTGCACGAGTATTGGAACACGAGTGTTTACCACCGGCATTCGCTGTGTTATTAAGCCGGGCACACATTTAACGACTAGCTAAAACATTCTAAGACTGTGCTCAACATACAGCGATTGTTTCCTGCTCCTGAAGCAGATTTATATACTTTCACATGGAATTTGAACACCGACTGTAATCGCAGACTGAACGCAACTGGCTCTGACTGGACGCGTTTGAGCGCGATCAGTCATAAGTATCAATTTACATTCATAATCGGCCTTACAATCGTTAAATCCTTATTTGAAGCCGCGCACACACTTAGTGGATTCATTATGTCGGACTCACCGCAGGTAACTCATAATCTGCAGTTGTTACTCCTGTCTCCTGACAAAAACATTGCATGCGGCGCCTGTGGAGTGTGGAAAGTTACTGGAGCGCGCAGCCGCGCGTCTCTCACAAGGAACGTCATGGCAGTGATTGACAAGCCAGAGGGCCAATCGTTTACGCGATGATCGCGTAAACGATTGGCTGATGTTTTTAAGGCCCTACCTCGTGCACAGATGATGTATATTAATATTATTCCTTTCAGTGCACCTAATAAATAGTCTTTTATCAGTTAGTAAAGACAGTTTCAAGTAATATTTCAAAAATGTATGAAAAAAACATCCTCCGTAGCACCTTTAAGGTTTTTGATGAAAACATTCCAGGATTATTCTTCTTATAGTGGACTTCAATGGCCACCAAACGGTTGAAGGTCAAAATTACAGTTTCAGTGCAGCTTCAAAGCGTTCTATGCGATCCAAGACAAGAAATAAGGGTCTTATCTAGAGAAACCATCGCTCATTTTCTAAAAGTTTTCAAAGTTTGAACTAATTGTTATATACTTGCACTAGCATATTGTATATGACAATTTAGTTCAAACTTTGACCTGTGGAGGGCAGTAATACACTTAGCATCGTCTACACTGCTGGAATTCTAATCGAGAAGAAGAAGAGAGCTAGTTCAAGATGAGCATTTATGGTTAAAATGTATACAATTTTTAATTTTTCTTTAGAAAATGAGCGATGGTTTCTCTAGATAAGACCCTTATTTCTTGTCTTGGATCGCGTAGAATGCTTTGAAGCTGCAATGAAACTATAATTTTGACCTTCAACCGTCTGGAGGCCATTGAAGTCCACTATATGGAAAAAAAATCCTGGAATGTTTTCATCAAAAACCTTAATTTCTTTTCGACTGAAGAAAGAAAGACATGAACATCTTGGATGACATGGGGGTGATTAAATTATCAGGAAATTTTAATTTAAAAGTGAACTAATCCTTTAAGTTATATTATGGGCTTTTTGTGCCTTTATTCAGATAGGACAGTAGAGAGCAGACAGGAAAGCATTGGGCAGAGAGAGGGGGCAGGATCGGCAAAGTACCTCGAGACAGGAATCGAACTCGTATCGCCGTGAACGCATTTGCGCCATGTGTCAGCGCACTAACCACTAGGCTATCGGCGCCGACAACCCAGCGTTTTTTATTACTGTACGTTTACACAACAATGATGTACTAAAAATGGAAACGTTTTCCATTGCGTATTCCTCTTACAGACGACAACGCTGTCAAAAGGATCCCGTTCACAAGGATCTGCGGTAAGTAACGACTAAAATCGCTTTATTCTGCTGCCAGGCCAGTAGTTGGCGATGTCACTTTGTAAGAAACACTACAAGCCTATAGACTGAACATGTAATATACGCATGCCCATGATGTCACCATTTTCACAAATTCATGTTTTTGTAGTTTACACAGAGACGACAATGATATCATTTTCAAAAAATGTGCACTTTGAATCCAGTTTTCAAATGTTTGCTTTTTCAGGCCCCCAAAATGCTTTTGTCATGTAAATGAACGGCCAAAATGCATAAAAAGTTTTCCATTTTTAGTTGAAAATGGTGTTGTGCAAACAGCACTTTATTTTAATTAATAGATCTGTGAGGGAAAATGTCTACTTTATTGAAATAGAATTTTATTATCTGAGATTGTATTTTCCCAAATACTGTTTGATAGAGATTCTATTGATTGTATGAAGTGTGCTTGAAGTGTTCAGTCCAATCACCTGAAGAGAGAGAAAGACAGTGATTCCTCATCTCTCAGTGCACTCAAGCAGAAAACTCATTAAACTGTGTAATTACCTTAATCAAATCAATATGAAAAGCAAATCAAAAGCTGATAGTCCTTATCAAAACCAGCCTAAAGCATCAGTGTTTCTTTTCTTAAGATTGGGGGGCTAATTTTAGAAAAATAGGACTTTTTTCACATCTTATGTTCTTTTAAATGTTTCAAATAAAGACCAGGGGAATCAAATCAAAAGTAAGCAAAGTTTTTGAATTGTTTTTGTTGTCAGTGCATTCTGGTTTCTAGGATGTTGCTAGGCAGTTGCTTTACTGTTGAGTGTTTGTCTAAAGAAGGCACCAATATCCCTTGTGAGAAAAAAGTAAACTTTAGCATACTTTTAAAAAGAGTACTTAAGCGGAAATAATATATTTTAAATACTTTTTGTTCAGTGCAAACATAGCTGCATGGCTTGCAATTAAATGGAAACATATTCTAGTTAAAATTTGTATTAAATGCAATTAGCTGAACCTTGCTTTTTTGCTACTATTGTCTTTAAAATATGGCATTGTCAAATACTGACAAGCATTTAAGCTTAACTAAAATATAACTTAAATTTAATTTCTGTTAAAACTTCTATGTCATGTATTCAAATATATTTGTAATTACACATTTGAATTGAGTTCATTTAGTACATTTAAAATATATTAACTTTAAATGTTATATTAAATAACACACTACAGTTAAAATTATAATGAAGTTTACAAGAGCGTTAATATGTTAGTCAACACATCAAAATAAGTGTACTTCAAAATACGGCAAAAGATTGAAACACGATTTAAATGTACTTTAAAATAAAAATTTGACATTGTTACAAAGTGCTCTTTTTAAAGCGTACTTAACTGTCTTAAGAAACAGTGGTTACAGTATTATGTAGTTACAATAGTAATAACTATAAATTATGCATAATTACATGCAACTAAGCCTAAACCAAACCAAACCCTAATCCGAACCCTATAGTAAGCACATGTAGTTACTTAGTATTACTCAGTACTTAAAATGTATAATTACAGTGTAACACAGACGCCTTAAAATAAAGTGTAACAGTCATGAAAGTGGTCTCTCTTTAAGTACACTTAAGTTGCCTTTTATTTAATATTATATATCTGCAAGTACAGTTTATTTAATACTTTTAAAATTAGAATATAAAAATATATATTTTTAAGTACACTAAAAGTGCACATTCCATACATTTAAGTGCACAATTTTTTTTCACCTATTTTACCAAAAAACTGTAATTCAGACTAGTTCGAACAGTTATGGCACTCCTCTCCACAACAAGCTTCATGATTTTAAGTATCAAATAGTGCAGCATGAGTTACATGCCAAACTTTAATAAGAAGGGTCAGGGGTTTGATCAGCAGTAATAATGATTCTTGCCTTAGCACTAATTAAGCTGAAGTATCTGAGCTGTGTGTTTGTTGTGTGTTGGAGGGGTTTATACTGACACATGGTGCTAAAACACAAATAACCAGACAGATGCCTAGCGCCTCCAAGAGCCTCTCTACCACAGATCTCCATTTTTACACATCACAGCCCTTCAGTGTCAGCTGGAAGACAGAGAGAGAGAAAGCTGTGTGTACTTTTCCGTAATTGAAGAGAGATTACATGGTCTTTCAACCATGTAGTTGGTCATCACAACCCATTAACCATTTATATTAGATGCTGCTCCATGGTGTCAACAGTCATTTAGAGTACAGCTGAGGTTCAAAAAGAAAAAAAAATGTGTTTTTTATAATTGCAACATAGACAATTTATGGCATCATGGTTTTATTCAAGTTGTTCCCTAGGCAAAATGACAAGAAATGGAGGTGAAATCACAAACCCTAATTATTTCAAGATGTCTGCTGTAATAGAATTGTTTTCATTTGCCAGGAAAAGGTTTAATATTCCTAATATTATTAAAATGTACAATGCCGATACACTTTACCCCAAATCTACTGTACCTTTTTGTATTTTTACTAATCGGAGGCAGCTGTATATGATGGGCTTTTATTAAAAACATGGTCATATGACAATCTTTGTGCACAGTTTAGGAAGGTGACACTTCTTACCCTACTCTTCTTCCCAATTTCCCAATTCAAATTGAAGCCAAAAACACATAGCCATACATGTGAGGTGTAACAACTATGCTAATGCTTAGTGGTTCTGCATTACAAAACCCTTTACCCTCGTAAAAAAAGCTGTTTTGAGGTGCATACTGTAGATCTGCAGTAGACGTACTTGTCTTGACTCTATAACACTCAATTGAAATGCTTAAAGAATCTAATCGAATCCTTTACCCAAGTCATTAACAATATTACCTGCCATCATCTCCAAGTACAGTAATTTAGCATGCACTTTCACGTAATTTAAACGCATCAAGTGTGTGGTGCCATACGGCTCTTGAAACACATGCAACAAGAATCAATGTAAATCAGTCGCCCCAAGTCATTATTAATACTATCAGTAAGCACTAATTAAGTTACTCTACTCTAATGCTAAAAACCAAGAGGCCAAAGTACTGTAATCATGTTTCAGGCAAAGCAGTGTTCACCTCTCCGCGGCTTATTTTCCCAGTCTGAGTTAATCGATTGGAGACGTTAGGTAAGGTCAAGATGGGCTGCTTCTTCGTTTCCCAAACACAGTGATCCTGAGTCAGTGTGCTAATGAGCTCGTATTACACAGTGATCAATGCCATTGGATTCTCATTGGGGAAGAATCAAACCTCATTCAATAACGGTGAGTGTCTGCCTTCAGTTGAATGGATGTAATAGCCATCATTTCAATAAAAGTGTAAAGGCTGGTGTTTTGCAAACTCTTGACATGTATAATATCAAAAGGTCAAAAGGGTTATCCTGTGAAAGTGGGATATAGAGAACAGAGTGCACCAGTAGGCTTCCACAAGTAAAAAAAAATCCCATTCTGATTAGTTTTTAGTGTTAAAGTATAAACCTATCGAAACACACCTACCGTGAGCTCCAAAATTGTGGAAGTGATGATATATGCTTCTGTACTATGTCATTCATAATATTTTATTATGTTATTCATCTCTGGGCTGGTTCATGGGTTATTTGAAAAATATGAAAACCTATGGGTCTAAAAAAAACTGTGGTGGCACATCAACCATTGGGGTCATCATGCTGGAATGACAGGCAGAGGTGATTATCATCTACATATATAGGAAAAGCCATGCGTCTTTATGATTGGGCCCAGTTAAGCTGAGAAAATGAGGGGGTCAAGCACCGAACCCTGAGGCACGCCAGTGATTAGTTGATCTCGTAGACACCTCTCCTCTCCAAGAAACCTTGAATGTGATGCCAAATCAGTTATGGCCTAATAGTTAATGTTGTGGGAGGCTAAAAAAAATAGCAGCTGTGGTTGCCAGAACTTTACCGTAAAAAAAAAAATTTCAGTTAAATTTACGGTAAAAAAAACGGCAGCTGTGGTAGCCAGAACTTTACCGTAAAATAAAATTCTGTTAAATTTACGGTAGAAAAACATATTTCATTAACTGATATTATGTTAATTTACCAACCTATTGAAGTACTAATATCTGTTTTGTACCTTTGTAATACACTGACAACCATCAAACACAGTGGTAATGAGAGTCACATGATAAATCAAAGTTCATCACAAGCAGCTTTTCCACAAGCTGAGAAGAACAATACTAATATATAGAAGGTGCTCAGTGACATTCACACAAACACTAAACACCATCATGGTAACACACATGAAATTTTAATTCAATAAACATTAAAGGTGCACTATGTAATATTTTTTGTCCGCTAGAGGTCGCTAGAGGTCTATTCGAATCAAAGGCGTAGCTTGATGACGCCAAGTTTGAGCGCGGAATCTTGGGATATGTGGTCTTTACCTAAACGGACGGTGCAAAAGAATGGGGATAGGACTCGGGCAGAAATCATGTTCATGGATGCGATTATTAACGTTACTGTAGTATGAAGCAGAGCAGGACCAAGTGTTGTGGAGCTGAACGAGGCCGCTGGAGCGATTGCAACACACGCCTCACGAGCAGCAGAACTTTTATTATGACACAGTCGCCGGCGCCGCTTCCGCTTTTCCGGTCATGAGTATGAGGTAACACAGCTCTGGGGCGGGTATGACGCCATTGACAGGCGACTCCTCACACGTTCCGGAGCCTTGGCTAAAATTGCAATTTTCCTCACGATTTACAAATAGTTGCAAACATTTGGGATATTGTAAGTACTCAAGTGAAAAAAATATATAACACTGGCCTAGTGGTTTTTGGATATTTTACTGCAAAAATATTACATATTGCACCTTTAATTTAACAACATTAAATGTAACATTAAACCCTATACTGTAAAATTACATTAAATGTACCGTTAGATTTATTACAGTTATTCACCGTATATAGTACGGAAACTTTCTGTAAACCAATTAACTGTTTTTCACTGTAGCATTTTTACAGTCTTNTTGGGATATTGTAAGTACTCAAGTGAAAAAAATATATAACACTGGCCTAGTGGTTTTTGGATATTTTACTGCAAAAATATTACATATTGCACCTTTAATTTAACAACATTAAATGTAACATTAAACCCTATACCGTAAAATTACATTAAATGTACCGTTAGATCTATTACAGTTATTCACCGTGTATAGTACGGAAACTTTCTGTAAACCAATTAACTGTTTTTCACCGTAGCATTTTTACAGTCTTTTACCGTTAAAATCACGGTCATTTTTTACAGTGTAAGCCAGAAAAATATGTAAAAAAAAAAAATAAAAATTCCAGTTGTGTGGTTGAAATTAGTTGAAATGAGCTGAAATGAGCTGAAATTAGTCTGTTGGTGTTTTTCGAACACAGGTCATCCAATCAGAATTTAGAGTTTCTTTGTTGTTGTCCTTGTTGAACTTTTATAGCAGAGCTGTCCCATTTCATGATTCAGATTGTACATTATGCTTATTGTGCTGTTGGATCTAGATTTAATTACACTGTGCAGATGTGTATAAAGGTTCATAATCATCAGGTAAGGAAATGGGGAGCCATTTTATTACTCTATTAAGTCCCTCTCCAGTGGGGCTCCTTAACATTCACTAATTAACTCACTAACTTCACTATAATTACAGTGTTTACAGCCCCTGCTGCACTTCTGTATCAACACATTAACCAACGTTATGGCAAGCTGCGTGTCATATCTTTGTTTCTTTTATTCGCATTTTAATCAATAAGGTTAAAAATCTCTCCTCGGTTGTCAATTGCTCTTTACTCTACAATGACAGTTTATATCTATAAGCTAAAAAAAGAGAAAAAAAACCCACACCAATTCAGTCCATATGAACTGATATAACCCATATCCCAAGTCTTCTGAAGCCATTCAATAACATTATATAAGGAACACACTAGAATACTATTGTATGGAAAAGATCTAAGATTCTTCTAAATTATCGTTTAGTGCTTCACAGAAAAAAAAACAGCAACATGTTTGTAACAACATAAGGATTACTGAAAAAGAGAATTGTATTTTTAGGGGAACTATCTAAACCAATCAACTATTTAAAAAAAAAAGAAAAAGTTAAAAAGGTCAAAATCACTTTGCGAGCATCGATCTATCTACTCCCGTTCTTTGACAGCCCGTCTTTTTCTTAGAGTGTCTCAGATATAAGAGGATTCAGAAAGTTTAAATGCCTCCATCATTATTCTCTAACTGTTTAACACCCTTTAATAGCTGCCTTCATTTTATCCACTCAAACAGCTGTCATATTATCTTTAAACATGAAGATGGGGCAGATGTATGACAGCAGTTCAGGCACATCACTTTGAGTGTTTCATGTCAAAGTGGGACGTAGAGAAATGTAAATGGCAATCTGATGGCTTCTGTGACGTGAAAGACTTCACATGAAGAATGAAATGTGTCTAGACAAATTTAAGAAATCGACTTTGTATGACAGCACAGTCAGATCTATATTTAGTGTAGTGGTTTTTAGTGTTAATGATTGTAAAGTCTAGTGTTAGAAAGGATATAATGTGACTATATCATTTTATTAATATGTAGTTAAACATTAAAGTGCATTTGACGAAAAAAAATAAAAATAATTTTGTTTCACGGAGAAAGACCAATAAATTGAGATCTTTAACCTGACCATAAGTAAAAACATCTGTGATTGTCAGTGGTGTGAGATCTAACAGCCATGTAAATTATATTTTTAACCACAATAGGATTGCCCTCTTTAAACTCAATTATTTGGCTGCTTTCTGTTACTTTTGACTCTATTATGGAACTAAGTTCATTAATGGTGTATTATGAGTTTGTTGACAATCAGAACAGCCATGGCTATTTTTACTAGGGCTATTTTGTGTTCTGAAACACAATTATAATTATCTGTGAGAAAAGTTATTTAGGATTTTATTTACAATGATTAGGATCCAAAAGTGAATTCTAAGTTCTGCTGAACTGTNTCCTCGGTTGTCAATTGCTCTTTACTCTACAATGACAGTTTATATCTATAAGCTAAAAAAAGAGAAAAAAAAACCACACCAATTCAGTCCATATGAACTGATATAACCCATATCCCAAGTCTTCTGAAGCCATTCAATAACATTATATAAGGAACACACTAGAATACTATTGTATGGAAAAGATCTAAGATTCTTCTAAATTATCGTTTAGTGCTTCACAGAAAAAAAAAACAGCAACATGTTTGTAACAACATAAGGATGACTGAAAAAGAGAATTGTATTTTTAGGGGAACTATCTAAACCAATCAACTATTTAAAAAAAAAAGAAAAAGTTAAAAAGGTCAAAATCACTTTGCGAGCATCGATCTATCTACTCCCGTTCTTTGACAGCCCGTCTTTTTCTTAGAGTGTCTCAGATATAAGAGGATTCAGAAAGTTTAAATGCCTCCATCATTATTCTCTAACTGTTTAACACCCTTTAATAGCTGCCTTCATTTTATCCACTCAAACAGCTGTCATATTATCTTTAAACATGAAGATGGGGCAGATGTATGACAGCAGTTCAGGCACATCACTTTGAGTGTTTCATGTCAAAGTGGGACGTAGAGAAATGTAAATGGCAATCTGATGGCTTCTGTGACGTGAAAGACTTCACATGAAGAATGAAATGTGTCTAGACAAATTTAAGAAATCGGCTTTGTATGACAGCACAGTCAGATCTATATTTAGTGTAGTGGTTTTTAGTGTTAATGATTGTAAAGTCTAGTGTTAGAAGGGATATAATGTGACTATATCATTTTATTAATATGTAGTTAAACATTAAAGTGCATTTGACGAAAAAAAAAAAAAAAATTTAGTTTCACGGAGAAAGACCAATAAATTGAGATCTTTAACCTGACCATGAGTAAAAACATCTGTGATTGTCAGGGGTGTGAGATCTAACAGCCATGTAAATGATATTTTTAACCACAATAGGATTGCCCTCTTTAAACTCAATAATTTGGCTGCTTTCTGTTACTTTTGACTCTATTATGGAACTAAGTTCATTAATGGTGTATTATGAGTTTGTTGACAACCAGAACAGCCATGGCTATTTTTACTATGGCTATTTTGTGCTCTGAAACACAATTATAATTATCTGTGAGAAAAGTTATTTAGGATTTTATTTACAATGATTAGGATCCAAAAGTGAATTCTAAGTTCTGCTGAACTGTTTAACATTTCCATTCACTACTACACATTTGCCTACTACCTATTAATATCTGAATAATTTTCACCCGATATTAGTTATTTAAGCTGTAATGAATATTGTCAAAGTGTAAGTCTAAATGGGATCTACATTATAATAGTCTGAAACTAGTTTCGTTTTTTTTATTGAGAAGCTGTTTCACTTGGATATCGCAACTTCCATTTCATGCCGACTTTAAAGGATTAGTTCACTTTCAGATGAAAATTAGCCCAAGCTTTACTCACCCTCAAGCCATCCTAGGTGCATATGACTCTCTTCTTTCGGATGAACACAATCGGAGAAATATGAATAAATATCCTAACGTATCCAAGCTTTATAATGGCAGTGAACAGGGGTCACTAGTATGAGCTGAAGAAAGTGTCTCAATCCACATCCATCCATCATAAATATGTGCTCCACACGGCTCCGGGGGGTTAATAAAGTTCTTCTGAAGCAAAACGATGCGTTTGTGTAAAAAAAATATCCATATTTAAACAAGTTATGAAGTCAAATATCGAGCTTCCGCCAGACCGCCTTCTGTATTCAACTCACGAAGAAAGTTTAAAACTCTTGCAGTTCACAAAGTTTACGCTACATCCTACGCCTTCCATATTCAACTTATGGAAAAAGTGTAACTGACTTTCTTCGTAAGTTGAATACAGAAGGCGGTCAGGCGGAAGCTTGATATTTGACTTCATAACTTGTTTAAATATGGATATTTTTTTACACAAACGCATCGTTTCGCTTCAAAAGGCCTTTATTAACCCCCTGGAGCCGTGTGGAGCACATATTTATGATCGATGGATGTGGATGGAAGCACTTTCTTCAGCTCATACTTGTTGGTCCCGTTCACTGCCTTTATAAAGCTTGGATGCGTCAAGATATTTATTAATATTTCTCTGATTGTTTTCATCAGAAAGAAGAGAGTCATATACACCTAGGATGACTTGAGGGTGAGCAAAGCTTGGGCTAATTTTCATTTGAAAGAGTACTAATCCTTTAACAAACAACCTTGGTTGAGATAAAAAAAAATTAAAGCCAATACAACTTTCAACAGCAGAAAAAAAATACTTAAAATTTTTTGAAAATGTAAAACAATTGCATGTTTTTTTAATCGGAAAGAAAGAACACTCTACTGAGCATGTGTGAATAAGGCTAAGTATACACGACAGCAATGTACTAAAAACGGAAAAGTTTTTCATTTGCGTTTTTCACGTACAGACGACAACATTGTCATAATGATCACCGTTCACACTGATCCGCGGAAATGACTAAAAACGCTGTATGCTTCCAGGCCAGTAGATGGCGATGTCACTTTGTAAAGAAACACTATGAGCCTATAAACTGAATATGTAATACGCATGCGCATGACGTCACCATTTTCACAAATTCGCGTTTTTGTTGTTTACGCGAAGGCGATAACAATACACTATAAAAAATATAAACGGAAAATGTGCTGGTAATTGGTAAAAACTGGTAAAATTATCAGTACATTTTCCATTTTTATTTCTCTTAATTTCATTCTCTTAATAAATGTCTCTTAACTCTAAAACACAACCCAATGCTTAATTCAAAATACAAGTAAAATAACTGTAAAAAAAAAATACATTAAATTCCTTCATATTTTTACGGTGCATCTCTATTTTTCTGGACTATTTTTCGTTTTCACAAACTTGTGTTTTTAGGCCCCCAAAGTGCTGTTGTCATGTCAATGAACGGCCAAAACACATAAAACATTTCCATTTTTAGTTGAAAACAGTGTTGTGTAAACGCCCCCTTAGCGTTATCACTTGTGATTGAGGAAATTCAGCATGTTACCATTGCCTCCAAACATCAGATATTTATGCTATGCAAACATGCCATATTTCCCTAAAATCATATGCTCATTTGGAACTGTTAAAGTGTGTGTTAATGACTTTGGCATGCCTGTGCGGGCAGATTACGGAAGCTCACAGGAAGTGTCTTTGACCCAATATTTAAAATGTGTTGGATTTGGCCAAACTGACAGCACTGTGTCCCGACAGCATCAGACGCACCGAGCCCAGCGAGAGGACAGTCTGTTCACTGACTCCTAATTACAGTCCATCTGACACCCCTCTCCTGTGCCAATTAAAACACAACCAGTGCTTCACTTCAGTAAACACAATTCATAGAGAAATTCATAATGCTAGCAAGGAAATTAGCATTAGCAAAACTAAGGCGGCAGCCATTTTGTTTAATCCATGTTCTGAATGGTAACAAACACAATACAATTAGTGGCTACAGTTAGAATTCACATTAGTAAATTCAGTAAATAGACAAAAGTGACACAAGTCATACTGCTAGTAACTGAGAGTGTGAAAGGGAGTTTATTTTGTAAGTCCACAGGGCCAGAAGTGTCCATATTTGAACCCTCTGAAGCACAGTGGGTCACACCGCTTCCTAATCGCATTATTGTTCCGGATCCAAATTGAATTCCGCAGACACATGTAGTCTAAAGCTCTGGATAAAATCTGCCTGCGAGGGGTTGTGAGAACACGGCTGTGAAATGCCACACTGGACCATCATTCTGTGTCAAATCCTGCTTGATTAAAAGTCGTTAGCGGAGGCTGTTCACAGCTAAGACCTCAGTAATTAAAGAATAACAGCGTGCTGCATTCTGTGACAGCGGATGGTATCATGTGTTCGGCAGGTCAGCGGCCAGAGCAAGAGCCATTTAAACATTTGGTGCTGACTGGATCAAGAGCTCATTACACCGGCGGACATGTTTTACTGTAATCTGGCAAAGCAGTCTTGCGATGACTACTACAACTACCACTCCAACTCAAGTCCATTAAAATAAATCAGTTCTGTCATGTATATTTAAGCCTGCGTCATTACATTTCAACAGCTGACTATTCAGTTTGGGACAGTGGCCCCCTATTTGGACACTTACGATTCTTACTCACACAGAGTAGCCACAGGTAAACTCATCACATTCATTATTTACATGCTCCAAAACCACAAAATTCTGTCTCACTTGGTGAGATATTTTCTCTAATGCAATGACATTCTTGTAGCTAACCTTATAGCCATCTATATGTTAGTGCCCTTGTGAAAAAGTACTGTACACTTTAGCATACTTTTAAAAAGAGCCCTTATTATGTAAGTAACAGTTTAAAAATATATGGTAACACTTTATTTTACAGTGTCCTTGTGTCATGTACTTACTGTAGTAATAACAGTAAATTATGCATAATTACATGCAACTAACCCTAAACCACTGAAAATGTATTATCATTTGAACAGGATAAAGAATTTTTTTTTTTTTCCCCCTTACATGTGGTTTTTCTGAAGAACACTGGGCGGTTTAGCTGTTCAGGACAAACAAGCGACTCATGAACAACCATCACAAAAAACAACAACAACAACAACAAAAAAACAATAGTGGATCATCCAGGTAACAATACACAATATTAAGAATCAAGCGTATGTAATCTTTTGAGCGGCGTCGTTTTTATAAATTCAGCTATTATTTTGTTTTTTTTTTGGACTATATGTAAACATCTTTTATGTAAAATATATTATTCAGACTAATTATTCAGAAAAATTTACATTTTACAGGAAGGAGTATATAAACTTTTCACCACAGCTGTATATAAATATATTTGTAATATGAATATAATATGTATAATGTAATATCAGAAAACAAACTACAGTAAAAGGGATAGTTCACCCAAAAATGAAAATTTGATGTTTATCTGCTTACCCCCAGCGCATCCAAGATGTAGGCGACTTTGTTTCTTCAGTACAACACAAATGATGATTTTTAACTCCAACCGTTGCTGTCAGTCAAATAATGCGAGTGAATAAGAACTCTATCAATAAGAGTCGAAAAAACTTGCATGGACAAATCCAACAGTACTCTGACAACTTCAGTGAGCGCGATCAGACCTCACTAAGCGAGTGCTGAACGCAGTTGGACATTGTGGTGTTTTAGAGGTAAAAAATAATATAAATACTGTTCGGTTTCTCACACAAACCGATCGTTTCGTGTCTTAGGACATCAATGTGTCGTCACGAGCCACAGGGTTTAATTTGGAAATGTCTATGCATGTTTTTTCGACTCTTATTAATAGAGTTCCCATTCACTCGCATTATTTGACTGACAGACGGCAACGGTTGCAGTTAAAAATCATCATTTGTGTTCTACCGAAGAAACAAAGTCACCTACATCTTGGATGCGCTGGGGGTAAGCAGATAAACATCAAATTTTAATTTTTGGGTGAACTATCCCTTTAAAATTACCATACCATATTTAAATAAGCATACTGTCATGTTTATGGGCTTTCAGTTTGTTTTCATCAGTTTTCTTTGTTCTTAGTTTGTCTGTCTTGACCTAGGCTGCGTCCCAAAAACTGGAAAATGCTGCCTTCGGAGGACACATTTCAAGGTAGGAAGGCATCAAGGCACGTCCGAATCCAGTGTTAGCTTCACTTCCTGTTTCCTGAGATGCCTTCATCTGATCGATTTTTCAAGGAAGCATAGATGTATCCTTAGCTGCCTTTGATATCCTGTGCTTTCCATTCTGTGACGGTTGAGCTAGAAAAATAAAGATTGCATCCGAAAGTTGCGTTTGCTGGCCAGTTTGTGAGTAAATGTACATTTTTGACCAACATTTTCCACTTTTGATGTAATTTCTAGCGAGAAATGACTACTGTAGTACTTAAATGTTTAGTTCTCACCAAAGCTCGCATTATATTGCTGTAGATCATTAAACTGTTACGCTGCCTCAGAAGTCTGTCCGAAATCTGTTGTGAGGTGCCTTCATGCACAAATGCTGACTTACAAGTCATTGCTTGATAAGGCAGCGAGGCAGCAAGTTTAGGTTTTCGGACGCAGCCCTAGTTTCTCAGTTCATTTGATTAGTCATTTCGTTCACCTGTTGTCATTTAATCAGCTGATTTCCCTGGTGTATAAATACTTCCTGTTCAGCTCAGTTCTTTGTCGGTCATCGTCTATGTTAGTTGCGAGTATTCAAGTTTCCTATTAAAGGACTGTTTTGTGAGATTTCCTGTTTCGTCTCTCTTTGGATTCTAAGACCCGTGACACATACAAGACAAAAGATTATTTAAGGATTAGTTTACATTACCCAAGATTTACTCACCCTCAAGCCATCTTAGTTGTCTTTCTTCTTCATCACAATCAGATTTATATTAATAAATATCCTGACACATCCAAGCTTTATAATGGCAGTGAACGGCACCACGAGTATTGAGCTGAAGAAAGTGCATCCATCCATCATAAACATACTCCACACGGCTCCGGGGGTTTATTAAAGGCCTTCTGAAGTGAAGCTATGCATTTGTGTAAGAAAAATATCCATATTTAACAAGTTATAAAGTAAAATATTGACTGCCTTCCGTATTCATATTCTATTAAGTTGAATAGGGAAGGCGTCGGACGTAGCGTAAGCTTTTTGAACTGCAAAAGTCGTTAAAGTTACGTTCTTTGTAAGTTGAATACGGAAGGCGGTCTGGCGGAAGCTACAGTAGATATTTTACTTTATAACTTGTTAAAAATTGATATTTTTCTTACACAAACGCATCGCTTCTCTTCAGAAGGCCTTTATTAACCCCCCGGAACCATGTGGAGTACGTTTATAATGGATGGATCACCCTAGTGGGGAAATAATTGTAAATTACAGCGAATAAGCTCAATTGGTCGTCTTTAGTTGGCTTGTAGTCTTAATATGTATATATATAGCTCAAATTGAGTAAAGACCGTTTTTTTACAACTTATCAGATTGTCCGACCTCATCACTTCCTTTCTTTCAAGCACGATCCTTTTTATTTCTGTTTCTATAAATGTATGAAGATGTACAGCGACGATGATTTTGTCCTCCATTGTTGTTTCGAATTTCTGCCTCAGCTCGCTACGTCACGTCACTGCTAGAGCAAGCTCCTGATTGGTTAACGCGGCGTGGAAATTCGCCAAAGTTCAGATTTTTCAATAAGCGCGAGTGATTTACATGTTAAGTCAATGCAAAGACGCGAATTGACATCCTGACGCCCGAATCGCTCAATTCGCACCGCGTCATTCGCGCGAATCGCGTCATTCACGCCGCTTCATTCGCGCGAATCGCGCCGCAGGATGTCAATTCGCGTCTTTGCATTGACTTAACATGTAAATCACTCGCTCTTACCGCTTCATTCGCGACCATAGAGCTTAATAAAACAGTGCAAGTGTGCATTAAAATATTATCCATAAACTCTCTCTCTTTCCCTTGTATTTTTACCAACATACATTGCGAAGAACACATAAACACTCGTTACAACTAACAGTAAACGAATATATAAAGACCGCCTTTCAGGTGGTGCTTAATAAATTTTATACCCGTAAATCAACTCCGATGAACTGTAATAAAGTGCTCTCACCTTCATTACAGCCGTATCCAATATCATTCTGGAGACTTTAAGCTGGATCACGAACAGTTTTTACTTGTATATCCTCCTTGAGTAGCATATTTTTAGCACATTCTCTGTTTTGTATTGTCCCTTTGTATTGATATTCGTTCACAAAGCAGTCCGGTGTGAAATGATTCGCGCAGACATAAACGAATTTCGGCAGAACTGGGAGAATTTTCCTGGAAAACAAAGTTAATCCACCTCATTTTCAGCGGTTCAGATTTCAGGAGTAAATCAAGAGAGTTATGTGGATTAATCCATCCAGCTACAGAACACCTGAAACGCTTGGGAGACGTTCTCGTCAGTGCAGCAATGGCGGACTCGCTGTGAACGCGCTCAGGGCGGTTCTATGTTCAAACGGCAGTGTCTGTCAACACTCGTGGGCGGGGCCTGTGGCTTTTGTGACATCACACTGCCAGGGATCTGGAAACGGCTTGTTCTGAGACACTGCTTATGATTAATGGGGATTACAAAAAAAGGAGTGGGTGGATTTTTATCACTATAGGGTGGTTGTGCCAAAACACATTTATGTCCAAACACCATGCAAAAGTGAATTTTGCATAATAGGTCCCCTTTAATCCATAATGATTGAAAATGTGCTTTAAAGTAAAACCTTTAAATTGACATTATTACAAAATGCACTTTTTACTAAAGTGTTTGTGTGTTAAGAAACATAGTCATGAAAGTGTCTCTTTAAGTAGCCTCTTTGAAGTTTCCTTTTTGTTTCATTAATGTTGATTTTTTTTAAATAGTAGAAGTACACTTCGTTTTCACAAGGGTGTAGTCTTAAAAACTTATTCTTATTTAAAATAGACAAACATCTTTCTAACTTACATAAATTTGCCACTTTTACCTTGTTTGTCAAAGATACATTTTTTGTGGAATCCACTTGGCTAAAAAAATATCTGAGGGGCGTCACGTGTTACACATGGGGCTTCTGGGTAACTGTCTGTCATTGTTTAACAATGTAAAATGATGTCTTGAAGATTAGACATTATTGAGACACTGTTTGGAATAAATTTGAACTTAACCCTGACTTTCATGTACGATGAATGCCTCAAAACCCAATTGTTTTCTAATATTTTCAAAATGCATTGCAAATTTGAGCAGTGGCCTCAGAGAGAAGCAAAATGCAAACAGGAACATCGCCACAGAGAACAGTTTGACTGATTATAATCATGAAACACTGGGTAATTACTTCACCGTGTCTGATCCCTCCCTGAATTGAAGAGCCCTCAGAGAGCCAGCATTCATCTCCAGACGACATGTATTGGTGTAAAATTAACGATGTTCGAAGCAGTGTCCTGGCAGGAGTGAAAGTGCTGCCACAATTAGCCTTAACGCTGGGATAACAGCACGCCAAATGGTGCCGTCAGCCCGCCGTTTAATTGCCTTGGCACTGCTGCCACATATAATCACCTGTCATTACTAACAGAGACTGCATCTGTTTATGCGTCTGTCCAAGGTGCCAAAACGTGCCAGTCTTATGGAGGAGATGGCTTTCGCTAAGACCCAGACGGAGCCCCAAACACAGAAGGTCATTCGCCAAATCAGACATCACACATGGGTGTTTACTGAGAGAGAATTTACCCTATGACTTGAGACAAACAGGAAGTCTAAAATGCCAGCGGATTTCTTAAGGACCATCTTCAATGGCCGTCAGGTTGGTTTTTTAAACTTAAAATCTCAAAGATATTCATAACCCATGCTTTTATCTTAAAACATTCAATAAGAATTTTCAAAAAGTCCACTCATAAAAAGAGGAAGACGGAGAAAAAACTAGCCTTGTCAGCTCTGTTCCGGCCCGTTCTCTTGTGTGACAGGCCGTTCTGCCCACTATCAAAGGCCCACACTCCCTCTCCTCTGATCTGCAGCCGCACTAATTGACAGATTGAGGGATGGAAGAGAGTGTTCACACCTGACGAGACGAGCCGCGCGCACACCTCAGTGTCCGTCTGTGGCTGCAGAGAGAGGACGAGCACGGGCGCTGATGTATGACTGCGGATGGGCGGCACAGCTGTTCACAGCTGAGAGAGAGAAAGAAAGAAAGAAAGAAAGAAAGAAAGAAAGAAAGAAAGAATGTTTGGATAAAAATAAAAAAATGAAAGAAAAAATATGTAATCAAACAAATAAGAGAAGAAAGAACACCAAATTTAAGAAAGAAATAACAATTGGAATATAAACAAAAATACAATAATGTGTAGTTAAGTACACTCTAAAAATGCTGGGTTGTAAAACCCAAATGCTGGGTTCAGCCTGCTGTGTAATTTTATTGGGTTATTTTTAATATTTTTACCCAGGTGCTGGGTAGTTTTTCTGTATCTAAGCTGCTGGGTCATGTTTAATGTCAATGAACCAGGCGCTGGGTAAATGTAACCCGATGTTGTGTAGTCTGTGCAAAACCGGTTAAAACTGGAACTTAAAGGGGTAGTTCACCCAAAAATGAAAATTCTGTCATTTATTACTCACCCTTATGCCGTTCCACACCCGTAAGACCTTCGTTAATCTTCAGAACACAAATTAAGATATTTTAGTTGAAATCTGATGACTCCGTGAGGCCTCCATAGGAAGCAATGACATTTCCTCTCTCAAGATCCATAAAGGTACTAAAAACATATTTAAATCAGTTCATGTGAGTACAGTGATTCAATATTAATATTATAAAGTGACAAGAATATTTTTGGTGCGCCAAAAAAACAAAATAACGACTTATATAGTGATGGCCAATTTCAAAACACTGCTTCAGGAAGCTTCGGAGCATAATGAATCAGTGTGTCAAATCATGATTCGGAGCGCCAAAGTCACGTGATTTCAGCAGTATGGCAGTTTGACACGCGATCTGAATCATGATTCGATACGCTGATTCATAATGCTCCGAAGCTTCCTGAAGCAGTGTTTTGAAATCGGCCATCACTATATTGTTTTTTTTAACATGTACTATGCCGCATTCTGATGAGAATGCTAGCCTACAACCACAGCATACATCGGATCTACGAACGACGCACCGGCGCCACCATGGAAGTTTCGAGGCCGTCAAAAGGAAGCACGACCAGGGTTGAAACACGACACGACATCGCTGTCATATATAACACAGTTATAAATAAGAATAAACACTACACATTGACAAAATCAAAGACTGAAACAAACACAGGGCTATATGTAGGGGTCTGAATGAGATACAGGTGCGACACATGAGGGCAAATCAAACACTATGGAAACTGATGAACAGAGACATGAAACTGAACAGAGCTGAAACACAGGCAAATATAACAAACAAAACAAAAAAGAATAAAAACAGGTCGAAAGAAAGAAACAAAGAAAGAATAGGAACAAACAAAATATTGAATGAATGTTTGGATAAACAAAAGAATGAAAGAAAGAATGAGCAAAAGAACAAATTAAAGGAAAAGCTTGTAAAATCAAACAAAAGAGAAGGAAGAACAAACTAATTTAAGAAAGAAATAACAAATGAGATACGAACAAAAATACAGACGAATGAATGGAAAAAGGTAAGAATAAAAAATAAGAAAGAAACAAAAGAAGAAAAGAAAATCAATGAAGAAACAAGCGAACATAAAAATTAACGAAATAATGTACAACCAATGAAAACAGACAAAAGAACAAAAGAAAGAATGATCAAACAAAATAAACAATGGAAGAATTAGCAAAACATTGACAGAAAGAACATGAAAGCATATGAATTAACAAAATAAACAAAATATCTATAAGAACAAACAAAATAAACAACAAAAGTAGAAAAGATCAAACACAAAACAACAACAGGAAAAAAAAGAAATTGAAAAAACAAGAATGAACAGCAGAGAAAAACTAATAAAAGAACAAAAGAAATAAGAATGAATAAAAGACAGATTGGAAGAAATTACTGATCAAATTAAAAAGAAAAAGAAAGAAAGAAAGACTTCTCTAAAGTAACATGTTGCTAATGGTGTTCATGCGAGAAATGCAAGTTTGAGTCTCGCAACATTCCTCCATCTTATTCACCCGTCATTTGCTGTTCTCTCAAGTCAGTGTTGATTCAGTTCAGTTCAATAACTGTGGAAATTATCAATTATCAAATGAGTTTAATTCGGCTATAAAGCAGCTCTGGAGAAAAGTGATGTCATCATCCAGCTCTAGCTTTTGTCCAATAGTATCAGTGCATTTAAGTCAATAATATTGCTGAACATTAAGTGTACCCATCTAAGCAAGCCAGCGAACATTTTCTTGTTCTAGTGTTTCTCTCAGTTTGTGGGCTGATCTCAGAGCAGACAGGAGATGTATTTAATTAAAGATCTCCATTAGACAATTCTCTCTCATTCAGAACCTTGTTTGCCCCTGATCTCACACAGAAGCTTTGTGTTAAAGTATGATATGGCACAAAGTGAGTACTAAAGCTGGTAATGATCTCCTACACAAACACACACACACGTTCACTCAAGCTGATGAAAGGAAGAGGTCTTGACCACAAAGCACGCTTTAAGTAAATTAATAGAGTAGGACAGGCTGAAGATTGCCTCTGTGGCTCTCTGCCCAGTGCTACAATAATAGCCAGTGTGTGTGTGTTTGCTCTGTCACAGAGAGCAGTAGCAGGATGTGACAGGCCCCCCTCGGCCCTCGCCGCTCCCCAGGTTTGACCCTCCACCCAGCGCTGCTCCTCCACAATGCGGCCGCTGACAGGACCAGCTGTGGTGTGCGGCCGAGATTGATGAAATTTTCATAACTGTTTCCCTCGAGTTCTCCTTCACCTTCAGGATAATTTATGACCCGCTCACCAGCCTCGAAGAGACAATATGCTTGCCTTGAAATTAACTGTAACAGTCTTGTAGGTTGTAATTAACAGCGGTTCATGGAGCGAAGACGCCAGCCGTAGCGCCAACTGCATCAGCATGAATAATTGATGGCGTTTCCAGGGGAAATTAAGAGCTCCTAACATTATTGTTTCCACACACATGTCCACTTTGGTTAAAGTCAAATCGTGCTCGCTGAAACCGATAAAATTCCATCTGCGGTCCCATGACATAGCGTGCCCGGTTATGACATGCGGCCCGCTGATGTGGCTCACAGATGTTGCACATGGGTTGTGGGATTGGCTAAACACAAACTGCGTGAGAAGTCAGTCTGTAAATGGATCATTGTGTGTGGTCATATTTTTGCTGTTTAAACATATTTACATTAATTATTCTTCTTCTCCCAAGCTATTACCATGAATTGTATTGAAAAGTTAGGCTTGTTGGAGCCATAGCCTAGCGGTTAGCACATGTGCACTTGCCAGCTGTGGCGCTCACGCAGGAGACCCGAGTTCAAGTCCAGCCCATGACATGCGTTTCATCTTCCACTCTTCACTTCCTATGGTCTCTACTAAAGATGTTGTGATAACAATTATGATACTCAGTGTTTAGTTTCTTTTGGGACCATTTCTTGGTGAAGAAAAACCAATACTAATTAACAGGTCAAATATTTTCTGAAAAGTACATTTTGTTTTTAAAACTCAATATGGTCTCAATATGTCCATTGTGGCCAAATTACTTGTGGATGAATCACAGTCTGGCTGATTTTCAGTACAACAGCACAGTTGCTTGAGAGATATTGTTTAAATGTTATTGCAGAATTTGATTCTATTATTCAAAGAAATAAAATATATATACAAAGAAAGCAAATTGTTCTGCAAACATTGCAGTTTGGTCTGGTTTTGTTTTTGAAGTAAATGTTATATTGATATTATATTAACTGTTGAGAATGTTTAGAAAACTTTTTCTACAACACGGACACAAATGCTGATGTAACAAATGTGGAATTTGAGGATTACTTCACTATTTTTGATCCCAGTCATTTTGCTTTATTTGATACTTGCGATACTCACTGGTTCCCTCTTACATCATACGCTTGGGTTCCCTTACGCATTTATGCACATGCACACCCTTTAAAAATGCGCTGATTGTTGACAGACTAAAATATAAACAGTGAAATGTGTATATATATATTTAGCCCCAATATTTTATATTTTATATTTAGCCTCGCTCTACATTATTTACTACACCAGCCTCAGAAAGCGGTCCAAGGCACGCCTTCCAGTGAAAGGTCCCAGAGAGGATTTTGCCACGTTTGTGGAGTGGGTGCTGGTGAGCAGTGGATCAGCATTCACCATTGGCCTCACGGAGGACATCACCACTCTGGACCCAGAGCCCAGCCAGCCACCACTCTGCTGCACGGATAAAACGCCAGAGCCTATCACAGACAGAGATCTTGAGTCTGCCGCAATGCACAAGCCAGATAAGAGGACTGAGCCAACCAGAGCCCGAGCCCCACAGTGAGTCTGGCCAGGTGCATGAGCCGGCAACACCGTGCATCCCAGTTTGTGGGCATGGAGGAAAGCCCACCCACCCACCACCATAATCCCACCATTGAGGATGAGCTGTAGCTGGCCTCTGCAAATAGTTATTATGATTTGGAAGAGGATATTTCCCTGATTCTCCTATCCCCGCTGGTTCCCCCAGCTCAAAATCTCTTGTGCCTCCACTGATTCCGCCCAGCTCAAAGTCTCCTGTGTCCCCGCTGGTTCCTCCCAGCTCTAAGTCTCTTAACCCCGCTGGTTCCTCCCAGCTCTAAGTCTTTTAGGCCCCCGCTGGTACTGCCCAGCTCAAGGTCTCCTGTGCCCTCGCTGGTTTCTCCCAGCTCTAAGTCTTTTAGGCCCCCACTGATACTGCCCAGCTCAAGACCACCTGTGCCCCTGCTGGTTCCTCCCAGCTCTAAGTCTTTTAGGCCCCCGCTGGTACTGGCCATCTCAAGGTCTCCTGTGCCCCCACTGGTTCCCCCCAGCTCAAAGTCTCTTAACCCCGCTGGTTCCACCCAGCTCAAAGTCTCCTAGGCCCCCGCTGGTTCTGCCCAGCTCAAAGTCTCCTGTGTCTCCAGAGTTCCCACCAAGACTCCCTCTTCCGACTCCTCTTCTAGAATCAGCCAGCTCTGCCTCTGCTGGTTCCCTCCGCTGGTTCCCTCCAGCCCCTTCGTTCCTCTTCTGAAACCACTCTATTGTGTGGATTTGCCTCGAATCTTCCAGTCCTCCTGGCTCCACCACAGACACTCTTCATCTGGCTCTTCATCTGTGCCTAGGGCTCCACATCCATCGGCCTTGTCTCCATCAGTCGTCCACCTGGAGTCGACAGCCAAGTGATGCTTCTAGGGCCCTGTCCAAAATGGCACACTTGCAATTTGGGACAAACTTGTACAGACTTGTAGACTTACAATGGCCTCTGCATGCCCGTGATAGTGAAGTCCACAAGACCAAAGCATGTCCCTTTTGTCATTTTAGGTTTCAGAAGGGTACTCATGAGCATCCCCTTTGTGGTCGATATGTGCCCTCGATGTGCACTTTTGCCGAGCCCGCACTGAAGTGAGCTCCACAGCAGACTTCTTCCCGACAGTCAAAGCGGCATTACATCATGAAAGTGCAGAATCTGTGGAGGACCGCGAGTGTTTAGGGTGCCATATGGGACAGAGCCTAGGAAGTTTTCAAGCTTCATACATAACCTAACTGTAACAAAAATGAACAAATTAGAAAAATGTGTTGTGTTTGCTGGCCACCATTCACAGACCAGTGGTTACACAGCTTATTATCTTGTTGATAAAATTATCGTGTGAAAAATACTATTCCACCAGTTTGATACTAGCATGGCAGCAGAATATTGTACAACACGTCTTTGATTTGTTTATCAACAAAATAAAAAAAACTCAAAAGATAACTTAAGATGAAGTGTGTAATTTATTCACCATTAGCATCACTAAGTACAAAAAAGTACAACTAAGTACAATTAGAAAAAAATGATTACCAAACAATCTTCTGACCACTCCTCTTGTCTTCCATTGGTCAGTCAAACAGACTGTCCCACTCCAAACTTACGCCATTGGTTGAGTCATTGTTTTTGTGTTGGGCTGGTCAAGATGCTTAAACAAACAGAAAAATTCTGCATATGGAACTGGTAAAGGAAAAAGTATTTTACTTTAATAAAATTGCACAGCTTTAAACTTCATAGTAAGAATAAGGAATCTAGTTTGTGATGGGCACAGCAAAAAAAACTAAACAAAAGGGCGGGATGGTGCAGTAAATATAAAAAGCAAATGTGCAAGCGAGATGCACTAGAGCAGATGGGTGTTGACTCCCTCCTCATTTATCAAATGTGGCCCACCAGTGCTTCTCAGCTCTCATCTCCTGCCCCCTGCCTGCCCTAAAGCCCCTCATCGTTTAGTTCAAATGCCCATTATCATGTAATAGCCTTTCTTAGATAAGCCCACATAGCCCCCGCCACTGGCTCCTCCAGATCGATCGCCCGCGCTGCTGATGACGACCGTCTTTAACTTGGGTAATTCAGAGCTTTATGTTGGCGGGTCAGTGTAAGGTCATTTCCTGGGTGGGTGTGGAGGTGTCAGCCAGGGTCAGGAGTCAAAGGTCACACACACAAGTCTTCATAGTGCGAGTGGGACATAGTAAAAGGTGCTGTCACTAGACCAAACAAAGACACAAAGTCAAACGTCTGTCGCAAGGGTCTCATATTTCAGTTCCACCACTTTCATATGTAGAAATAATTGGAATACTAATGTGATTTTGAATAATAAGATCAGAATTTTAACTCAATATTTGTCATAATTGCACACTTGAACTGTGTTAGACCCGAATCATATCATAATACAACTAATTATTCTATTCAAGTTTAGGCAAAAAGCATTAGAAGTGCAGTTTTTAGACCCACTAAACCAATGGATTTGTGGAAGGATGCTTTTGATTTTGTAGTATGTGACCCTTCTTTGAACCACATATCCCATTCAGACATGTTTGAACCATTCGCAAAAAGGCTGTTGACAGGCCTTGAGTACCGCTTACGCACACCTACACAAAACAGACACTGAATTGGTCTTAAGATATTCTCTGTCATCACCGGCCTCTTTAGACAGTGTGTTTATGGGCAGATGACAATACCTGTCTTCTAGTGTAGACAAAAAATGCAACTTTGTGACTCCAGGTTTGGGTTCAGAGAGCGGCCATTCAAACAAACCTTTTATTAGCTTTCATCAGTGCAGTCTCTATAAAGAGAACAAAGCCTTTTTTTGTGATTATATGTATAAATGTCACTCTGGTGCCATTGCTACCATGTTTACATTTTTTTTCTCATATAATCATACAAAATATCATACAATCTTAAAAATAAAAGGGTGTTTTCACAGTGATGATATAGAAGAACTATTTTTTGCTCCTCGAAGAACCTTTCAGAGAACAGTTCTTAAAAGAACCTTTTTTTATATATAGTGTAAAGAACATTTGAATAATCTAAGAACCTTTTTTCACTATAAACACTTTCACTTTGTGCAGTGGAAAGATTGACAATTTCTTGTTTCATTCAAAAATACAACAGAATACAGAAATACAAAGGGTTGTGAATGGTGTTTCACGTTGACTTCAACAGTATGGCATTACAAGAGTCTCCACCAACACCAGACGCTCAACGCTCCATCTATGTCAAAGTGTGCCGGACACATTGAAAGCATTATATGAGGTGTAAAACATTTAGAAACATGCCTCTGAATGCTGAAGGAGGCACAGACAATAGTGGCTCTCGGTGGTCGATCATCAACTGACTGGCGCAGTAAAACATCATGTTCCTGCCCCCTACTTGAAATGCCAGTGAGGAGTGGACGTCTCTTTGTCCACTTCTGTAGATCTTCACTGAACCAACTGTTGCCCTTACGCTTTGCCATATGCTGCCTATAGAGCAACTCTGTTCTCTTCTTTTAATGCTTAGGAAAGAAAATCTGTTCAGGTTTCAATCCAACAAGCTTTAGTGATGTCGAGTGAATGAAGTTTATAGAGCCTTTTCTTGAGAATCACAAAGAAGGACAATGTGAGATTCCAGAAGTTTGTTGTCATTGGACACTCACTGCCATGGATACCAATAGTAACCTCTGAGACTAGCTATCAATACCAAATCCGAATTTATAAAACACAGTTCTTACTCAGATGAGCTGTGTCTATTGTTATTAATTAAGTTGGCTTGGGAAAGCCAACTTACTAAAATGCTATTTAAGCTAATATTTATTTTTCTTCTGAGACTAAAATGAAGCTAGAACCACCAAACTTGGGTCAGACCTTCAGACTTAGTGTGCTATATCTTTTATAAGTGATCTGACTTACGCTTTTCCTAAAAATGCCGATTAAAACTCAGAAAAATCCCATAGACTTATATGGACAGAATGTTCAAATGGCCAAGACTATTCAAACTCCAACTGTCAACATTCAAATTTACACTCATTTAAGTGATCTATCTATCTATCTATCTATCTATCTATCTATCTATCTATCTATCTATCTATCTATTCTATCTATCTATCTATCTATCTATCTATCTATCTATCTATCTATCTATCTATCTATCCATCTAAAACGTAAAACTATTACAAATTGAAAACCTTCAAACTTCAAGCTTTTAAAACTACTTCAAACTTTCTGGTCAGGTCTTCTCAAGCCAACTTTTTTATATAGTTATCATTAAAATCTTGCATTAATTATTATTAATAAAAAACACTACATTGATTTCTAAATATCATTTGAAATGGGTTTTTTTTTTTGCTACACTAATGCATAAATGTACTTCAATGGGCCATTTCCAGAACTAAAAATGGAAAACTATTAACTCAATCATTTACTCAACAACAGCGTTTTGGTGGCCTAAAAATGCAAACTTTTGAAAACGGGTTTCAAAGCGCACGCTTTTGAAAGCAATACCGTTAGTCTCCATGTAAATTACAAAAACACAAATTTGTGAAAACAGTGACGTCATGCGCATGAATATTATGTGTTCAGTCTACATAGTGTTTCTTTACAAAGTGACATCGCCTACTACTGGCCTGGCATGAATAATGCAGCGTTTGTAATCGTTTTCATGGATCCGTGTGATCGGGGATCATTTTGACAATGTTGCCGTCTGTAGGCGAAATACGCAAAGAAAAAACTTCTCATTTTCAGTACATCATGTAAACGTACCCTAAATTATGTTCTTATATTTTACGAATTAATCTGAATATCATATCATTAATTTGATTAAACATTTTAATCAAATGACAGCCCTGTTCATTGTAACTTCTTTGGTGCCAACTCTGAAATTTGATAAATAAAGAGATATGCCTACAAACACGCCTTAACCATTTTAAAATTGCTGTAACGTTTGAATTTCTTAATTAAACCTTTTGAAACAGCCTTACTTCTAAAATGTTTCTATTTTACATTCTCCCCAATACAAATCTGTGTTGTTATTCAGGAAACCATCAGGCCAGTCAACAAAACAAGAGAGTCTCAGAATATCAATCGACATTACTGACAAAAGCCTGTTTCCGAGCGAGCTGGCATCTCCAGTCGTCCCGAGGAGTCGTCAGTGTTGGGCTGTCATGAGTGGACAGTGCAGATGTATTGTGTTTGAGAGAGTCACGACAGAGGTCAGCTGACAGACACAGAGGTCAGGAGAGCTGAATATCACTCGCCCTCCTGCTGCTTCATTCAGATGTCATGTGAATGAGGACGGGACAGGCCTCTCAAGGATGAGGCTTCTCAACTCATCAGTGTAGGTCTGATCAGTGTTGTCCAAATATTTCGAAAGGTCGTTCTATGCAATGGAAGCCTTTTCCATTTCAAAAAGTTATTTTTATGCAAATTTCTGTACAATTTCGAAGTGTCATGAAACCTTCTATTTCAGCACAGTTTTTAAAAATGCAGCCATGTAACGCTGCAGAGTTGAAGGAGAATCTGTGTCTGCCCAAAAACACTCAGAATTGTTTGCCTTTGTAATCTGAAAGGAAAATACATGTGAATAACAAATATCAGTGGTCTGATTAGTTACACATTGATTGACAAATGATTTATGGTGTTAATGTGGATTTTGGCCATGTCTTGTAATTTTGTCAGTGTTAAAATACTTCCTCCTATCCCAGCTTAATGTGAATATTTAATAAGAAAATAGTTTTTAAGTTTACTTCCTGAAGAGTGAAACCACTGTGCTGCTATCAATAGTTCCGACTGGCCGGAAACAGCAACACAAGCTCAGACGTTCCCGTGAGTTTGAGACTGGACTGTCTGTCTGAATGGAGGATGAATGAAGAGTGTTCAAAAAACATTCATTATTTACACTTCACCTTTGCAAAGTTCTTCTTCATTCCTCACTCAGGGACAAACAGAAGTTCAAAATACTTGTGCAACAGTATACTGTTTGTGAACTTTAACTACGCAACCATTAGTCCGATCGACTTAAAACTCGGCATGCAGTGTCTTGGTCCAAGTTGCCATGACTGCATATGAGGACATTGGCATATCTCAAAACATGGCCACCACTGACCAATTAAATTTGAGAACCTGTTAGACAAGGTTAACGGAGGCCGATCGGAATGAAACTCGTTATGGGTCATCGGCACGATGCCCTGAAGGAGCCTGAGAAGTTTCGAGAGAGCACCACCTATGGTAAAATTAAATTTTCAAGTGCTTTTAACTTGTGGTGACTCCTGAATCCTTGCCGAGTCCAACAACACCAAACATGCTAGGTTTCACCTTATGGTTTGTGCAATGTTGTGGTTTAGCATTTAAAGGTGCCCTAGAATCAAAACTTTAATTTACCTCGGCATAGTTGAATAACAAGAGTTCAGTACATGGAAATGACATACAGTGAGTCTCAAACACCATTGTTTCCTCCTTCTTGTGTAAATCTCATTTGTTTAAAAGACCTCCGAAGAACAGGCGAATCTCAACATAATACCGACTGTTACGTAACAGTCGGGATCATTAATATGTACGCCCTCAATATTTGCATATGCCAGCCCATGATCAAGGCATTACACAAGGGCAGCCAGTATTAAGGTCTGGATCTGTGCACAGCAGAATCATCAGACTAGGTAAGCAAGCAAGGACAATAGCAAAAAATGGCAGATGGAGCAATAATAACTGACATGATTCATGATAACATGATATTTTTAGTGATATTTGTAAATTGTCTTTCTAAATGTTTCGTTAGCATGTTGCTAATGTACTGTTAAATGTGGTTAAAGTTACCATCGTTTCTTACTGTATTCACGGAGACAAGAGCCGTCGCTATTTTCATTTTTTAAACACTTGCAGTCTGTATAATTCATAAACACAACTTCATTCTTTATAAATCTCTCCAACAGTGTAGCATTAGCCCGTTAGCCAAGGAGCACAGCCTCAAACTCATTCAGAATTAAATGTAAACATCCAAATAAATACTTTACTTACATGATCCGAAGCATGCATGCGGTATGCATGACGAACATTTTGTAAAGATCCATTTGAGGGTTATATTAGCTGTGTGAACTTTGTTTATGCACTGTATTATAGTCGAGAGCTCGGGGGGCAGGGAGCGTGAGATTTAAAGGGGCCGCACGCTGAATCGGTGCATAGTTAATGATGCCCCAAAATAGGCATTTAAAAAAATTAATACAAAAAAATCTATGGGGTATTTTGAGCTGAAACTTCACAGACACATTCAGGGGAAACCTTAGACTTATATTACATCTTGTGAAAGAACATTCTAGGGCACCTTTAAAAAACTTTTCCGAATATCTTCGAAACCGTTAGTGCGATTGAGACAAAACCACAGTAGGAAACACGAAACCATAGTTTGCTAACTAAACGCTAATACTCAAATGTCAAAATTTTGATAGGAAGTGGCAAAAAAATCCAGTCAAAGTCGCTCATGGGTCATTTTTTATGCTCTCATATATACAAGTATCTATAACTTCAAAACAAAATGAGATATTTTCACCAAATCTGACACATATGTATGGGCACACTCTGAGGATACCCTAAAAAAACTTGTGGAGATCAGTCAATAGGTGGTGCTATAACTGTCAAAAAACCTTTAAAAAACATATTTTTCCTTAGTAAATTGCCTGTATTGGTTGTAAATGGTCTTTTCCACCTATCATCTAAGTTCTTACATGCTTGGTGAATAAAATATAATACTTTTTTATGTGCTTATAAGCCTTAAAGTGCTTGAACCCCGATAATTGCTGTAACCGTAAGTGCAAGAGACTTGAAACTTGGCCAGATGATAGGTCTCAATTTGGGGAGAGGTTGAAAGAGTTATCGTTATGAGCAGTTTTGCATTTTTGATCGCTGTAACTCCTAGGCCACTTGTCCTAGACTCAAGTGTCGGAGTCGATAACTTTTAACGATAACTCGTAAACAAGGTTGTTAATCAATGGTATTTGCTTCTGTTGAAGTCATCTGTTCTCATGTCTTTAAAATACTTTTGTTAAACAGCAGAATTCCAGGTGAAAAACTACATTACCCATGATGTTGTACAGAAAATTCTACCAATCAGAGTCTCAGCTAGCAAATTGCTTCTAAAGAGCTCTTTAGCTCCGCACACGGTCACCGTGATTTTGCCAAGTAAGACATGCTCCTGGATCAACATATTTAGTTGATCCTGGAACAATATTCCTATCTGAAAATTTTGTCCTAACCTTTTCCCAACCCCTAAACCTAACCCTACCCATAAGTTATCCCTAAAATCATAGGGAAATGATAGTTGAATAACACTGTTGTGGAAGCACCTAACCCTGGTTGTAAGCTTAAACTTGACAAAAATAGTAAACTTGTCCCTCAAATCTGATTGGTTGATTGGAATATTGTTTCAGGATCAACAAAGATGTTGATCCAGGAACATGTTGTACTTGGTGAAATCACGTTCACCCTCCGCACACTCCTATGAAGCACTGCGAATGACATAATCGAGTCGGTCTCCCTATGCTCTCAAAATACTTAAATATTTGTATTATTTGTGCATATTTATTACAAATTGTTTCTTTAGATATAATCAACAACTTTAAATGGATAGTTTTTTCTCCAGCGCTTTTAGTTTGATTGTTATGTGCAATGATTCATGGGATTGTAGTTCTTGCCCCCATTATAGCCGTTAAGTACACAGTCTTGAGATTTTGATTTTTTAGCATTGTAAATGGACAATTTAGCTGTCTGAATCTCAGTGGTCAGGTGAAACTGTACAGTTCTACTAAAGTATATTGCAGTAGTCGGCCACATCCTCTGCAACTTTGCACTTGGAATCTCCCTGCAACATGAGGATTTTTGCCATTTTGATTTTTGTCCACTTTCCAATAGCATAGTTATGTATAAAACAGCTCACAGTGAAGTCACATTCAAACCAAACAGCTTTCTGTTAGTCATTGTGGTGAATTCAAGTGACCAACTTGAAAATGAGTGAAATCTGTGTGGGGAACCTTTTCAGCTCAGGGGGTTCAGAGATATACGCATCTCTATAACATTTTTGTAATCTTTTAAAGGTGCCGTAGAACGTCTTATCAAAAGATGTAATATAAGTCAAAGGTGTCCCCTGAATGTGTCTGTGAAGTTTCAGCTCAAAATACCCCATAGATTTTTTTTAATTAATTTTTTTAACTGCCTATTTTGGGGCATCATTAACTATGCGCCGATTCAGGCTGCGCGGTCCCTTTAAATCTCTCGCTCCCTGCCCTGCCGAGCTCTCGACTATAAGTGCAGCTATACAGTGCATAAACAAAGTTCACACAGCTAATATAACCCTCAAATGGATCTTTACTAGATGTTCGTCATGCATGCTGCATGCATGGATCGGATCATGTGAGTATACTATTTATTTGGATGTTTATATTTGATTCTGAATGAGTTTGTTGGAGAGATTTATAAAGAATGAAGTTGTGTTCATGAATTATACAGACTGCAAGTGTTTAAAAATGAAAATAGCGACGGCTCTTGTCTCCGCGAATACAATAAGAAACGATGGTAACTTTAACCACATTTAACAGTACATTAGCAACATGCTAACGAAACATTTATAAAGAAAATTTACAAATATCACTAAAAATATCATGTTATCATGGATCATGTCAGATATTATTGCTCCATCTGCCATTTTTCGCTATTGTTCTTGCTTGCTTACCTAGTCTGATGATTCTGCTGTGCACAGATCCAGACGTTAATACTGCCTGCCCTTGTCTAATGCCTTGAACATGAGCTGACATATGCAAATATTGGGGGCGTACATATTAATGATCCCGACTGTTACGTAACAGTCAGTGTTATGTTGAGATTCGCCTGTTTTCCGGAGGTCTTTTAAACAAATGAGATTTACATAAGAAGGAGGAAGCAATGGAGTTTGAAACTCAATGTATGTCTTTTCCATGTACTGAACTCTTGTTATTCAACTATGCCAAGGTAAATTCAATTTTTGATTCTAGGGCACCTTTAAACCAGACATTGGGACAAAGATTACATTTTTTATCTAGACCGCCTGTGCACACACTATCTAATGAAGTATACTTTAAAAGCTTATATGTTCGGCTGTACATAAACACTGGGCATAAGTATACTGTCCAACAGAGTTGCTTTTTACCGTGTCATACTCCACAGAAAGTCTCACAGATAAACTTCACAGTTCTGTTGTGCTAGGCATATCTAATATTTCTCTCTCTCTCTGAAGAGGCTTCAGTCCATTATAAACAGCCTTATTATGGTTGACAACTCAAATTGCTTATCCTTGTTTCTCTGCACACACCAATTACAGAGAATATCATCACATGAGCTTGTTTGTATTTGTGGAGTGCCAATCATGTCACAATATTAGTTTGACGTTCCTGGCATCAACATCTCTGCGGGAGAACTGTCAAAACTGTCAGAGTGACGAGACAACCTCGCTCAGCACACATGCGCAGTGCTGCCGCATCAATCCCTGCCACGTGCGCATGAGAGACCGAGTTCATCTGATGACTGAAACAAGCTCTCACTCTCAATTAACACATGTGCCTGTCAGACAGGTGCCTAAAACAAATGAGCAAAGACCAGCAAATCAGACTTTAGCTGTATCTCATTTCAAAGGCTTCGCCATCCAGAGGTTACATTAGCCAGCTGCATACATCAGAGGATGTCTCATTTAACAAAAATAAAAAAGTAACATTATAAAATTGACTGTTATTCCACGTGAGGCATAAATTACTGTGATTTCTCTCTTACTTTGCAATATAATGGTTACTTTTCTTAAAGTGCCCCATTATGCTTTTTCGAATATTACCTTTCACGTAATATGTAATGTAGCTGTCTGTGAATGTAAACGATCTGCAAAGTTGTGAAGCTGAAAGTGCACAATAAAAATAAAGTTATTGTCTCTCAAAAGAAAAAATAGATTCTGAACAGCCTAAACAAGTAATCAGGAATTCCAATCCCACTTCTGTGACATCCAAATGTCACAAAGTAACACATTTGCATAATGCCCGCCTATGGTCTTCATCGGCTGCCTGCGAACACTTGTTAATGGATCAATGACATGATGCATTTCCTGTCCGATTGCATAGTACCTCTCCCGTGCATGTACTCACTTTAACTTTTCAAAAAACATTAGTTATTTGTAATTTTCTGTTAGTGTCAAAATATCATGTGGTGTGACCGTCCGGCCATGACTTCTGTTTGGAAATGTCTTTGAAATTACTCTAAATTTATTCAAATTCATTTTCTGCACTATTTGGCATGATTTCCAACATGTTTTGTAATCCTGTACAAAATTGCAAAGCATTTGTATTTATATTTTCATCATAATATACAAACAAACTTCCGATGATGTCCGTTTTATGAAATATCATGTGGTGCGACCATCAAAAAACTACCACTTTGGGACTTTTATGCTGAAATCCATTCAAAGACAGGAAGTTGCATCATATACCAATTTGCGAAGGACCCATGGAAGCAGCGAGCAGGTTTGTAACTCTGTCTTAAATTTGGAAAAAAATTACCTTTTTAACGGCTGGTATGTAGTTCCCACATTTGGATATCATGTGGTATGACCTAAAAAAAAAAAAAACAATGAATATTGAGTTATTTCTGCAAATATATACTTTTATTACAAATTTCATAGTGACCTTTTGTGGGAAGCTAGCTAACTTACATGAAATTGTGCACTTATGTTTGCGATTTTTAATATAAAAAAAAAACGTTTATAAAATTGTTCATGAAAATTCAGTGAAATTTTAATAAAATCTGGTTTAAATCTATTTGTTTGTATAAAACTGATTGTTTATTGATCTCATTAAATAGATTTTTAATGATATTTAAAGGGTTAGTTCACCCAAAAATGAAAATAATTTCATTAATTACTCACCCTCATGTCGTTCTACACTCGTGAGGAATTCGTTAATCTTCGGAACACACATCAAGTTATTTTTCATTAAATCCGATGGCTCAGTGAGGCCTCTACAGACAGCAATGTCATTGAACTTCTCAAGATCCAGAAAGCTACTAAAGACATATTTAAAACAGTTCATGTGATTTCAGTGGTTCAATCTTAATATTATAAAGCGACGAGAATACTTTTTGTGAGCAAAAAAACTAAATAATGACTTTTCAACGATATCTAGTGATGGCCGATTTCAAAACACTGCTTCAAATCTTTTGTTTCGAATCAGTGATTCGGATCATGTGTTAAAATGCCAAACTGCTGAAATCACGTGACTTTGGCACTCCCAAAATTAGCCCAAGCTTTACTCACCCTCAAGTCATCCTAGGTGTATATGACTTTCTTCTTTCTGATGAACACAATCTGAGTTATATTAATAAATATCCTGACGCATCCAAGCTTTATAATGGCAGTGAACGGGACCAACGAATATGAGCTGAAGAAAGTGCATCCATCCACATCCATCCATCATAAACGTGTACTTCACACAGCTCCGGGCGGTTAATAAAGGCTTTCTAAAGAGATGCGTTTGTGTAAGAAAAATATCCATATTTAACAAGTTATAAAGTAAAATATCTAGCTTCCGCCAGACCGCCTTCCGTATTCAACTTACGAATAAAGTGTAGACCCTCTTGCAGTTCAAAATGCTTACGCTACGTCCTACGTCGCGTCAGTTACGCTTCCTTCGTAAGTTGAATATGACAGGCAGTCTGGCGGAAGCTAGCTTCGCTTCATAAGGCCTATATTAACCCCCCGGAGCCGTGTGGAGTATGTTTATAATGCATGGATGTGGATGGAGACACTTTCTTCAGCTTCATACTCGTTGGTATCGTTCACTGCCATTATAAAGCTTGAATATGTCAGGAGATTCAGCTCATTACTAATGCAGCCACGCCCACGGAGCCAGCACTATTCACAGGCAAATTAAGAGGCAACACATGCATACATCGTCTCAATCATATATTTATTGTCTTGAAAAGTGTTTATCTGGATGTAAAAGCCATGGTTAGCGACCTCTGGAAGACATGCAGTTAGTTCCTGTTTTCTTTTCTTCTATAGATGAATTTTAGATGAGTTTTTGTTTCTTTAGCGCCCTCCGGCTGCAGTACGAATTGAAAACACCATTCATGGAATAGCCTCTTCTTCTTTAGATGAATTTGTGGACTAAAAATGCACAGAGAGCGCCCTCCGACTGCAAGTATGAATTGAAAACACCAGCGCTCATAGTAATGACAATGAATATTAAATAAATGTAACTCCTCTGTATAGAAAATTGACAAACATATGAGAATCCAATATTTCTCCAAATGTGCATGCTTTTAAACTAAAAGCCTATATTCAGACTCTTTGCATCACAGAAATACATTATATTTTAAAGTATAATATAAAACCATTACTTTATATTGTAATAATATTTTTCTGTATGTTTCATATACCATGATGAGCTTGAGACATCACAGAAGGTTTTTTTCACAGCCTACCTGACTGAAATGCCTCATTAATATGCAAGTCATTTCAGCTCATTACTATGAAATTCTTTTGTCTTCTCAGGTGTAAATGATCCATTATTCATGATGATTCACGCCTCCACGCATACGGTGTTTCTTGGCTAAAAGTGTCTTACAAAAACTAAATCAATATATTGTTATAAATGAAAGAGCAGTCAGCATAATTTTTACATAATTTTGAAGCAAAAACTCTAGTCTACAACCTCCAATACCCTAAAGTATTGTAAACACAGATTTACTATACTTTTTTTGGCCTTATTTCAGTGACTTAAGTTTAGTTTTTTCAATAACCACGCATAAATGTTATTCCTTCAAAAACACAAACATGTACATACATGTTCCTCACATATTATGGTAGCCTAGTTTGTGCTGAATACAGTGTAATGACACTTGTGTCATTAATATGTTTATGAACAACTGAAAAAAGCACAAATGTCAGGGCATGTCAAAACTTCTCCAGGCCCCAAATCAGCCTCAGACTCCAGAGGGTTAATATAACTCTGATTGTGTTCATCAGAAAGAAGAAAGTCATATACACCTAGGATGGCTTGAGGGTGAGTAAAGCTTGGGATAATCTTCATTTTAAAGTGAACTAATCCTTTAAGGTTCATCTGTTTTAGATAAAACAGGACGCACTTTAACCATCATTCACTGGACATTTGACTTTGAAATTGCAACGTAATATCATTTTGCAGAAATATCATCACAGGCAAGTTTTTTTCATTGTGCCCACAAATAGTTCTATAACTAGATTTTTAGTGGTGCACATGCAAAATGTGCTAGGAGGTTGTTAAGAGGTTTCTAGGGGGTTCTGGGTGTGTTGCTAGGTGGTTGCTAGGTCAATGATATTTTGTTACAATATCTATGTGTAAATGCAGACTTTTTTTCACCAGTTTTGTCCACAAGTATGATTGCTTTAAAAAATGGTTCTGTGAAAGGTTGCAGTCATGCACCATCATTAATTTCAATAATTACAATCTCTTTAGAGTGTTAATGTATGTGATAAAAAAGCGTATTCCCATATAGTTATAAGGGTGAGGTGTGGAGTCAACCTCTGACCAGGTTACGTTTGATTGATTCTGTTGCTATATTTTCTCTCTGTTGAAACATTCTCTCAGCAGAGGTTTATGTCATAAAGGCAGGAAGAACACAAGGGCCAAGCGGGCGGCCCACCACACTGAGGCAGCCATAAATAATGGATATACTGACTCTCTGCCCTCAAGGGTAAATGGAAACAAAAGGTTCAATCAATCATTCCAGCCAAGGATATAGTTTGCCAATCTACCTTAGCTGCCGCGGCTAACCAAAACAAACACTTATCTGCAGCACAATATTATCAGTTATTCATCTAAAGAGACCTGTATAATTATTGAATAAAAAAGAAAAATACATGGGTATCTGGGAAGTACTTGAGAATGACTCTAGGCTGAATTTTTCTAAATCAAAATTTATTATTTTCCTGTTGAAAATGCTAGTTTGTGGAGTAACATCGATGTAGCTAGAAGATTTGAGACTCAAATGTCAGCACACAAAGCTGGGTTGTTTAACACACGCCTACTGGCATACTTCACATGTAGCTACTTCTGAACAAACCGAAAGGAAATAGAACCTGTAACGCACGACAAATACATTCAAACTGTTTGTTTTGAGAGAGCGTTTCTGTCCGAACTAGCATACAGACATCCTCACTGTTCTAAGAAATATTCCAGCACTGCAGCTGAAAGCTCCCTCACCCGGCGCAGTGGATGGCAGTAGATTTAGAGTGTGTTTGGCAGGTGGCAGACAGATCACTGTATTTACTCAGTTAAGCTGTCATATACACTACCTGCCTGACACCCGTCCCAGAATCACCCTGATCACATAAAGCTGTCAGCGGAGACAAACACGGTGACAAACTGAAGGCTGAACCTACAGCACCTCCATCAAACCTGAAGCTCATTTGCCTCCTAGTTGCTAGAAATGTAAGGCTGGTGCTACTGGACTCCTGGAATGTGCTGAGAGCACAAACACACACACAGATGTTCGCTGGGGTCGCAGGGGTCAGAGGTCATACCACAACGACAGACTGTGCAAGGTGTCAGTCAGATGACAGTTGATTTTATATGCGGTCACAGGAAATCCAGAAAACCACACGTATTTCATTATCACATGGGTAATTCTCAGGAAATTGCAGCATTTGACTGATATAACTTTGTCACCTTTGACAGATTGACCCTGTTTAATGCAATATAACTTCTAAAAATTAATAATAATCTTATATTTGAAAAATGCATGTCCATTTATCAGAATTACATTTTATTGGGTTATATGGAACAAACTAAATGGGATTCTATCTAAATTTCATATCATTGCATTTAATTTTCCTCAAAAATTAAGCAGAATTTTATTTGAATTTCATTTTCTTTTCAACCCTGTTATGCTGTAACATTTATATATACATATTGGCATGTTTAATTAAAGCACAAGAATGCTGACTGCAACAATGTTTAAAAAAGTAAATGTGGCGTGTTGCAATGACATGATTAATGTCTTTGTTCAACCCTGTTGTGCTGTAGCTTAAATAATGGTTTTATCTTCCTGACATGATATTTTAGGAAGTGACTTCACCAAAGTCTTTTTGACCGCATGTGCTTCAAAAAGAGGTAACTGTCTCATACAGTATTTGTTAGCATTTCATTATGTTTTTATGTCCACCCTGTGAAGCTCAATAGTTCAGCTCTGTTGTGGGAATTTTTTTTTTTTATAAATAAACATTTCTTAACAAAAATCACCAGAAAACTGGCTGTAATAATTTTTCCAGCTGTTATAAGTTGTTTTTGCACTGATATTCAACCCTGTTACACTGAATACAGAAAAATTAAGCACATTTTTAAATTCTTATGTTACAATTATAATGTGTGGTTTATTAAAAAGCACACCGTAAGCGAATTATACTAACAGAATGCTTCACTGTGACAGAGTTGAAATAAAGCACTTTAGGGTTGGTGATGATAAATAATTATTGGTATTTCTTAAAAATGTAAATACATACTTAGGATTTGAGAAACCTCCAAATTCAACAATTTAAACCAAATATTTGTTGACCACTAATCTGAATATTGGGGGACTGTGTTACAGAACTGGCCTGAGATGAAACCCAACTAACACCGTGTCCTAACCAGATGCGACGCGACTCCGCGACATGCGATAAAAGGAATCTTGTCCATGTAACCAGAGTTTTTGTCCTAACCGGCCGCGACGACGACACCCAATGATGTATGTATTATGTATTTTATACAGACATGTATTTTCAATAATGCGGTTTGTATTTTCAATAATGTTAAAATGGTGTAATATTCATGAGTTTGATTATGTACTCATCCGGGAGCTTGCAGAGAGCCCACCCACGCGCTCTTCTGATTGGCTGTGATTTTTGATTGACTCTCATTGTCGCGTGGTGTGGACAGACAAAATGTTTGTCGCTGGAATCTTATCGCATCGTGTCTGGTTAGGACATGGTGTAAAGGCAGGAACACACCAAGCCGCCGCCGACGGACTAGTGGCGACAAAAACAGACTGCGGGGTTGGCTCACGTCTGCAGCGTCTGTGTCCAAAGTTGCCCTGACACACCAAACTGACGCTCGACACCCGACGGCCAAGTAGCACGTCCGTTCTGCGCCTGCGTAAGATGAAATGCCTTTCCGTACCAGCAGGTGGCAGTAGCTGAACAGCCAATCAGAATGATCAGATGGCCCGACGGACCGACGAGCTCCGACGCCGATTCAACATGTCGAATCGGCCGGAAAAAAGCCGACGAGGACCAACTTCAGCCGACAGTGCGGAAACACACTGAGAAAACGTAGTTGGCCGACGAACAAAAACTGTCCGACGGACAACCGTCGGCTTGGTGTGTTCCTGCCTTAACAGGGAACGTTCTCAGACCTTTGGCTAACATTCTGACAAGGTTGCCTCAAGGTTATGAGTAAACATTCTTCCAGTAACATTAATAGAGTGTTCATTCAGAGCAGTGTTGGGTGTAATGCATTACTAAATAATTAATTACAGTAATTTACTTATTTCCCTCGAAAAGCTAAAGTAACTCTTCCTTTTTCTGGTATTTAATGGCATCTGATGTAACTGCATTAAGTACTGTATAGAACAATTCTATATAAAACAATAGTGGATTTAACATCAACATTTAATTTACTAGCTACTGAAAAGTATCTATGAAATGTATTAAGCTAAACCGTGTTTTCAAATACAAGCTCTACTGTATTCAGCCATAACTTCTCAAAGTCTTGAATCCTGGAGAAGGTTAGGTTATGGATAGTCCATTAAACAAAGCAGGCCGCACACATTCATGTCCGCTAGTTGAAATTAATCACTAACGTTTCACACCCTCTTGTCCGAAGCAAAGACGTCTAATGTCTAACCCAAAAGGCAATCGACTCCTTAATTTATTCTGCTTATTCTCTTAAGGTGTGAAAAGGCATACTTATTCACGCACGTAACCGTCATGAGCGCAATAATAACACTAACTATTGGTCATTCATTCACAGAGGTAGTGACTTAGTTGAGGAGTATTTTAGCCCTTTGATGCAAGAACATCTTATGAATGTTATGATTAAATTATTTAGTGTAAACAACTATGATTTGTTTTGATTGTGAAATGAGAATGACATGTGTCACTTCCTGTTGCATGCATTACCAATTAACCATAATATATAATGTGTATACATGTGAAAGTATTCACACCCCTTCATTTTTCCCCCCACATTTGTTGTTGCCGTCTTAAGTTAAACTACTTTTAATTACTTTAAAATTACACATTAATCTATACACCATAATGACGAAGCAAAACATAAAATAACCTGTTGGGATGGTATTGTGCAGGCGATGAACAGTGCCTGGTTTTCTCCAGAACTGAGGTTCATCAGACAAGAGAATCTTGTTTCTCACAGTCTGAGAGAGTCCTTTAGGTGCTTTTTTGCAAATTCCATGTGGGTTTTCATGTGTCTTCACTGAGAGAGGCGTGAGTCTGGCCACCCTGCCATAAAGCCTGAATCGATGGAGTGTTGCGGTGATGTTTGTCCTTCTGTAAATTTCTCCCATCTCCATATATGATTATTAAACTCAACAAGAGTGACAATCAGCTTCTTGGTCACCACTTTAACCAAGGCTCTTCTCCATCGATTGCTCCGTTTGGCCTGGAGGCCAGCTCTAGGAAGAGTCCTGGTTGTTCCAAACTTCTTCCATTATGGATTATGCAGGCTACATGCTTCTGTGAACCTCGACACAATCCTGTCTCTGAGCGCTACAGGCAGTTCTTTGACCTCATGGTTTGGTTTTGCTCTGATTTTCAGCTGTTAGACCTTTTATTGAGAGTGTGTGCCTTTCCAAATCACCCATTCAATTGAATTTGCAAAGGTTTAACTTGACTTGCACCGGTACACTTGAAGTGTTGTAACATCTATAAGCCAAACTGGAAAACTCCTGAGCTAAATTTCAAGTGTCTAAGAAAAGGGTACACATTTATTTATTTTTTGCTTTGTCATTATGGTGTATTGTAATGGAAACTTGTTTCCACCAATAAATAAAAAATAAAAAAAGGTAATTGTGACTTTTATCTCACAATTCTGATTTTTATTTTATTTTGCGAGAAACTCACAGCTCTAAATTTATAACTCGCAATTCTGACTTTATATCATGCAATTCTGAATTTATATCACGCAATTATGACTTTATAACTCACAATTCTGACTTCATAACAATTCTGACTTTAAATCAATCAATTCTGACTTTATAATTCACAATTCTGACTTTAAATCAATCAATTCTGACTTAATTCACAATTCTGACTTTAAATCAATCAATTCTGACTTAATAATTCAGAATTCTGACTTTAAATCAATCAATTCTGACTTAATAATTCACAATTCTGACTTTAAATCAATCAATTCTGACTTAATAATTCACAATTCTGACTTTAAATCAATCAATTCTGACTTAATTCACAATTCTGACTTAAATCAATCAATTCTGACTTTAAAATTCACAATTCTGACTTTATATCACACAATTCTGACTTTATAACTCACAATTCTGACTTTATATCAAGCAATTCTGACATTATAACTCGCAATTCTGACTTTATATCATGCAATTCTGACTTTATATCACGCAATTCTGACTTAATAATTCACAATTCTGACTTTATAACTAGCAATTCTGACTTTATAACTAGCAATTCTGACTTTATATCACGCAATTCTGACTTAATTCACAATTCTGACTTTAAATCAATCAATTCTGACTTTATAATTCACAATTCCGACTTTATATCAATCAATTCTGACTTTATAACTCACAATTCTGACTTTATAACTCACAATTCTGATTTTATATCAAGCAATTCTGACTTTATATCAAGCAATTCTGACATTATAACTCGCAATTCTGACTTTATATCATGCAATTCTGACTTTATATCACGCAATTCTGACTTTAAATCAATCAATTTTGACTTTATCACAATTCTGACTTTATAACTCGCAATTCTGAATTTATATCATGCAATTCTGACTTTATATCAAGCAATTCTGACTTTATATCTCACAATTGCTAGGAAAAAAAAGTCAGAATTTTGAGATAAATAGTCGCAATTACCTTTTTTTATGTTTTTATTTAATGGCGGAAAGAAGCTTCCATAGTATGGAGTTTAGACTGATTTGGAAAAAAAAGTAATTTAAAGTAGTTTAACATAAGGCAGCAACATAACCAAATGTGAAAACATGAAGGGATTTGAATACTTCCGGCAAGTTGTAATGCATCAAACTATATATTTATTTTTTTTATTTTTTAGCTTCTTTTTTTATGTATTTTACCTCATATGTTGTATTTTTTAACATATAAATTGTTTTGTATTTCAGAATTAAAATGGTAACAAATGTTTGACGACAGGTTTAATTATGACAATCAGCCCTGCTATAGGCTGAAAAACTACTCCAAATAATATTCACTAGAGTAAAAAGTGTGAAACTAGCCATGGTGTTCTCTATAATATTCTATAAATAATTTTTCACCTCTACACATTCATAAACACACACCTATAGCAAAATATCCAGTTCATCTTTTTTTTCTCTCTCTCTCACACACACACACACACACACTCAACCACTTGAAGTGTTAATCTCAGGTTAAACCAACCCAGGTGGCGTTTGAGAAATGATTGCCAGCGGCAGCAGCGGCCAGCAGACAATGGGCAGGTAATTTAAATGTGGATGGGGGCAGAGTTCATCTGTCTCTGTAGAGATCATTAATATAAAGATTGATCTGTCTGTCTCTGTGTGTGTGCTGTACCTGTGGGGACTCCAGGAGCTTTAACACAGCTGTAACCTCGAGCCGAAGGAAAGCTGTACGGAGCGATGGGTCTTGATCACTGATTAATGCATCACTGAAACGTGCTCTATCAACATTGATGCCAGTGAATGCACACATACTGATACATTCACATATGTGAGTAAATGGCAGTGGATCTCTTAAAATTCTGCTGTATTCCTGCAGTGGAAAATAAATTCAGATGCTAAAATATGATTAAGGAATCATCTCAGTAGTCTTGACATTCTCAACTGTATTAAAATCATTCAATAACATCATAATTTTGACATTTTATTTGAATGCCAAAAAAGTCAGTCAACCCTGTAACTGCATGATTTTCCCTATTAAAAACTGAACATTTCTTAAAATTGTGACACTCATGAAGTAATATTTGGACCCTCTCATTGGCGTTAAGTTAAAAAAGAAAAAGTAGTAATCACTTTCCATTTGATCAATTTTACACACATTTTAGTGTAAATTTTAATGCAACTATTCAACCCTGTTATTGTAAGAAAAATTATAAAACATATTTGTTATTAATTTATTATGTTTATCAACTGTAAAACCAACTTTTGGTTCCAAATTGGACATTCCCTAATGGGTGATAGCTTAATTTATGCTGAGTCTTCAACCCTGTTACCTTCCTAATTTTGTAACCTTTATTAACGTAATGTATAAAGATTATTTAATAGTATAATAATACTCTTAAAGGATTAGTTCACTTTCAAATAAAAGTTTCCTGATAATTTACTCACCCCCATGTCATCCAAGATGTTCATGTCCTTCTTTCGTCAGTGGAAAAGAAATCAACAAATGATCGCCTTCCAAGTGGTTCCGCCAAAACCGCACTTTCCTATTCTTCAAAAACTTTACGCTGTATGTCCTACGCCTTCCCTATTCTACTTAAGGAAAAAACTGAACTGACGGCGCGTTCGTTCCATAAGTAGAACAAGGAAGGCGTAGGACATACAGCGTAAGCTTTTTGAAGAATAGGAAAGTGCGGTTTTAGCGGAACCACTTGGAAGGTGATCATTTGTTTATATAAAGCATTTACATTTAAAAAAAAAATTCGAAAATGACCAATCATTTCGCTAGATAAGACCCTTATTCCTCATCTGGTATCTTTTAAAGCCATTTGAAGCTGCACTGAAACTGTAATTTTGACCTTCAACTGTTTGGGGGCCATTGAAGTCCACTATAAGGAGAAAAATCCTGGAATGTTTTCATCAAAAACCTTCATTTTTTTTCGACTGAAGAAAGAAGGACATAGACATCTTGGATGACATGGGGGTGAGTAAATTATCAGGAAAATTTTATTTGAAAGTGAACTAATCCTTTAAAAATAACGATTATTTAATAGTGCTAGAAAATAATAAAAGCAAACAGAATGGTTCCAAATTTTGTAACAGGATTGAAAAAAAAAAATTCGCAAATCTCATATAAAATCAATACAGAAATGAAAACGCAGATTTAATGTTTAGTTTATAATCTAGTACAAGGAGTTTAAATTTAGTGACATCATTTGGTCACACTCATTGGCGGGAAGTAATATCGATATGAAACGGTAATAATCACTTTCCATTTTGTCAATTTTATACAAATTGTATAGAGACTGTATTCATTTAGACATCCAACTCTGTTTCTGCAAAAAGAATTACAACAACTACAAAAACATTTGTTATTAATTTAGAGCTGTATTTATATGAACAATATATCAACATTTGGTTTGAAATTAACTAGTCTTCAATGAGTGACAGCTTCATTTTTATCAAATCTAAAACTCTGTTACCCATTCTTAATTTTATATATGTTATTAGTTTAATGCTGTATGTTTATTTAATGCTTAGAGCTAGAAAATAACAAGTACACTCTAAAAAATGCTGGGTTAAAAACAACCCAAGTTGGACAAACCCAGCAATTGGGTTGTTTTAACCCAGTGGTTGGGTTAAATGTTTGCCCAACGTGCTGGGTAGTTTTATTTAACTCAACTGTTGTATAAAAATTACTGTATTGCTTGCTTAAAATGAACCCAAAATATGCTGGAAATTAACATTTTTTAATATGTTTAATAAATGAGCATTTATTAATAAGATAATGAATAATAAACAATAAACATTTATTAAAATTGCTTATTAATAAATGTACACCTTTTGATTATTATTGTTGCCTCTAGTAATTATGTGTCTGATTTTTAATTTCTCACCTATTTTGGGTTCATTTTAAGCCAGACATATAGTCATTTTTAATCAGTAGTTGGGTTAAATAAAACTACCCAGCAGGTTGGGCAAACATTTAACCCAACCACTGGGTTAAAACAACCCAATTGCTGGGTTTGTCCATTTTCAACCCAACTTGGGTTGTTTTTAACCAAACATTTTTTAGAGTGTAGCATAACCTCTATATATAATAACAATCACATTCATGTGCATGTATTCATGTTCCACATTTTGGTAACAGGGTTGAAAATTCTGCAAATGTCATAAAATCCATATAACCATATATATATATAAAAAAAAAATGTTTGTTGTTTATTTAATGTTTAACACTAGAAAATAATGAAATCGCAAATCACACAGGGTATTCATGTTCCAAATTTCGGTAACAGGGTTGAATAAATTGCAAATCTTTTAAAAAAATGAAAATAGAAATTTAAAAGCTCATTTATATTTTTGTTTTTAATTCAGTAAAAGGAGTTTGGATGATATATGAATGTACTGAAGTGTAAATGATGGTCTGACAAAGCTAATACGGTTATTGCTTTTCTTTTTTGGATTACACAAAGGCAATGGCTAAAAAATGTCCATTTATGCAATGCAATGCTTATATATTGATTTTGACTGGGAAGTGGCCTCTAAAGAGTACTCTTCTTTTCTGGCTGTTAAGTGAATAATTTGCCTTTAACAATATCACAGTCCTTGCGTTAGGTGTATGACTTCTATGTGAGAAAAGCATTGAGTGAAAAACAGATTAGGAACACAGTCCAATGAGTTTAATGGCTTTGACAGTGCGAGTGCAGTCAATAACATGTTAATGCTTTTACATTGCTCTTGATAAGAGTCTTTTTATGTCGTGCTTAAATCAATACGATTAAACAGGCCAGTTCTTGCATTGTGTGTGGGGATAAAAGTATGGATCATCATAACACATCATCACACCACAAATATTATACAAGCAGTCCAGTGAGTTAGTGCTCAGAGCTGTACAGTAGCTTAAACACTGTGAACGATTAACAGCGAGGCAGAGCATGACAGGGCTGATTTGAAAATGTAATTTCGGAGGTGACATGCCACGCATACATTAAAGCGTTGTTAATAGAGAGCCAATGAAAACACAAGGTCAGGAGCACATGACCTGAGAAGCAGTCTCTTAACCTGAGGAATGTCACAGTCCTCACGTAAGACTTGCCCAAACGAACAGCTAATTATTATGGTAAATCAGGCCAGGGAACAGGTTTTTGGGAGAGTTCACTGGGCAAGAGGTGACGACATTACAATGTGTCTAGTGACAAAACTACCATTAAATAGCATTCAATCTGAAAGACTAAGAGGATGACTGGATCTCTATGGAAAGAATGATGCCATAACGCCACCTAGTGGTGGTTTCTGCACCTTTTAATGAATCTCATTCAGTCCAGTCACAGCACATAATAACATATTTTTGGGATATGTATAATGGCATTACAGATGTTTTTTTTATTTTTTTATTAATATAGTCCAATGTACAATACAGTACAATATAGTACTATTAATAGCACCCTTTTTATTAATCTAGTACCATGTTTTTACACATAACATGGTAATACTATGCTTTTTAGGTTATTTATTTTCCGTATTTAGTTTTGAGGCATGCACCATGTAATATAATACCATGTTGGCAGGGGGCGGGGAGATATTTACCATAATAATTTATCATTTACCATGTACAACAGTCCAAAACAAATTAGACACACAAGATGGTAATACCATGATTTTTAGAAATTGATATTTATACATCATCTGAAAGCTGAATAAATAAGCTTTCCATTGATGTATGTCCTTTGTTAGGATAGGACAATGTTTGGCCGAGATACAACTTTTTGAAAATCTGGAATCTGAGGGTGCAAAAAAATATCAAAATATTGAGAAAATCGCCTTTAAAGTTGTTCAAATGAAGACCTTAGCAATGCATATCCACTCACAAAAATACATTTTTGATATATTTAAGGTAGGAAATGTACAAAATATCTTAATGAAACATGATCTTTTCTTAATATCCTAATGATTTTTGGCATAAAAGAAAAATCAATAATTTTGAACCATACAATGTTGTTGGCTATTGCTACAAATATACCCGTGCGACTTATGACTGGTTTTGTGGTCCAGGGTCACATTTATTTTGAAAATACAATGTGTTTTTGAAAAAAAAAAACGTTACATGGTTGCCTTAAAATTGAGTTCATTGAAATTTAAAAAATGAGTAAATACAATGAAGGCGATTGGTTCAATCAACAGAAACTCAAAATATAATGTTATCTGAACCACAATAATTATCTAAGTTGATTTGACAAAAGAAAAAATGTTGCGATAACAAATTGTGATTTTTTTTTTTACAGTGTATCATAATATTTATGGGGCATTTACCGTATTTTTTGGTGGCATCTACGATGGTTTGTTTGTTTTTAAATATAATATCATGGCAATAGAGTGTTTATAGGACATTTACCATGGTAATACTGTGTTTTTAGGCATGTACCACAGAATTTTATTTTGTAAATTTTTTTTGAGCATATTCCATAGTAATGGTAATAAATTGGTAATAATCATAGTATTATCATTTTATTACCATTTGATGACAACTGTAGTTCAAGCTGATCACCAGCTATAACCAGTTAGAACTTAATTATGATTACCAGTATGATCAGGTGTGTTTTGGTCAATCTCACGCTGGTTTTGGCTGATCATCATCCATGGCACATTGGTCAGCCTGGCCTGCTTGCAACAGTAACCAGCCTGTGCCATCTAAAACCAGTTAGGACTTTAAGCTGGTCCAAACAATATAACTCTCTCCTTTGGCTCATCTAAATACACTTCCACTCCAGCAAGAGACATTTTAGGAGAAATCTGCCTATATTAAAAAAGAGGAAGTGTGAGGGGCTCCTGTCTTCATGCACCCCCGATCATGCGGTTGACAGGCCTGCGGCGCGCTGGAACGGGCTGCTGGGCAGGAGCTTGAGTGAGTGTAATGAAACCCGCCGACAGGCCAGTCATATTTAGACAAGCCCGGCGATACAGCCGGCTCGAACCAGAACACTTACACTAAATACAGTGCCGAGTCAAAGGTGAGAGACAGCAGTGAGGGCCAAACATCATGCATCAGTGACCGCAGTGTGTTGGTCTGTCTCGGACATGCAAAGCGCAGCCCATTTGGACACAGTGTCCGAGCTTTAAATGACAACATTACCAATTCATGAAAGGTTTAAGAAGTGTCCCGACTGTCAGTCAAACAGGACTACACACGCTTCAAAATCTAACAGAACCACAGCCAATCAAAACTTGATAATTAATAAAAATGCAGTTTGTAGTCCTCAAAGAGAATTAGCATGCATTTTCAAATTTATGAGTGAAAACATTGTCACTTTCATGGATTGTAATTACCTTAAAATACCTCAAATGTGAATTTTGAACTGTTTTAAAGTCATTAACTGCTCTAAAAATGTTGCTACTGCAACTTTAACTACACTTAAGTAGACTTGGTACGTAATATACTATGAACTGAGTGTCACATTTTCAGACACTTAGATGCATGTTAATCATAATTAATAGTTTTAAACGCACAATATGTACGATTTTTGGATTCAAATATCCAAAAATCACTAGAAGTGTTATTTTCTTGACTTGTGTATTTACATCATCCCAAATGATTCCAAGAATGTTTAATTTCGAGACTGTCCTCCAAAAAAAAACGACACTATAGGTCGTTTTTCAAGCTCCTTATTACGACCTATATTTACGTTTTAAAGTCATGCGCCCTCTAGCTGGCGTTAAAATAATGACAGTGTCGCGTTACATCTGTCGTCATGAAATGACGTATGACTGTCATTACCAATCAAAATGCGTGTTCATTTAAATGCAACGTGTGGACTTTTTACACCATTTGTCCTATTTCCATTTAGCAAAACTAATTTTTTTATTAACGACTACAATTTTAGCAAACACTCCTATGGGTCGTATTTCATGAATTAAAATGAAAGTGTCCTGTTGTCGATAGGGGCGCCACTTTAGTAAACGCTCCTATGGGTCGTACTTCAGGGAAGTGACAAATGACCTATATGGTCGTATTGGTTGGAGAACATGTTGTTAATTTCAGCGAAATAAGCAATTTTAACCAGGACACGAACCGTGTCCATGTGTCGCTTATCAAAGACACCATACCCGCGTTACCCGCGATTTCTGGTTTTATTTTGTAGAAACCATGGAAACACCAAAGACGCTTTAATATATTATGTGTTTTATTAGACAGGTGAGAAACTGTTTGGATACATTCATGGACAGAAAACTAATCATGTTATATAGCTCAACACAGACCTCTAGGGGTGAAATTTACACATTGTCCCTTTAATTTACATTAAATGCAATTAGCTGAAGTTTAGAGTGTTTTTTTTTTTTTTACTCATTTAAAGTAGGACTTAAATTTATCTTTATATATGATTTCATTATTATTTCTACTGTCTTTGAAATATAAAGTGAACTGCCGAATATACTGACAAGCATTTATGGTTAATTATAATATACTTTTCATTTCTACTGAAACTTGTATGTCAATTACACATTTGTAATAATGAAGTTACATTTTAGCACATTTAAAATATAATCATTTTAAATGTAATAGTGAATAACATGCTACAGTGAAGTTATAATCAAGTACTTTATGTGCTTTAGTATGTTAGTCAACACAAAGTGTACTTCTTTAAAGTGAATAATCTTTTGTTGTGCTTTACAGAAGTTTTGATTGACTATGTAAAGCTGCATTTTGTAATAGTCATGAAAGTGCACTCTCTTGAAGTAAATGTAAAAAGCCTTTTATTTCATTAATGCTGTATTATCTACAAGTACAGTTTTAAAAAATATATCTTTAAGATTTGAAGTAGTGCAAATGCTACATCACGTTTTTGTCAAGTGCGAACCGATTCAAAGTGCTTCCTCTCTATACAGCTTTGGAAATTTAATTCAGTTTAGCATGTTCGGGCAGTTCATTCAAGACTGTGAGCAGATTTTCATTTTACAACACTTTATGGCCTATTCTTGTAGTCAAGTACTAGCAGATTAAAAAAAAAAAGTTGCCTGGCTGACAATTTTAGTCCCCAGAACTTAAAATTGTAAGACTTATTATTGGTCAACCAGCAAAGGTTTTGTTTTAGGTTGCCTCAAAGTAAAACTCCCTGCAACATTCTGTGAATGTTGTAAAAAATAAAAATAAATAAAACCTAAAAATAATGTTTCTAGAACATTATTATTTGGTTGCCAAAAATAACCAAATACCAGCGTAACAGAACAATCTGTGTAGCTATTTTAGTCATCTGAAAAGGCTGTTTAACTTCTTTAAATTGTGCTTGAAACTGCAGCTTCCTAAAAGCTAACTTCCCCAACAATGTTCCTGATCATAACAGTATCGCTTTTGTCGCGTCACGTAACATGAAGCTGCAGGTTCAACAAAATGTAGTGCAAGGTGCCCTCTGAGAGACACAGTTGAAATGATATTTCTGTGATTCATTTAGTATCTGCCAGTGGTAAGTGGCCTTTGTGGGCTCAGGTTATCCATGTCACGAAAATGACACTTCCCTCTTGTCCCAACACGTCTAATTGAAGAGCGTCCCTGTATCATTTCCCAGAGTGCTCAGCGGTGATTTGACAGATGGGCCAAGAGTGGAGAAACGGGGGGAGGCTGGGGGCCACCCACCCGCCTGTCACAGCTGTCAAAGGGCTGCGCTCCAATCATCTTCACATGACAACACGACCCGCCCCACATCTTAACTCTGAATGGCTAATGAGACCCTGTGGGACACCTTCTCTTGTCCTCTTTTCTGGTGGCAGGGTCATTTGCATGATAGCGGCGTGAGAGAGAAAGCTGATGGAACTGGGTGGCAGTGCTCAGCATCGACCTGTGATATTGATCAAGTCATGTGCACAGCTAATGATGCTCCTTCACTGAACGTATGAACCCGGTTAGAGAGATCATTACCCAGCGAAGAACCAATACTGCTGTACAGTAGCTCAACCTTATTGAAAGGTCTGTCAAACTCACAAAAACATCTGCCAATACATTTCTGGAGGAAAAGACAAACTGTTCTTCATTGTTAGCACAAGTTAGCTTGATAGCGACTTTCTTAGTACATGTTCCTTGTCTTATTGAATATGGTAAGGAAATTTATATTTAAAATGGTTTTATATTTAAAAATTACCTCAAGTTAGCATCAGCTAACAATATTTTTCAAATAGGCTGATTTACAGCATGGTTCATTAATAAATATGCACATTTATACTCTTGTTTTAGCTTGTCTTTTTAATTTTAAGCTAAAACTGCTTGTACTCTGATTTTGGTGTAAATGTATATAGCAAATTGCTTTGTCAGAGTGGAGTCATTTTACCCCACCCTGGGGGGCAAAACCAATTGGTACAAATTAAATTTTTGTTAATTTAAAAACATGAAAACTTTGTACATTTTTCACACTTGGGGCCAGATTTACTAAACAGGGCAAATTAGCATGAGAGCGCAATCCCATAAATCGCTGATGGGATCGGAAAGTTCTGCGCATGATCTACTGACAACGGTGCAAATACCAGTATTGACTAGCCCAAACCTTAGTAAATCACCTTGCATGATTCATTTAACTCTACTCTCCTCCCATAAATTTTGCATCTGAAAGAGAAACAATTTTCCTTTTTGGTGGTTGACATCAGCTAGCCCATGCTATGCTACTTAATAATATTAACCAAATAGCTATTAGTGGTCAAAATTTGACTGGTTAACATTGTTAGCACTATGCTCAGGTGACTGGCTCAATAATGAAGGTTTCGCACTTTTGAGACTGAGATAAATGCTAATGCTAATGGCTACATAGCTCACTGCAGGTATTATTGATTTACTTGATTTACTTTACTTGTGTGAAACACAAAATAATATATTTTGAAAATGTCTCAGTGTTTGGTTTGTCCATACAATCAGGGTTGCCAACAAAACCCGCCCAATTGCTACTCAAAACTAGCCCAATCGTGTTTCGGGGGGTAAAATCCGGGTTTTGGTGGGGTTCCCCTGGTAAAATTTGCATTCCAGGGGCGAAATGTCATGTTATTTGGGGTCGCTTCAACCCGCGGACATGAAAAACAACCCGCGGCAACACTGTTAAAGTAGCCCAATTACGCGGGAAAATCGCAGACTTGGCAACACCGCATACAATGAAAGTCAGTGATGTGCAATGTTGTTTGGACCCCAACATTCTTCATAATATGAGTTTGTGAGTGTGTTCAGCAGAAAAAAAGGGTGAAATACAGACTGGGAACGACATGAAGGTGTGTAAATGATGACAGAATTTTAATTTTTCGATGAACTATACCTTTAAGGTCTTCCTCCATTCTGGTATGAAACACTTTTCAGCATCCAATCCATTTCCAATGGATCCTACCCTACTTTTTTCTCGTTAAATATACTTATTCTGAAATAAATCACATTATGAAAGTCAAATAGTTTGTAAATGCAGTATTTTCTTGACATTTGGAAAAATTAAGTTTAAAAATAAATCAGAACACACTGAAATGTCATTGAAAATCTAATAACATTACTCTGTAATGTTCATAAATATAAAACATTTACAAATATTAGTTAATAAGACTGTCTATAAAGGTTTACAGTACATTCAAAATAAAGCATCTATATCTATACAAAATATACTAAATAATCTGAATTGTACTCTCTTATGCAGACCTATAAAGAAATATCAAATGATCTGCAGTGCAGATAACAGCAACATTTCGTACTGAATCACACACACCGAAACAGAAGGAGCGTCTGCGTGAGCGCCACAGCTCGGCACGCGTGAAAATGTGCATTAGCATTTTAAAGAGCTTGATTTAATCCCATTAAATCCAGTTAGATTTCATTTCGCACCTTCAATAAAATATCGCCGCCTGCCACGGCGCTGCCTAATGAGGCTTAACAGCCTTTTCATTAAGCAAAGTTATTAAAGGTCTAAACATCAGCGCTCCATCAAACGCAACACTGGAGGCCATAAAGAGAAACATTAGGATAAGATTTCACACCGTAAGGGATCAAAGCCGTGTGATGGCGTGTACATAAAGGACTGTTTTGTTCCCATATGTTGTCACCGTCTGTAGCGTTTAAAGCCAAACGGACCGCCCCATGCATTACAGTACATTTCACTTCATTTTGGTCAATCGAAATCAAAATTAAATGATTTAAGGAACATTTAATATTGTGGACAGCACAGAACAATTGGAAAAATAAACCATTGGTTTTGGTAAATTAAGCAAGTGTAGTTAGAGGACGATCACGCTCTGGATCTTTCAAGATGGATGTTAGAGCCTCCAGAGCTTCAACGGTCACAACTAAGTGGCCAATAACTTCACTGCTGTCCTGAACGTCCACAACTACAGTGAAAGAAAGAAAGAAAGAAAGAAAGAAAGAAAGAAAGAAAGAAAGAAAGAAAGAAAGAAAGAAAGAAAGAAAGAAAGAAAGAAAGAAAGAAAGTTAGTTTATGGTCAGCAAGTGGCACTTTCCACAAATTGGGTACAAATTGTTGACTCATTACATAAAAAAGGCATAAATACCATGTTATTTGGAGAAAGAAAAATTTAAACACAAAAATTTTAAAATGTAAACATTAAATATCTGTATCCCCTTTAAATTAGGGATTTGGCCTGTGCTGCCTCAGTGGTCTTGACTTTTTTGACTGTATACAACAATTAATATCATACGATAATAATTGTAACAATCTGTTTAACTGCTATTCAATTAATTGTAGAACCAAAATGAACCAAAATTACAAAAAAATCAAAATGTGCACTCCACCCTGTAACTAATTAAAAAACTGAATATTTCACTAAATTCTGACACCCTGGAAATGACATGATTTGGATCCTTTCTATAACATGATTGAAATATGTGGACATAACCACATTATATTTGTTACACAACTGCCATTCAGCCATTCAACCCTGTTGCTCAAGTTATATTAACAAAATACATTTTAAAAAAGTTGTTTTTTATTTTTAGGGTTTCCATTTAAACCAATTTTTTACAAATAGAAATGTCATCAACTAACTAGAACTCACTGAGCAACCCTGTTACTTGCACACCTACAACATTCTGGCATATTTTTCATCTTATATATATTATTATCCTTTTCATGTTTATCTAGTTTATAGCTATAAATAATTAAAGAAAAAAAAATAATAATAATCAACTGTCTTGAGTTAACTGTGTCCCAAGATCTGGTAACAGGGTTGAGGTCAAAGGCAAACCTCATATAAAATCAATCCAAAGTAAACCAAATCTTGTAATATATACAATTTGACCTTCTGAGTTGGACGAACAACATTTACAGAGGTTATACATCTCTTTTCACTAATACTTTGTTGAAAAAAAGAGAGTTCCAGGTCCTATTAAATACTCTGTTTGACGAAATTACCAAAAACAATTACCCAAGTAACCCAATAAAATTGTGTAATGCAAAGTAAAACGCTTACCGCTCAGGCTCATGTCCTTCATGTCTCTGCGTTTGTCCACGATATCGAGGATACGCAGGTAGACCACGCCCACATCCTCACACTCCTCATCCTGCTCCTCCTCTTCAGGAGGGTCACTCACTACCGTGAACTTGATGCTGTCACAGCCAATCAAAGAGTCAGATGCTTATTGGAGACATACAGTACAGTGTAGTATACACTAGGGGGTGTGCAGCGAAGTCAATCTGTATACAAACTCAAAATTATTTGTATCTGTATTCAGATAAATCCAGAAGTGGGCAGGTCTGTAACCGGAAGAAAAATTACATGAAAAGACCATTTAAATGTAATTCCCTTCATAGTTTTCACAACTTTCTGAATAAGGTATTCGCCTTTGGGCACATCCCAAGTATACACTACAACAATATATTATACACAACAAATGAATGAGATCACAAAACACTGTAAACCCTAACTCTCAAAATACTTAATTGGTTTGAGTAGGACAAACTTAAATTGAATAAACTAGTTCAGTTTAATTAACCGTTATGAGTATTTAGAACTTTCTTCTTCTTTTGAGTTCACAGCACTGACATATTTCAAGTAAACTGAACCGTTTCATTGTTTTGAGTTTTATGAACTCAGTTCTTTTAATTTAGACTAACTAAAGTTTAACTGAAACTGGGATTTCCCAGCATGCTTTGCCCATGGCACCTGAAAGGAGAGTAAATGCTAGAATTAAGTGTCATATAATGTTTGTTTTTTTGTCCAAGATTAATGGTAAGGCAGATTTAGTAGTGATTAATGTTTTGTTATGCTAATTTAGAAGAGTTTCTGTTAATGTGGGTTTTTGGAGAGTTACCATCATGGTGACAAGTGGCGCATGTGGCTTGGTTTAAGAGCAGGTAAGTTACATGTTTTAAGTTGCTATACGCATTCAGTAAGCGTTCTGCCATGCTATTGTTAACGTTAGCAAATTAGCAAAAAAAAAATTAATTTCTTATTAGGGTTTACAGTGAAGTAAATAACTCATTTGATTTGCAAGAACTCAAAATGAAAGTTAATTAACAAAGGGTTTTATGCTATCAAAATGTATGAGTTAGCTAATTCAGTACTTCAAGTTAGGAGCAATTAACATGCATGAGTACTACAAACTCAAAACTTGATAGTTCTGCTTACTATCAAGTTTTGAGTTTGAGTTTTTAGTTTCTGCTTTAAAATTGAGAACATAACTCAAAATGTGATGTAACTGATTACCTCAAATTTTTTGAGTTAGCCCAACTTATTTGGGTTTACAGTGTAGAGAAAGAGGTTATAGATCAGAAAGTGTCTCACTGCTCTAGTTGTCTATTCCGGCCCTCCAGCACTGCTCTCAGAGTTTGCCGTCTGGGTTGGTTATTCTCCATATCCACATGGATCACTGTCAGAACAATGCATGTTATTTAAGTTTATTTCTTTATATTGATGGATTACTAATAAAAAACATGTTTATTTGGCATTGTTTAGTAAAATATAACAGCTTCAGGAACCAATAATGTGCCCAATATGGTTGTGGAAGCACAGTTTTAGCCACTATAAGTTTGGGACACTTGGCCCAACCGTTGTGAGCAAATTAATCACTATTTTACAACTTTTGACCACTACGAGAAGCTGTTCTGTATGGAAGCTTGATTCCACCACAGAATTTTTTTTTTTTTTAAGTTGATAATTGAGACTTTTTTCCCCCTCACAATTGTGAGTTTACATATCGCAATTCTGACCTTTTCTCAGAATTATATAAGATATAAACTCGCAATTGCAAGTAAATAAAGTCAGAATTGTGAGATAAAAAGTCACAATTACCTTTTTTATTTTATTTTTTTCAGTGGCAGAAACAAGCTTCCATAGTTCTGGACGGTCATTCCATCAAAGTTTATGGTCAATTTCAGTAATTTGTTAGAGGTAAATAGAGATCTACATTCTTGCAGGACCCAACTTTTGCCAGGCATTATTATCTGATGCAAATATGGTGAATTTTGAAGAGTATTAAACAGTATAAAATTCAAAATGGTGGGCAGTCAATATGGTTGATAAATAGGTATAATTGTTCTTTGGGTTACCCAATGAATCTAAATGGAGTCATGACTTCAGCTCAAGTTTCCCTAGATATCTAGTTGGGCATAAATTGAAACCACTAAGTTTATTAAACTTGGCATTAAACCCCAGGAATAGTAGGAAATGCATGTTTGCACACCAGTGCTTTCCAACTCTGTTCCTTCAGGCATACCAATAGTACACATTTTAGATGTCTTCCTTATCTAACCCATCTATCTGAAGTTCTGGAGTTTCTGCTAGTGAGCTGTTAAATTGAATCAGGTGCGTTTGATAAGGAAGAGAATATGTACTGTGAAAATATGAACTGTTGGTGTGCTTCAAAGAAACCTGTTCTCAGCTTTGTTTACATCAATCCAGATACATTTGCTAAAGATAAATGTAACTCTTCATATTACATTCTTTTAACTTTGAGCTTATGGTCGCTCTCGAAGGTTTGAGGTATAGAACCCAAAATTAGTCAGAAGAGACTTCTTAATCAATGCACCAATTTTTGGTAAAGGCTGCCACAAACATCGACCAGAAAAAGTAGAACAAATACAAAGGCTGGTTTTGCATGGATGTTGTTCACCGTTGCTGAAGTTGTAGGAGACGCTGTGTCCAGGCAGGGGCTTCTTCAGGGACAGCGGGGTCTCGACTGACGGCAGGCCAAGGAAACCGTACTCCACAAACAGTCGGACGATTCCACTGTCTTCCGCCACCCTTGAGCCTGGCTTCAGACTCAGAGAAACGATCTCCACACGAATGCACTCAGACGGCTGGTGGAGCAAAGCATCACATGACCTTATCACAACTGACATACAACCTCACACCAACTGACATGGTGAGACTCGCTCTGAATCTTCAGGGACTCCAATCACTCGACATCTAACAGAACATCTCCAAGAATGTTCCACCGGACAAACTACATCTCTGTCCTGATGTAGACGTGTAACCTACAGGGTATAGTTCTCTGATAATGATGAGGGCTGGAGACGCGTTCAATCTGTCAAACATGCTGTCCACATTGATGGAGTTTTTAGGCCATTAAGTTTGTGCTGACAGCAGCCATTAGATCTCTGTTCCTTTCCACAGCCCACTTAGGACACAAAGTGAGCTAACATTAGGCTGACCGTTTAAATCTCTGAATTTACATCACCCTTTTCACAAGAGCGAACCGTCAGCTGACACAGGATAAATTCATCACTAAAACATCTCAATTTAAAATGACTGTTTATCATTAAGGAATGAAAAATACAATTTCCCCCTGAGACCCAGCAATTCATTTCTGTCCTGTGTTAACAATGTGAATTTCTCTGAGACTATACAGAACATAGTTTTGTCAGAGATACCAAATATTTGGGGATTTGTAGCTGTATTCACAAAACATCTTAAGGCTAAAAGTAGCTCCTAACTTGCCGATTTAGGAGAAACTCTTAAAAAATAATGGACGTGTGAGTACTCATTTTAGGACTCCTAAATGTTTGCTCTAAGAGTGTTTCACAAAGCATTTTAGATCTAAAACTAGCTCCTTTATCTGTGAAAATGTAGGGGTACTCAAGAGGACTCGTAAGTCACAAAGACCAAATCAAAAACAATCCTAAAAAGGCTGTTGCCGGCAATCCGCCTCAGCAATCCGCCCAAAGACACATTGAGGCAACAGGCGATAGAGCCTCGGGTGTTGAACGTTTTCTTCATAAATGCAATAAATATTTTGATTTATAGATTTTAATCTGCAATTAAAGCTGCAAGCAGCGATGAAAGGGCCCTCGCACCCGGGCTCACCGCCACCCGTTGGCATCAGGAAAACAGTGAACAGTCTAATCATGTAAGCGAGTAAATACAGTGATTAATGATTTAACATGTTTCTAGTATGTTTGGCACTTCGTGGCATACTGAAATGTGTTTCTAGGAGTGCATTACAGTGTAAAGCATGCCATTTCCTGTTGCCAACAGGTGGTGCTATGACTGAATGTTGGCATATAGATGTCTTTATGCCAGGACTCTTATCAAACATGTGAAGCAGATCGGACACTGTATGCCTGAGTTACAACAGCTTCCTCTTTCATGGCAAAACATCAAACTTTGTCAGGCTGCCACGAACACGCCCTTCAGTGAAAAGTCTAGATCTTCGCAATTTAACATCGCAAAGGCCTTAAGATTAGACTGAACAAATATGATGTTGATCTGATTAAAGCTCTAGGAGGAGTTCGTTTAAGTAGAACGTGTGGAAATGGCAAAAATTGCACACATTTTGCAGAGAAAATTCTAAGTATCTCACTTCCTGTTGGGTTTTCAGATTTTGCACCCAGGGCTTTTTTGTAGGTATTGGGATGTTACATGTGTGTACCGAATTTCATACCTGTACGTGAAACGTAGCGCGAAGGGCGCTTAATTGAAATTTTGTAGGTGGCGCTAAAGAGCCATTTTGCCACACCTTATTCTGAAACCCATATCAGACGTAAATTTTCACCACTTCTGATGCGTGTGCAAAGTTTAATGAGTTTGAGCACGTTCCGGCCCTCAAAAATGTGATTCATTTCGGAGAAGAAGAAGAATTGGCAGAGTAATTACAATAGGGTCCTCACACCATCGGTGCTCGGGCCCTAATGACATAACAAAGGTTAATTTATATGGGCAAAATGCATTGAATGATGGAAAATAAATATAAGCGTATTTGGTGTGCTGTCCAAGGAGAGGCTCTGAGCTCAGAATTTAGCCCAAACCCAAAGTACTCCCCCCATATCCTGGGAATAGGAACCAGACAATTACTTCCTTGAAGTGACCATTGCATATACCCTTCGTTAATGGCCTTGTGGAAAGGCCCTTCGTGAAGGGATTCAGTTGTTCACTTTTGTTTGGAACACCCCTACAATGGCGTCCCCTTCTCAAAGTGCCCTTCAAGGGTGCAAAAATGCTGTTTGGAATTTGCCCATAGACTTTACTTGGGTGGTTTTACCAGGTATATTAACGGCCGCCCAAGTATATTTAGAGAAACATTTTTGCTTTTATTATTTTTATCCTCTTATACTTTTGGAAATCTCCCCTCGCCCTACATGTTTTGTACCTGCTCGTTCTGTGTACGCGAGAACTGTTTATTGTTTATGTAACAGACGTAGGCTAGTAAAAGCTGTACGTGTAAACCTCACTCCCCTGATCTCAAGAGATGCTCTAGCGACTGATGCTAGAGACTACGGTCTTTAGCCTCCTTGTTAGAGTGCCCGACTCCCATGCCGGCGGACCCAGGTTCGAGTCCTGCTTAAAGTGGGCGGTTTGAACAGGAGGGGTTACAGTGGTGCCGTGACCCGGATGGGAGTGAGGTTTAGGGGGGTGAGTGTAACAGACATAGGGAGGGGTTACAGTGGTGCCGTGACCCGGATGGGAGTGAGGTTTAGGGGGGTGAGTGTAACAGACATAGGCTAGTAAGAGCTGTGCGTCTAAACCTCACTCCCCTGATCTCAAGAGGTGCTCTAGTGACTGACGCTAGAGACTGCGGTCTTTAGCCTCCTTGTTAGAGTGCCCAACTCCCATGCTGGTGGACTGGGGTTCGAGTCCCGCTTAGAGAGGGCGGTACGAACAGGAGGGGTTACATTTACTCCCACTGACATTCCCATGTGCGCTGCAGAGACGCGGTGGATATTTCACAAAGGCGGAGCCTGCAGAATGCGCAACAGCGCTTCAGACTTCAAAGTAATTCTTAATCAATTTATAGCGCACATTTATGCCAAGCGATTGCTAATGAACTCGAGTTGATGAATTATTAAAATGTCTACTTTATGGCCTTTATATAATATGTTTTAGAGATGGTTGTAAGAATGCGTATTTTATCTCTCATCTGAAGGATCAGCCCGCAATAGAATAGACTTTTCAAAATAAGAGTCCCTGTGTATTTCAGGCTTGTTTATAATTAAAAGTCACATGCTAGGATCTTTTTTTTCTTCTGGGCATTATTGGTATATTGGTTACACAATAAATTGTATCCAATTTGATTTCCATTTAATTCAAAGTAAACTATTGTATTGTGTCATCTCTGGCTGGGATGCTCCCCCACAGGAAGAAAAGACTAAGAACATTATTTGACAAATATTATTCAATATATAGATTTAACTAATATCATTAAAATCTGTGATTCATTCACTGAAAGAGACACTATATGACATAGCCATACCATTTAAATGTTGTAATTTTGCATAATTTAAAATGCATTATAATGCATAATATTAGTATGCAATTAAAATTAATTTTAATAAATAAAAATATTGTTAAAACCAAACATTATTTGTTGTTTGTCACATGCAGTAGACCATTTTTGGCAGTGGGTAACAGGAGGATTTTTCACCTGGCTACCGCAAGTATATGTCAAACCTTGCAACAATGTAAAAGTCTTTACTGTCACTTTTGCTCAATTTAATGCATTTTTAAGAAATACTGAACTCCTGGTTGATTTGTTAAACATGCAAAGTGATAAAACACACCTGCTTTTTCTGCTGTGTGCTCTGAGCAGGAACAATGCAGTCATCGCTATCATCCTCATCATCCTCACCCTGTATGTCTGCAGAGAGAACAGAGCATTTTCTTTATTATGGTCAGCTGGTAATAGAGAATGTTCAGCACTGGAAGATCATTAGATGGATCGTTCCCAGTCTCATTTCATATGGAAGGTGTTGTTTATTTTCTTGTCGTCCATCTCTCGCTGTGGTCTCAGCGGCCCGCAGCAGGTAAGAGAGAGAGATGTTAGACATGAACACTTTAAAGACAGCCTCTTGGCCAAGGTCAACACACATTAACATTTATGTTGTTGGTTGTCAACAGGAAACCAGATTATTGGCAGGCAGCAAATGAAATATTAATGATTCTCATCTAATTCGAAAAACAATAGTACAGCTGCTTCCTCATATGAAACTGAATACTAACACTCAGCACTAAGTTTTGGTTTACCAAAACATTCATATGTGGCTCCACTGAATACAAGTTCTACTAAGGGCCGAAGCACAGGGGCCTTCCTGCCCACAATAACACTAACACTTTTTATTCTAGAAGCACATTCTGTTTGTGGAAACATGGAATCTAATTTGAGTTTAACTTAAAGGGTTAGTTCACCCAAAAAATTCTGTCATTAATTAATCACCCTCATGTTGTTCCACACCCGTAAGACCAATTCTCACTCCTCCAGCTGCTGCGCTGAAGGCGCACTCTCTGCTACACTAAACATGAGGACGTGCGCACGCAGCCTCAGAAATGAGACGCAGCTATGGTCTCATCATGTTTCCGCCAGCACAGCACTATATCTATGCATGTGTTTGTTTTACCATCACCAGCTTTTCATGGTTTATTTTAATTAATGGATGTCCAAAGTATTAAAAGGAGGAGAAGCCTAAAACAGGCCCGAGGCCCAGCCCGCCTCTGAGCTATGATGTGAAAATCGGCCCGAAGCCCGGCCCGTGGGCCGTAAATAAGTCGGGGCCCGTCGGGCTCGGTCAGAAATGCAGGGCTCTAATGGGCGATTTCAAAACACTGCTTCATGAAGCTTTGAAGCTTTACAAATCTTTTGTTTCGAATGGTTCGGAGCATGTATCAAACTGCCAAAGTCACGCCCCCTAGTGGTGAAGTATTGAAATCTCGAAATACTTATGACGTAACAAAGCCTTGTTTACTGAAATCACGTGACTTTGGCAGTTTGATACACGCTCCGAACCACTGATTCAAAACAAAAGATTCGTAAAGCTTCGAAGCTTCATGAAGCAGTGTTTTGAAATCGCCCATCACTAGATATTGTTGAATAAAGTCGTTATTTTGTTTTTTTGGTGCACAAAAAGTATTCTCGTCGCTTCATAACATTGAAGGGTTAGTTCACCCAAAAATGAAAATTCTGTCATTTATTACTCACCTTCATGCCGTTCCACACCCGTAAGACCTTCATTCATCTTCAGAACACAAATTAAGATATTTTTGTTGAAATCCGATGGCTCAGTGAGGCCTGCATAGCCAGCAATGACATTTCCTCTCTCAAGATCCATTAATGTACTAAAAACATATTTAAATCAGCTCATGTGAGCACAGTGGTTTAATATTAATATTATAAAGCGACGAGAATATTTTTGGTGCGCCAAAAAAATAAAAATAACGACTTATTTAGTGATGGCCGATTTCAAAACACTGCTTCAGGAAGCTTTGGAGCGTTATGAATCTTTTGTGTCGAATCATGATTCGGATCGCGTATCAAACCGCCAAACTGCTGAAATCAAGTGACTTTGGCGCTCCGAACTGCTGATTCGACACACTGATTCATTATGCTCCGAAGATTCATGAAGCAGTGTTTTGAAATCGGCCATCACTACATAAGTCGTTATTTTGTTTTTTTTTGGCGCACCAAAAATATTCTCGTCGCTTTATAATATTAATATTGAACCACTGTACTCACATGAACTGATTTAAATATGTTTTTAGTACATTTATGGATCTTGAGAGAGGAAATGTCATTGCTCCCTATGTGCAGGCCTCACAGGGCCATCGGATTTCAACTAAAATATCTTAATTTGTGTTCCGAAGATTAACGAAGGTCTTACGGGTGTGGAACGGCATGAGGGTGAGTAATAAATGACAGAATTTTTGGGTGAAATAACCCTTTAAGGTTGAACCACTGCAGTCACATGAACTGTTTTAAATATGTCTTTAGTAGCTTTCTGGGCAATGAAAGTGTTAATTATCTTGCTGGCAATAATGGCCTCACTGAGCCATCGGATTTTATCAAAAATATCTTAATTTGTGTTCTGAAGATGAAAAAAGGTCTTACAGTCATAGACCAGTCAGATGCCAAAACAGTCACATTACAGAATGAGAGCTTATATCTTAAAGGACTTTTATTTTTAATAATACAAAGTAGACACACCTGTTTGTGGCTCTTGCAGCTCTTCAGAAATCTCAGACTCATCAGATTGAGAGCTGGTGGTGATCACCTGACCCTCAGAGAAATGAGACTCCTCCTCATCCTCTTCCTCACTGACCGCAGTGGCCTGTCCTGCATCCATCACGATAATGGTCTGAAGAACACAGCGTGGGATTGTTTATTCCTGAACTCTTTTTCCTTGTAAATTTCACAGGTTTTTAAGCGTACCTTTGGCACAGGGGTTACAGATGATGTAATTATCTCTTTATTATCATCATCTTCAGAGGCTGTAGTCTGCTCCATCTTGTGATTATTAATACAAACACACAAAATACATAATCAAAACATCATATACAAATGCTACTGGTTAATACTCAGGGTTATTTAAAGCCTAAATTTGACTAATGGTAATAGTGATGCTCGACTTTACTAATGAAACCAGAGCAGACTTTTCTTTTACCTGTTTTTCAAGCTCAGTGACGTCCATAAAAGAAACTCTTTTAGCAGTTGATTTTGGTAGAGTTCGCTGTCTGGGTTTGGGCATTGGAGTCTAGTATGAAGAACAAGAAAAAATATATTGTACAATGACAAAACCAGAAAAAGCATTCAACATTGATTTATGTATGGCCCTGGATGCTGACTGGTCGATACAACGCTGTGCTAAAATACCCAATAGTTTTGATAAAACACCTGTTCACCTCCTACAGCGCGTAGTGACCCATAGTGGGCAATTACAACGCATTCCAAATTATTATGCAAGTGACATATCAGTAAGATTTCAGTACAATAAACATTCAGATTTTAGTTTTTCTAAGAAAATGTTTGATTGTTTATTTATCCATGTCTTTTTAGATAACTGGTATCAATCTCAGACAAAATAATTTGCCAGGTCTTTGGAAACCCTACTTAGAGGTTGTTCCACATTATTAAGCAAGTCACAGTTCTCCTGCAATATGGGGAGGAAGAAAGATCTTTCTTAAGATGAAAAGCATGAAATGGTCCAATGTTGTGCAAAAGGCATGAAAACAACTAATATTGTGTGGAAACTGAATGGAGATTATCGAATTATCATAAGATTTGTGAGTGATTTAGTGCACAGCAGAACTTGGTCAGATAAAGGCTTATTAATGAAAGTTCCTGTTAAAAAAAATTAATTGTATTAAAAGGGCAGCTATAAAAAAGCCAGTGTTGAGCAGCAAACAGGTATTTGAAGCTGCTGGTGTCTCTGGAGTCTCAAGAAGCTCTCCATGCTGGCTGGCAGATGCATTTTAGCCTCTCCAAACCAAACCTCACAAAGAGAAACATTTACAGTGGGTTTAGAAATACATGAAGACTCATTTTTAAATAGTTTTATTCACTGACTAATGCCGTACTACAATGGATGGTCTAAATGAATGGATTTCTGGATGGTTGGTGAATGGCCACCACGTTCCAACAAGACTGCGATGTCAGCAAGGAGCTGGAGGGTGATGATTTGGGCTGGAATATTGGGAAGTGAGATGGAAGGTCCCTTTAGGGTCTCTGAGGGTATTAAAATGACTTTTGCAAGATATGTGGAGTTCAAAACTGGCAATTTTCAGCTATGGTATCAAAAGGAGGATAGTGCCTTCTGAAATACAATGCACTATGCACTATCCCATGCTGCAAAAAAACACCACAGCAATAAAACTGTTTGAAAATGTATTTCTAAACCCACTGTAAATGCATCTCTGTGAGCTTTGGTTTGAAGTGGTTAAAATGCATCTTTACGCACAACTGCCAGCCTGCATGGAGAGCTTCTTGAGACTCCAGAGATACCAGCAGCTTCAAATACCTGTTTGCTGCTCAACACTGGCTTTTTTTATAGCTGCCCTTTTAATATAATTAATTTTTTTGACAGGAAATATCATTAATAAGCCTTTATCTGACCGAGTTCTGCTGTGCTCTAAATCACTAAATCTAAATCAAATTCGATAATCTCCATTCAGTTTTCACACAATATTAGTTGTTTTCATGCCTTTTGCACTCTTCAGAAAGATCTTTCTTCCTCCCCATATTGCATGAGAACTGTGACTTGCTTAATAATGTGGAACAACCTCTAAGTAGGGTTTCCAAAGACCTGGCAAATTATTTTGTCTGAGATTGATACCAGTTATCTAAAAAGACATGGATAAATAAACAAACATTTCCTTAGAAAAACTAAAATCTGAATGTTTTTTTGTACTGAAATTTTACTGATATGTCACTTGCATAATAATTTGGAATGCGGTGTATTACAGTATCTATATATTATACACTGGATTATTTTGCACATGCGTATTATTACGACACCTTTAAACAGTCAGCCAGAATGGAAGTGTTATGTTTTGGGCATGGCATTACCTCAGAAACAGTGGGCTGAGGTATGATCGGAGGGTCTTTGGCCATCAGTTGTGTCTCTGTCTGTGTTTTCTCCCTGTCCTGGGATGTCTGTCTCTCTAGTGTGGTTCTGCCGGTGATCTTAGTCTGTTGTGTGGTGATAGCTGAGGATGTTGGAGGGAGGTGTGTGAACTTCCATCTCAGCGTCACACTGATTCGGCCGCTGGGGAGTCCTGCAGGGTCTGTGAGCTCAAACATACCTTAAAAAATACAAATCACAAAAAGTATGAATATTAAAAAGGTGTCTCTATGCTAAAACTCTTAATCAGCATTCTTGTCATATTTTCCAGCAAAAATATGTAAACATTTCTAAAACAAGACACATGAAGAAACGCTTCATAGGCTATTTTTTTATTTTTATTTCTAAAATTCCTTAGGCAGATTTTTACCCCACGTTTTAAGCATGAACCTCAATAAATATATTATTTTACTGCTTATTTTCAAATTTTTTGAACTCTTCCTAAACAAATAAAAATTATAAATAGATTATATTTAAATTATATAAAC